>JBBIGC010000104.1:24960179-24974593 GCA_037576955.1 Lepidarchus adonis | reverse complement strand
CACACACACACACACACACACACACACACACACACACACACACACACACACACACACACACACACACACACCTAATTCCAACTCTCATATGCTCCCACTGGGAAAGCGTCAATCCGTCAATTAGCCAGTGGTAGGTCTTTAAAGGAGCAGGTCACTTGAGAAATCAGGGAAGCCCCTACCATAATATCCAGCTTCAGCAACTATTCAGACAGCATCTGTGGAACATCTTTGGAACGTCAGGTTCTTTTCCAATGCACACTACTTCCTCAAACTTCAAACATTTCAGGATTTGTGTGACAGCTTCATATAAAAGCAGCCTATATACACAAATGGCATATTACAGAACGCACTCTTTGGCAGCGCACAGATGCACCCTACAGTTTCCCATTAGGATTCCAGCTGGCCCATGTGTGCTCTGTGCTGAAGGATACAGCTGGCTGTGTTTTCACTGGGTGGAGGGAACAGTACGGCCCCTCTTTCCCTCTAAGGCAATAGTTTGCTTTTAAACTTGTAAATACAATCTGGAGACATTTCCACTATACATGCTCTTACCACTCAAATACAGTGCACAGCCAGAATGGTGCAGCATTATGCAAATGGTACAGAATGTCAGGTTTCAGCTTCAAAACATCCTGTGAGAGAAGCTGTGGGATCATCTGTATGAGGCCATCCCACAGAGAATCCAATATGTTCACCATATGGTCCAAGAAAAGGTCTTTGTGCCATGAGGGAAACGGTTTAAAAAGGTTTAAAAAGGGAACATATAGGCTCAGTTGTAGGGGCACGTTTTTTATATTATTTTAATTTGTATTTTCCTAGATAACAGTTTCACAGCGACCTCTTCAAGAACATTAAAGTTATTAAACTCTAAAGCAGTGGTCCCTAACCACCAAGCTGCGGACCGCTACCAGGCTGTGGAGCATTTCGAACTGTACTGCAGCGTACAAAAAATTAAACCTTTTTTTTTTTTTAAAATGCGATCTCAATTCGTAGCATGTAAGTGTGTTAGAGACTCAACATTACTGGTATTCTGGATGAAAGTCATGGGAGAAAACCCTGAGATCGCCACAACAGCACTGAAAACTTATTCTGAAAGGACAGTTTACGTGTTACCATAGCGACCAGAATGCGTGAGGGGCAGAGGAGGACGTTACTCTGATCGTTGTTAGCGCATTTCAGAAAGACGCTGCTAATAAAGTTACATAATTACACAGTGGATTCACCTTTACTATTATATTTACACAATACCACAGTTTTTGTGTCTGTCATATAATTTTATTTATTTGTTTTTATCACCGACACCTTAAATGCCGGTCCGCGAAAATATTGTCGGACATTTAACCGGCCCGTGGCGCGAAAAAGGTTGGGGACCTCTGCTCTAAAGCATATGCACAAAAATCACATGCAGATAGTTCTTCTCCATTTCTGAAGTGCTGAGCATGTCCTCGACTCCCTGTTTTACATGTTTTATTGTATGAGATCAGCGAAAATTATTCTCAGGCAATATCACATGCTTTAAATTAAGTGAGGGGTCAAATCCACAGTGAGGGTAAGTATGAACACACATTGGAATTCTAAATATCTGAGATAAAACTAATCGCGGTCACAACTGATAAAATACCTTGCAGGTTATGGCGAGGCTTGATGTAAAGCTCTGGTAGCGCAGTATCTGAAATGTCAGTGTTGAATCGTAGCTGCAAAAGATGGTGAAATTCTGTATTCTCTACCACATTGATTGGTTGCTCATGCAAAGCAATGAATTCAGTTACTCAATGTTTTTGTTTGTTTTTTGCCTTTTTGCTGACTCAAGGAAATTGCTCTCTTTTTAAGTGTAATACCTTTAAGGTATTAAAGAATTTAAGGCTCAATTTTAAAATATTTTTTGAGGAGCAGTGCTTCTCAATAAATATTGAAATGCTATTAATAAATGTATTGATATCCATGTCATGTAAATGGTTAAAACATAATTGCCAATTGAAAAAGTTAATTTAAATATTAGCTCATAGATTAGTCTTTTACTCAAAAAAAAAAAGAGTAATGATTTAAAAAATAATTGTTAGTTCTGGGTCAGATATCTACATTCATTTTAAGGAACTAACTGTACACTTGCTGCCTAATAATTCCCACCCCTGACAGATGCCAATATAATGTATTAATTAGACCAGATGTGCCCAAAAGAACGAATCTGGGCACCTCTACTCACAGTCAGTATTACTCACTTTTCCTGTTAGTAATGTTGGTGTTATGGCTGATCAGAGTATAGAGAGATCAGACCTGCTGGATATTTAAATCATGCTAATGCTCATACCCATACAGTCATATGTGCATGTGCCAGCCACATGTAACCCAAGTAAATGTGTTTTATTCTCTGCAAAGAAGGTTCACATTTACAGAGTGCATGGCAGTCTGGCAGAATGGAAAATAGTCTAAAAAAGCCGTTTTTATACACGTTATCAATGTTGGGAGTAACACACAGCCAGAATTCCTAGGACACAGGAGAATCTGGACACAGAAAAACAGGCTGGAACCGGCTCTGTGGCCTTGAAGAGTTAAGAAGAACAGAATCACGAAAGCATTGTAAGGGCTATTGTCAGTTTGTTTCTTCAGATAAACATATTACATAAGTACAGAATCAAAAGGCAAAAATGTTCTCTTAGAAAGAGAATATAAACACTGTTTTTATTATCACTTGCCTAAAACTGCTGCTTTAAATATATCGCTCTGAGACAGCAGCTTTGGTACTCTGCAGTCACACAGCTGAAGCTAGAACTTTGGTGTGAACTTCAGAAGAGCAAAGCAAAAACAAACAAACAAATAAATAAAAATTCCTGAAGAAGGATGACATTTGAGGGTGATGAGTTTGCTGCGGCTTGTGTGTGGGCATACCAGGCTTGCAGGGCATGCTCAGTTCGCAAGTGGGTGGCACTGTGGGACACGCTGACGTTATGTCCAGGAAGTAAGAGCTGCACCTGCAGCGAGGCATTTCAGGTTTCATGTCCTGACAGTGTTGCTCCCTTTGGAAATGACAAAACTAGGAGAGGTACAGTGGGTCACCTTTAAAACTCATTAACATTGTACTACATCAAATACTTTACTGAGTACTATGGGAAATATGTGCTATACAAGCTGGACAACAGCAAAATAACCTGGCTTTGGTATTTTTGGAACAATAAAGCTTGTAAATCTCTTAGTAGATCCCAAGAATGATGAACCGTAAAAATGAGTATAACAGGTCCTGCTGCGAAATCTCCTCCATTAGACTCCACGTCATGTTCTCTTGACCATCAATTACAGCTTGACAACGACGTCTGATGTTGTTCACAAGTCGACTTATTGCTGCTGAGGTGTCACGCCTCACTCTTCTTGAAGAGCGACCCTCTTCATACAGGTTCTGGGATACAGAGTTATGAAGATTCAGCTCTGGAGAAAGTGCCGGTCACTCCATTTGAGGTTCCCCAGTCTCCAGCAGATGTCCCCTAATGAAGAACCTCAATGAGCTGGAGCATGAAGATGAGGCCTGTGTTGTTCATGCAGGAGAACAGTGACTGGTGTTATTCAGGTAGTATGAGCTTCTCACTGTACCATCCACAAAGTGAAGGGCAGTTCTGTAATGACTGGACACACCTGCTCACACTAACACCACCACTGGTGACAAGCAGAGCGCTCTCCTCGACGTCTCCAACATCCATCATTTCTGCTCAGTGTGAATCTTTCATCAGAGAACAGCACTGAGGCCACAGGTCCCTCGTCCAGTGGAGCTGTTCCCTGGCCCATGCAGGATGATAACGTCCGTGTCTGCTGGTGTGGTCAGGTACGAACACCTGTTGTGAATGTTGCTGTTAAAGTCCTGGTTAAAGAACAGCGGGTTGTGTAAAAATGACTGAAACACTGAACACTTGGAAATGTTCTTTCAAAAGTTTAGGGACGGTCACATTAATTTTACCTGTAAAGGTTATAGTGCATTTTTGGTTCATCCTGAAATATCACTAGAAAGCTGTACATCCATAAGTTTTTGTGAGTAGTGTATACGTGAATGGTATACACACAGACACACACACGGAAGACATATACTATACATACATCTAATCTAATCTAATCCAATCCAATCCAATCCCATCTAATCTATCTAATCTATCTAATCTATCTATAGTGAATCTAATAAAGGACGAACCTCAAAACCCACAGGTTATAGAAACACCCAGGACTTCCTCATTACTGCCCCCACAGGTAAAAACACTGCATTAAATCTGTGCTGCATGTTGGACAAACGCGTATGTAATGTCATATTGAAGAAGAAAAAAAATAAACACCACCTAGATCACAGAGTGCTTTCATTCATCTAAGATTTGAACGCCTGTGTGGACAAGGCCTAAATGTACTGCATAAAGACTGGGCGTGTTTGTTGGGAGGCTTGTATATCCTATTTTTCATTCATTTTATTTCTGACATTTATGAGGTTTTATGTGCCAAAACACACTTCAGGGCTCATTTTCACACTAACATATTCCAACTTCCCTTCCACACTTAATTACTTAATTACTTCATTAACCTGAAATATTTTAAGCTGAAAATAAGATTGTATGTAAAAGGGCTTGTTGTTGCATCTCAGTTTCCATAGATTAGGCTTGAAGGGTAAAGATACACTATATTGCCAAAAGTATTCACTCATCTGCCTTTACAAGCATATTAACTAAAGTGAAAGTGACTATTTGCGCACCACAACAAAATGTGTATCTGCTTTTAACCCATCACACGTGCACATGTGGAGCAGCCCGGGCAGCAGTGAAGTGGGGACAGCACTTTGCTCAAGGTTACCTCAGTGGTGCCCAGGCTGGGCCTTGAACCTGCAACCTTCTGATCCCAGGGGCAAAGTCCTAACCACTAGGACGTCGACTCCACCCTTTGCAGGTATAGTTTGGAGGTCTGTAGCGACTGACTGCAGAAAGTTGGCGACCCTACTCTGTCATTTTACGAGGCCGAACACTTTATGGCCGAGTTGCTGTCATTCCCAATCATTTCTGTGGAATATTAAGCTGCAAGGAAATTTCACCACTGGACTTGTTGCACAGGTGGCATCCGATCACGGTACCACACTGGAAAATTCACTGATCTCCTGAGAGTGACCCAAATGTTTGTAGAAGCAGTTTGCATGTGTAAATGCTTGAAGTTATACACTTGTGGCCCTGGAAGTCATTAGAACACCTGAGTTTAATTAGTTGGGTGAGTGAAAACTTTTGGCAATACAGTGCATGTTGAATCTGTAAAAGTGTGTAAAAAAAAATGTACTTCATCAATCTCTAGGAATGAAAGGTTGTTGTTATTTTTTTGGAGTGTGGATTGCACAAAAAAGCAGAAACTGAATGCAGTTTTGTGTTCTGGAACATACCCAAGTTCCTGCACATAAGTACTGACTTCAGAGCTCATTAGCTAGTCCAAACCTGCAGACGTATCACACATGGTTGCCTACAATCACTTAAACACACAGACTCATTCAACTGGGAACAGATACAATTAATTAGCACAGCGCTAGCAAGCAATCGCATGTAACTGCAAAACAGAGTAGTTAGTTCAAAATAGAGAACCTCATCCTCATTCAATAAACTATCACGTTCAATTACCTCTGTGCTCACTACAGTGTCCTACACATCATGAGTCAGCAGAAAATTCTTGCTAACTCGCGGTGCTTTTTTAAGGTCAATGAGCCTTTAATTCAGTTAAATCCGAGCCAGCAAGTGAGGCTGAGAGACCTATTACCGTCAACCCGCATCAAATCCATTATGGGCAAAGACGCTAACTGTACGTTCAAAGTTAACTTCGGATAGGCATAAACAGGGTTGTGAAGATTTGAGCCAAAGCACTTAGCTTCCAGTTAGCTTTCTGCTCACACCTCTCCACCACGGCACTCCAATTTCCAATCCGCATTGCTTTGATTAATCACCCGATGAATGGGCGTTCACCTCTTTCATATTTGGTGTTTTGACACTTTCAGAAATACACAAAAAAAGAAATCTTTTCAAACTTTTTAGCCTTTAATCCATCCAGTAGGCCTGGGCATCTGCCAAATAAAAATAAATACAAACGCATATAGTATCTGACTATCAGTGATTAATTTTAAGCGTCTTAAAGCTGTTGAGAGAGAAATGTAAAGAGAGGTGGGGGGTATGAGTAGAGAAAAGCTATATCCTTCTTTACTCTCCTTTGGGGTAACAGCAATTAATACAAGAGCCATGCTTTTGCACAATAACCACAGTTAGTGCATTGTGGGAAAAAAGCTGAGATATTCAATGAATCAAAGATAATCCTTTCTCTCCTTGGCTTTTAATAGGAGAGGCTTTAAGCGACTTCACAAAGCCTCCCCATCTGTCTGCCTCTGGCTGCGCTAATCCACACATCGACTGCACGTGGAAATTAGGGCCATCAAACAGCTCTCTCTGTCTCTCTCTCGTCTGTCTCTCTCTCACACACGCACCTCATGCTGCTTCTTTTCACTTTCACCATTTCACTCGTTTATGTTGAGGCTCTGGAACCCCCCCATACGAGAATGTGACAACAGCTCAAGGGAACAGTAAGTGTGGCCTTCACAATTATGGTGGGCAACTGGCACTTCATGAAGAGAGGTTATGGGCCAGAAGACTGATGAATAAAGATTAAAAAAAAGAGAGAAAGTTTCGCATTTCCATTCAACTCTTTGAATAATTCAGGGTTGTAGGCGTTCATTTGCAATGCAGATTGGCCTTACCCCAGACCCCCTCCCTAACAACCACTGTACTTCTCCACACTCTGCTCCATCACTCTCACTCTTTTCACTTCCACCACCTTCAGGTTAATGAATGTAGACACTATATATTTTTCATACAGGCTGCAGGGTCAGTGCATACTAAATGGGAAATGTTCCCAAATAAAGGTAAAGTCTGAAAGGTCAATCCGGCCTCTGAGATTTCCTTTCCCTTTAGGCTTTTGTGTATAAACACTGACCACAGCCTGGTCAATGCTTCGGGCTCAGTGTTTACTGCACATTCTCAATATTTCTGGGCTATGTAACTAAGATCATATAAATTCACAGAGGTCTCATGCAGGAGATCTATTAAAAATAAAAAAATAAATAAAAATAAGATTAAAAAACATTGCATGTGCACTTATCTTGCTGATAAGTGCACAGAAACTTTACAGGGGACAGATGTAGTCAAATACTCACTATCATTCTCTCATTTTCTTTCCTTTTACTCTGCCACTCTGAAAACAGCAGAGCTTAAGAAAGAAAGTGGACAGTAAATACTGAAGTGAAGAAAAGGCGGAAACGTTCCACAGTGACGATGAAAGGAATGAAAATAACAAATGTCTCAGCTGAAAAAGTAAATAACCACAGGCAGAGGAGCTCCCAGCTGTCACTACAGACTCTTCCCTTGGGCTCTAAAATGTACTAAAGAATACTTTTATAAAAGTTTTACACTAAAATGGGTGTCCAATTGGATGTAACTTTATAGTTTGCACAATACATAGAACTGGACACTCCTGCACAGTTGCACATACCCCAGACTTTCATGGTACACTGCACATTCATGCACAGTTGCACCTTTGCACTACACACACATGCATGTGTGCACACTTCCCAGGCATCTCCACTTATTCCATTTAAATCCACTTAAATCCATCTATTCATCTATCTTTTTATCTATAGATAAGGTTTTTATATTAGATAAGGTTTTATATTTCTTATATGTTTCTTTTTAGAAGTTTTTTAATATTTTGCTCTATTTCTTGTTAAGTGTTTTACATCTTTAAAATTGCCTTTAAATTGTGTTTTATATCTTTAAGGTCACGGGTGGTCGTCAAAGCATTTCACTGCACATCATACTGTGTATGACTGTGTATGTGACAAATAAAATTTGAATTTTAGTCTGCTTTAAACCGACTGAGACCCCCATATAAAGCGTCTAAATGAACTCGTGTTTGTTTGAAGCATGAACATACCAAAGAGCACAGAGATCCAAGAAAATTGGCATAAATTCTTTGGCTTCAAAAGAAAATTAAGGGTTTCAAGATATTAAAAAATACTCAAATTAAGCACATTTGACAACACATATCAATTATGTATTCATGTCTGTGTTCAGTTCAGAGCAGTAATACACTTGAGGAGCTAAAGTGATTTCAGCTCACATCAGTCCAAACTCTAATTCATGGCTAGAATATAACAAAACAGATTAAATTAATCAAATATAAAACTAATGACACCAGACAGAACTGTATAATTGAAATATGTTTATTTGTATGGTCACCAAATGTATGTTGATTTGACCAAACAGTTCACCCACTTTATTACAGTGTCTAAAAAAAGGCCTTGTTTACACAGGCATTCAAATCTTGGAAATGAAAGCACTTTAAGCTGAGTGCGCTGTAGAAAAAGCCCCCTTCAACTTTAGGACACAGCCCTACATTATGCTAAAGTACTCTGTGATTTGTACTGTTGCTCAGTAACTGAGGCTGCAAACCCAACCCAAACCATAAAATATCCACCACCATGTGTCACAGCTAGTATGAGGTTCTTCTTCTAAAAAAGCATCAGATTAATGTCAATGATGAAATGATTTTGATGAACATGATGCAGGCTAATCCTTAACCATGGCATATTATTAATGGTTTGGTGCATTATTATGCCCGTACTGCAAAGTACTAAAAAGACCTTACAAATCTCTAATAGAGACATTCTAGCCAAACAGGAAAGAGCGAAATAATATTGTGTGCCACAGACTGTATGGAGAAGGCCATGTTACTATAAAGGAGAAAATAAATGGTTCTGTATTGGGTTGAATTACTTAATAATCTGAATAGATTAGTAGTATATTAAACACAACTTTAACTAGTTTCACCATTGTTCTGTAATGTAGATAAAACATTTTGATTTGAAGGAATAATTTAGAGAAATATGTCAAACAGCATAGTGTATCTCAACAGAATCACATCATGACTGAATCCTGCATTGTAGCACTTCCTACATGGATCTGGATGGTGACAGGGCACACTATGCAATAGAACATTACAGCAAGGCTACTTGTGTAATGAGCCAGTCCGTGGTGCCCGTGGCTTCGCTGGCACAGTCAGCACTTTTTAACTAGTGATGAGAAACTTGCTGACATGGCACTTCTACATCCCTGCCACTACCTCCCTTATGCTATGGATTTCTGTGATACACCCCCATCTTTCCTTTCAAAGCAAAGACGTTAAAAATGACTAGGAAAGGGATCTCCAGCAAGACAACCCAGATAAGAAACATTATGATGAGGGATTCCAGTGACTAGGAGGAAAGCAAAGTACCAATCATCAAGTCAACTAGTTTGCACCTGCATCTGGTGTGTCCACAATAAAACGCTATACCAATCAAAACAAGGAGGGATTGTGTTTCATTTCAAGACTTTTGGTGCCATCGCCTTCATGATGATATTAATTAACATCTTCTCTGGACAGATTAACCATAGAACTTTTGCTCCCCATTCCCATTCCCTGATCTTCATCCAGCAGCCAACAGATGCTGTCAAGCACTCAAGAGGTCACACAGAGACATGCAGTATGATGTGTTTCAAATGGCATTAAAATAAAAACAATAATTGTAATTTTACATCTATGAATAATTTATTTACAAAAAAAGATCAAACTCTCTTACAATATTCCAGCATGAGATGGCAAACTATTATAGAGTATACTTCCCACTTCAGTGGAGTCTCATTATTACTCTGAGCACGCAAGAGTTGCTTTTATCTGAAATAAATCCTTTAATATCCTTTAAAACTCCATTCCGAATAGATGTCTGTGCGTCAGAAACGGTCGCACTGCAGCACTGTGCACCTTTTATATAAGTGATAGGTAACAGAAAACTTTTAATCTTGCCTGAAGTAGAGAGTGCAAGACTAGCTGTCGCTACAAAAAAGAAGTCTGCTCCTGTTCCAGGCATTGGTGAGGAGTATTGTGACTGGAGTTTGCTACAGCGCTCTAGGGGTTGTTGGCTTTTGAGGTGCAAGATATGCACTGCAGGAGATTTTATTGTTTTATTTCAGACTCTGACACAAATGATGCCGACGTACTGATGTAAATGGCAAGGTAAAATCATCACATTTCAGAATCTTCCCTTTTTGGCCTTTTTGAGCTGCTTGTGAGTTGTTATTCCTCCACAGTAAAGAGCATCAAGCTTTTCAGAGCTAGAAATAGTTGAAAAAAAAAAAAAAAACCATTATCCAGCTTTCAGAAGCAGGAAACTAATGAGGTGTGCTGTACCTCATGCAAGTTGGCATTGGTTGTTCTAAAGCACTTTGTGACTTGGTTGATGCAGGAAGTCAAATACAAAAAAAATTATAAAATCTATGCTGTCTGAAAAAGACTTCTTCTATTATACTAAAGACATATTTAACAATGTAGAACACAGCGTTTACACACTGGCAGGTATTATGGATAGAACTAGGTATGCAGTAGCTACAAAGTAACTTCCAAAAGTGATTCAAAAATGGGAAACTAGTGAATGGACAACAGGCTGGACACCCAAAGCTCACTGGAGAGACGGATAAGACTCCTGTCTGCTCAGTCCCAAAGGAGCTTGTGTTGCACAAAATGTTACTGCTTGCTCTGACAGAACACACTGCATCTCATTTTTACAATTTTTCCACAAGATGTTTATATTTACCTGAGGTTTATGTGGTTTAAAAATGACTTCGAATTAAACAGGCAGTGTGTTGCTCATTCAAAAAGCAGTTCATGCTAGAACACTTCAAAACTTGCTAACATGCTAACAAAAACTCAAACTCAAAACAGGTTGTCAGCAAATAATAATGGTTACAACAATAAAATCCTTTCCCAGTAGTAACTATTAGCATATTTGACAACAGTTTAGTAAAAATCAAATCACAAGAATAACAAAAATGTGGCATTTTTCTGAGTTGAATTAAAAAAAATTGTATTTGGCTTTGCATTTGAGATAAAATACATATTTGGGAAAAACTTTTTTGACTGTTTTTATTTAAAATGTTTAACTGAGAATATTTGAGGATTCAAAGTACTTTTTATTCAATCCAGTCATAACATTTACACCATAGTATTGTGGTAAAAAGTATTGTACATGAATCATGTAGTACCACAATGAAGGTTGTAGTATCATGGCATAGCTACATCAGCAGAATGCTGCAATATGCACACGAGTCTAACCAATCTTACAACTGATCACAGTCCATTGCTCTTGTAGCAAAGGAATCATAATATCATGTGATCCATATTGCTCTCATCTTTAACACTACAGCAGCAATAACAAAACTCCTTTCTTCATAATAAGATGTCTACACAAGCTCATACACAGAAGTGGAAAGCAGCTGGACTGCTCACATGGACAGCAGAAGAAGGGAAAGCCCATAACAGTAGAGAACAGGAAAAGTGGAGACAAACTGTGCCCTGAATTCTGATTCATGCAGGCAACAGACATTATGTTACCCAACTGGACGAGCACATGGGGCTGCGAGACTGGCCAAGACTTGCTGGCAAAGGTGCACAGAGACCCAGAACCAAAGACATCATCCGAACCGACTTATCACTGATGCCCCAATGTTGCCCCCATGACACCGGTCACTGCCATGAGTCCGTGATAAGGATACGCACTCATCACGAGGCTGAAGAGCCTGCGCTTTAATTTAGTTGAAGACAAGGTGCCAGGGTGGTCACGTGCCAGAGGGTTGAGCGAAAACTGCGGTGCAATGGTGTCCAGATGGACGGCCTGTAATCCAAACCTGGACTGCTGACAAATTCAGGCATCCCAGTGGGACAACAGGAAGGACAGCAGTGAGCAAGGCCAGAAACTCATCAGAAGGATGTCATGTACAACAGTGCTCTGCATAATGTTTATCTAGTGGGTATAACCTCCATCTTATCCCCATCTGAGGGGCTAAGGGCTTTTCACCCTCATCTTATCATCTCCAATCAGTCTGCATGCAACAGAGGAATGAAGTGCAGGGAAGTGGCAGTAAATAGGTCCTGCTGAGAGAAGAACCGGTAGGTTTGACTAATGAGGAGGCTTAGGTTGACCCATGGTGAATAAGTGCAAAGTTGAGTAAAGTTATATGTTTCACATGCTCTCAGTCTCAGTTGGACTCCAAGTTTGGCAGTGTGGTCATTCCAAGGTGCTAGAAGTGTGCTTATGCTTTAAATGTAAAATATCTGGGTCCAAACACTGGTCCTCAGATTTACACTGTATTCTCAACCCACAAAAATGCTTGTGTTTGTGCTCTTATCATTACAAATCCTACTGTCATGTAAACCTAAAAGTGGGTGGTTATATTTGTGAGGATACGCTGGACAATTGTTGGCTATACTCTAGAATCTTCATTAACCTAAATTGTGTCTGAACAGATTAGACTGTAGATTATTTTATGTTCCAAATAACATACACAGCAGTTTTACTATAGCTATCAGAAATAAACTAATGTACTAATAATACATAAACTGTTAACACTTCAAAACCTTCTTTTCACTGTGTCTCACTTACAAGAAAACCAGTGTGTGTATGTGTATGTAACTATACAATTTATAGGCTTATAGCAGCAGATTACTTCATAATTTACTTCATAAATTCTCCCAACCCTTTAAAAATGATTATAATGATAATTATTTGGGTAATTTGTAAATTTAAATACCACAATTATATCAAACAAAAAAGGTCGTAATTAAAACAAAAAAAAAAACTAAACCCTGCCTGGTTCAAAGAGTGACCGTGAGGCGGGAAGCTTTACTTCAGCTCTAAATCATGGCATCTACATGGCATCTGCATGTTATTCCTGTGTACCATGAGTCACAAATGCATATAATGCACTCTAATCTCCCACAAAAAGTGGATAAAAGCACCAAAGTCCTAACACTGCACATGCAAAATATCCATCCCTTTTGAAAGTTCTTCAAGCTAACGTCTGTCACTGCCAAACTGAAATACTTTAATTGCTTAACCTTTTTATATGCCTAAACAGAAGCATGTTTACCAGCAGTTTTTCCAGGAAATTTAAGCAGTTTGATTACACTGAATACCCTTAAATGATAAGTGGTTATAATACATAAGTATATCAGAAAAAACAGTTGTTATTATAAAAAAAACCCCAGCAATATTATGTAAATTTTAAAGATTTTTTTCCCCTGAGCATTAAAAACTGATTAACATTCCAACAGTGATGGAAGAAAATGCCTTAAATGTTAATCCACATTTTTCATACACCCTCTTTGAATTATTAGCACTATACTGTGGTGCAATCAGAATAGTGAGAAAAACAGACAGACAGTAAAATAATGCCACTAAACATCAGAAAAGAAGAGCAGCAAAGACTTAAACTCCAACCCATTGGTCTGGAATAAACTGGACAAAGAAGGATTAGAGTGAAGCAGAAAAAGTTTGGATACATATAGGCATTCTTTGCATTAACGTTAAGGTGCATCATTTATTTCCTGTGCTTCGGAAAAACCTGTAAGCTGACCAGACAGTTTGTTCCTGAAAAATATCTGTTTTCCAAAAAAATGCACATTATGACAATGTACTGAAGCTTATATTTGAATTTACTACATATTGCACTATGTAGAGAGCAGGAAACCATTTCATATTCAGCCCATGCATTTAGTAGTACAGATAGAAAATATACCATTGTATTGAAAATGCATATACTGACTTTTGTTGTGGCCTCTGATTCAGTAGACTGACAGTTAGTCTACAGCCATCCAAATAAAATAATGATGTACTCAAATGTATTAGATTCATTTTGGCCACAATGACTCATAATGAAGTTAAATTTGGTATAACATTAGTGTAGGTTTGCAGTGCAGGCCTTATTTGTGGACATATTTGATGAAAAGGTAAAACAAGGAATCATCTCAAGGCAATATCTACTTTTATTCAAAGCCTAAGGCCTGCTTAGTATGTAGGTGGGCACCTTCTTGAAACTGGACCTCACCCAGACAGCTGCCCTTGGGCCAGAAATTCACTCCTTGTGTGGGGATGCTCAGTGATACAACCAACCTGCTGTTTGTGACGATTCTTTAGAAAAAAAATGAATCCATTATAATAGAATATCAAAGTAATCAGAGTATCAAATTTTATGACAATTTGACGTGATATTTTTGTAACAATACAGTATTTTTAAATATTCACAATATTTACAATATGAGAGTCTGTAATGTTCATCATAGGTTCACTTCAACCGTGAGAGACAGAATGTAAAAAAAAGCCAGGAAATTACATTGTATGATTTTTAAAGAATTTATTTGTAAAATGGTGCAGAAAATAAGCATTTAGCTCCTACAAACAAGCAAGAATTCTGTCCCTTACAGACCCTTCTATCCTCCACTCGTCACCTGTATTAATGGCACCTGTTTGAACTCGTTATCTGTATAAAAGACACCTGTCCACA
>JBBIGC010000104.1:24945595-24960079 GCA_037576955.1 Lepidarchus adonis | reverse complement strand
GAGAGCTGTCTAACGACACCAGGGACAAGATTGTTCACCTGCACAAGACTGGGATGAGCCGATCTACAATAGGCAGCGGCTTGATGAGAAGAGATCAACTGTTGGAGAAATTTTTAGAAAATGGAATAAATACAAGATCACTGACAATGTCCCTCAATCTGGGGCTCCATGCAAGATCTCACCTTGTGGGTACAAATGATCTTGAAAACGGTGAGGAAATAGCCCAGAACTACACAGAGGGAACTGGTCAATGACCCAAAGAAGCTGGGACCACAGTAACAAAGGTTCCTATTAATAACACAATACGTCGTCATGGATTAAAGTCCTGCAGCACACAAAAGGTCCCACTGCTTAAGCAGCACATGTTCAAACCCGTCTAAAGTTTGCCAGAGACCATTTGGATGTCATGAGGTCAGATGAGACCAAAATGGAACTCTTTGGTATAAACGCCACTCGCTGTGTTTTGAGGGGGAAGAATGCTGAGATGCATCCCAAGAACACCACACCCACTGTGAAGCATGGGGGTGGAAAAATTATGCTTTGGTGCTGCTTTTTTGCAAAGGGGACAGGACGACTGATCTGTATTAAGGAAAAGGACTGAAAAGGAAACGAGACTGGATCTTCCAGCATGACAATCATCCAGCATGACACATCGCCTGGGTAAAGAAGAAAAAGCATTTCGAGGTTCTAGAGTGTTCTAGCCAGTATCCGGACCTCAATCCAATAGAGAATCTGTGGAGAGAGGTGAAAGTCGATGTTGCTCAACGACAGCCCCAAAACATCACAGCTCCTGAGAAGATCTGCATGGAAGAATGGACCAAAATACCAGCTACAGTGTGTGCAAACCTGGTGAAGACCTACAGGAAACATTTGACCAACCAAGGTTACATTACAAAGTATTGAGGTGAACTTTTGTTATTGATCAAATACTTATTTTCTGCACCATTAAAGTTTGCGTTGGAATCAAGAAAAAG
The DNA here is from genome assembly GCA_037576955.1 of Lepidarchus adonis. NCBI lineage: Eukaryota > Metazoa > Chordata > Actinopteri > Characiformes > Lepidarchidae > Lepidarchus > Lepidarchus adonis. The sequence continues at coordinate 24,959,105 of JBBIGC010000104.1, read as the reverse complement.
GGGTGAGAGAGCATAAAAATTGGAATGATTGTGAGAAGGGCACGATTTTGATATAGTGCTGCAAGTACGCAAAAGTTAGTACCCACTAAAAGTGCTTTAAGGAATGCAAACCAGTGAACTAGTGGCAGGGTCATGTGTGCCTACTGTAAATGCCTGACAAAATGGTCCAATTCTAGATTTCCATTTTCTTTTAACTCATGTGCACAGCCATGTTTATATATGTCACATGGTGAGCTTCGACTGCAGGGAATGCTGCATCGCTCTCATTCAGGCTGACTTCTCCAGATAAGATGAGAGGCAGCTAAAGGCTACATGTAGTATTATAACGAATCTAATTAAAATATGTCCAGGTAAATTTATTGTCTACATTGACACAAACACAATAACTTTTGAGCAGGCCGGGATAATAATTTGTCCTTTCTGATTGGAGTCTGCTCTCCGCTGTCTGATTGGCTTTCTGCCATTTTAACCCAGATCTGGAGATTTGCCTTAGATGTGAACATGTGTGTGAGAGTGTTTGTACATCTACCCTGCAACGGGTTGCTGGTCTGTACAGTGTTTTTCGCAGCCTTTTGCTTTTAAATAGGTTCCAGCACACCTCACAACCTTGGCAGTCAACTTCATTACAACACAGCGACTATGCTTGCAGCTACAGGACGACCAACTTGGCTTGATGTTTTTAATCATTTCACAAGAACTTCAGTGCAGTAGGTAACTAGAACTATGAGAAGAAGGCCAGATGGAAGTTGTGGTACACAAAGACTGTTCAAGAACAGATCTTCAGATGATATCTCACCTGTCACATCTGGAACACCCACGTTCATCAACTTCAGCACAGAATTCAACACAATCATTCCACAGCAGCTAATCTCCAGGCTGGACATGGTTGGACTGAACACATCCACATGCAAGGCCCCAGACAGTCCAGATCGGCAACATCAGCTCCAACGCCATTATACCGAGGACAGGAGCCCCGCAGTGATGTGTGCTGGGCACGCTGCTAAATGTAGCTGTGGTCATAATCACAGCACCCCACCCAGAAAGGTGGGCTCTCCAGCTGAAGAGGTGTGGTCAACAAAGACAAATTAACACACCTTTAGCAAGTTAGCAACTTGCTAAAGCCACCAGCAACCAAGCCATCTAGAAGCGGCTAGACCCTTCACCTGGAAGAAATCTCCAAGACGACACGACACAATGCCCAAAAACTGGAAAAATTTCTAGGCCGGACACCTAGAAGAAAACGCCCAAAACTGAATGGCCACATGTCTGAAAGCGTTTCCAAGCTCCGAATGGACCAAGATGTTGATTCAAATGTTAGATATTTACCAAATATCAAAAAAGAGATTGAACTTTTACTTTGGGCATAGCTTAGCTTAGCAACATATCTTCAGAACAAATGTTGTACGGTTTAAACTGCTGTTGTGTTCATGCTTTGGTAAAACTTTGGAAAAAATGTTATGTTAACCTGTGAAGAATAAGAGCCAAAGATCTTATCTTTGCATGAAACTTCTCCTTCATACTAACATTTAGTGAAAGCTCAATCCTGAGTATTTACTAAACTCTCATTTTAAAGACTGAATTCACTCTGTGCTACACTCAGTCTTCACTAACTAAAAGCCTGATCTAAGCCATTGACCACTCATTAACATAGAGAACAAAGGATCCTACAGACACACACAAGCCACTGTACATATACTGATGTTTTATGATGGTTAACTTGGTCCAAATGTGTAAATGAATGCATCTCTATTTTCACCCAGGTGTTGTGGCTTCATTGTGAATGCGGGTTGTGGCCAGAAATATCTCTCAGATCTCACACTTGCTAAATAACCTTCAGAACTCAGATCATTGATATTATTCCTTCTTTAGAAATTAAGATCACAGTATTTCTGATCTGAGGTAAATTTAATGAGACTGATTTGAGGCAGATCGAGTCCAGAACCTACAAAACCCACAAACACACCTCCAGCTTCGACTCGACTGTCCATATCACAGAGGACCTCTCCTGGACCAGCAACAATACTTCTCTCAGCAAAAAAGCCCAGCAACACCTGCACTTTCTGAGAAGACTGGTATGGAAATCATCATGCCTCTGACTGCAGAGCCCTTCAGAGGATTTTGTGGACTGCAGTGCATCATCTGCAGCTCTCTCCCCAGCCTGCAGGACATGTTCACTACCTGCTGCAACCGCAAGGCCACCAGCATCGTGTCTGACCGATACATCCCTCTTCCATCTGGAAGAAGACTCTACAGCATCAGATCTGCACTATGTGACATTTGATATTATTCCCATTTGTTATTCCTGCTAATATGTAAATATGTTTACATCCATGAATACCTGAACTTCTGCACAACTTTTTGTACAAAGACAATATCTTCACTTCATTTTGTATATTTGCAGGACCGCAAGAAAGCATGGACTAACTAACTAACTAACTAACTAACTAACTAACTAACTAACTAACTAACTAACTAACTAACTAACTAACTAACTAACTCTAACTAGCACCATCTAACACTAACTCACGCTAACTAACTAACTCACACTAACTAACTAACACTAATGCACTAACACTAAGTAACTAACACTAACTAACCAACACCAACTAACATGAACTAACTAACACTAACCAACACCAACTAACTAGCACTAACTAACTAACTAAATAAATAAATAAATAAATAAATGGACATTTTATTACATACGTTTTGCTTTTAATTACACTGCTTAACCATTGGGGAATGCAGCATATTCTTTAGAACATATGTTAAATAGTATTCATAAAGTATTTGAAGAAGACTGTTGTAAGGTGCAGAATGAAGCCTGACAATGTTTTTTTAATATAACATTGGATGTCCCAGGAAAAAAGACTCTAAAATTCTGGCTCTGCATCAATGGGATCTTCACACTCATGCAATGTTGCACTCCCCATATTATGACAGATGTTGGGTTTTGCCGTTTTTGCTACTAACAGCTTGGAAGCAGAGTTTCATCTTTGGCACAGCAAGATTTATGTTGACCAGTGAAAACACTGGAAATTAAAAAAAAAAATTATTATTCCAAACTTTGTCAGAAATGGGGTTTGTATAACCCCCACCACCCAAGGTGCCACTGTTTTGAACTGTAAGTGATTTTAATGTTAAGGCTAATTGGTATGTATATTATATACACAATTTTAAATGAATTTTACCACATAGTGAATTCTTGTTCAAATGCATCATTTTGTAGGTTTGGAATTGAATGTACATTTGACCTCTTTTATGCTCTGAGCATCACTAAAATTGCCAGATTGCACAACAACCTCTAAAGCTAAAGCATCACTTACCCTGAGTCGTCACGGTGCCTTCGCTGCAAAATGGTCACACACAAGCATTCATGTCTAGAAGCACAATTCCTGCCACTTTTGTATGCGTCATACAGTCAAATACTACATCTCCGGGCATGGCTAGTAGATCATTATATTCTCATTTTATACAAATAAAGGCAATTTGCACATTATGGGATGGCAGTCTCATCACGTTGTTCTCTAACAAGGAAAACTGGCAGTTTCGCAGCTAACAGGGCAGAAATTGAGCAGTGGGTTTGGGGGCAGCCTAGATTTGACCTGTTACAAAATGCTAAATGTTCACAATGTTTATGCACAAGTGCACCCTTGGAAAATCAGCCCATGCAAGTGGATCTGAAAAGGTTTTATTCATTTGCAGTTACCCAGAGCACAGGCTACACACTACAGCTTTCCATCAGCACAGGACAGAATGGTTATGAATTTCTTGGTCCTCAGGCCTGGCTTGTTTTAGCTCGCTGTATGTAATGTTTGTGAAAATTGCAGCTGTGGCTCAATGCAAAAAAATAAAAATAAAATAATAATAAAAAAGGAGCGCAACACTTGAACAACTGTCTATCCTGAAGCATGGCAAAGAACTTTCCCCATTTTAAGGGCTGTCATTCGCAGGCACAGAGGAGCAGGTAACCTGGAGGTTATACGCAAAAAAAGAGAAGAGAAGAGAACCTGCTGCTCTCGTTCAAAACAAACTAAGAAGGTCATTTACCTTTAGACAGGACATAGGCCCTAAGCATGAGGCCAGTAACAGTGCAGATTGTAACGTTTGCATGAATGCATTTTTGATTCTATTTTTTTTTTCTTTACATAAATTCATAAGTAATGGACCAAAGATAAGACCTTAAAACAAGTGGAATAAAATACTCTTACATAAACATTCAACATTAAGAGTTTTCCCATTTAGTCCTGTGTTAAAACTTCTGAGACCTAAAATATATTTAAATGAGTGCTTAGATGCTCAGGAAAATAATATAAAAAAATGTGCAACCATAACAAAAGACACATATGATCCATTTGCACATCTCTCCCTGGATAGATAGGAAAGCCCTGTACACTCAACCTGATGGAAGCTAGTATAAGCATCTTTTCATATAACAGAGCCATTGCTAGTAGTAGCATGTCACACATACCAGTATATTTATGTACTTCCAACCAATCGACCATCAATCACAATGAAGAGTATCAGTCTGACCTCATTTTTGCAGAGTAGCCAATAGAAATTTAGGTCATTTACACATAAAACATGCTTGAAGTAAAAAAAGAGGCTTGAAGTGGCCATGTAAAAACAAATTACTTTTTTGTGGACCACAAGTTGTAATGTGGAGCCCTTCACAACGGAAAGTAAGTATGTTTGTGTGTGTCAACTTGCAATCATTTCCAAAGTTCAATATTACTTGTAATTAGAGCAGAGCAATATGAAATATTTTCCCATCTCAGTCGATATATCGCACAATAAATCTAATCACAATTTGTCAAGTTTAAAGGGCACTTCTTACCACTAAATGAGAAAATATCATAAGGATAATTCTGGTGTAAATATTATTTCTTGGTCTTTCCTTCGCATTGGGCCAGGGGATGGGGGCGCTGTGTCCCCCTGACAGCATCAACCACCACCGCTAAACATGGACACGGTAACACATTGGCGGATCCAAGGCTACTCAGGAAGTCTTCATAGATTGGATCATTATTATTATCATCATAACCATTAATCGTTACTAATGTACTACTGCAATTGTTCATCCATGATCCATGATGTTCTCCTTGTCCCCCTCTACCCATTGTTCTATTTTTCCTCTTCTTTCTCTACTCTTCTGTTGTTTGTTTGTCTCTGTCTGTCTACTCTGTTGCTGGAGATTACTGAAAAAATAAAGAAAACAAGAGGGGAAAAAACATAATTCTCACTAGTATATAAGAATATCTTAAGACTCCCCTTGTTGTAAAGCAAAACTGCCTTGACACTACAAGCAACCAGAAGAACCACAGAAATCAATACAAATCTGTCTCTCTTTTAAACACACAGATACTCTTGTGTAAAGCAATATAGCAACATTACAATGCTCATATTCCTCTCTACTTTTCTAGACAGTGTACAACACCAATGTCTCAATTCATCCACCTTAGACATTTTCAACCTTCTTAAGGTTCCTCCATAGCTTTGTGCTGGGGCACTGATGTTAAAGTAGCTAACAAGTAACAGAATTACCCTGAGAAGCCATGTAATTAGGTTTATTATCCTATAACTACACTCATTTCCAATTTTATCATTTGCAATTTTACTTAATTTATCAATGCCCCCCACAGGGGGTCCTCAACATCATTCAACACCGCTTTATGGCAACACACGAAATAAAGTTGTTAAGGCCTTGTTCAGATGGGCAGATTAAACCCACTCTGATATAAGCAGCATAGACTTTCTGCAATGAAAACAGAAAAATAATATTGGAAATTCTCAATGCGTGACTGACCAGTTTAACTCATCAGATCAGAACAAACTAATATTTAACTAATAATATGTATGATAAAAAGGCCAACACAATCTGAAATAGACTTGCTTGTGTGGTTTCATAATGATTGTGATCTACAAAAGAGAATGTGGATTGTACTTTTCCTAATGCTGATTGTTAGAGTATAAGCTTAGCTTGTTAGCTAACTTCCTCCAGAACAAACCTAACATGCATGTGATGGGGTTTGTGTGTTTGAGCACTAACCTATTAGAGCTTCAAAGCAGTTGGCCATGGCATGCCTGAGGTCAGACTCTCTGCACAGGTCAGGACCATGAGCATACAACATAAACCGATCCAACTCCAGTTTCTGAAAAGTAAAAAGAATCATTATCATCACCACTGTACAGCAACAACGCCAGCAGTGATTTGCATATTAGATCGGTAGATACTCTTACGAGATTATTTTACAACATAAAGTTCTACACAAATATGTTTAAATGACAAATACATAATATATGACTTTGACAGATCTCTGTTCTTTAAATAAACATTAAACACCTAAGTTTATTTTTACATTTAAACTAACTGCAAAATTCTAGAGGTTTACAATTTTGCCACACAATAACGGATCATTCTCCTTAATAAAACATGATTTTTGGCCTGATTTTCTCTCTTTTATTTTCTCTCTATTACACTTTATATTTTGTTCATATTTATATCAAATATGTTAGTGCTGCTACACGAATGGTATGAGCATAGAATGGTTTACTAAACTGGACAAGGAACTGCCCCCAATTCACTGCATGCAGCATATTTACCCCCTACATTTACATTTATCTACCATGTTTTTTTTTTGTTTTTTGTTTTTTTTAAGTCTTATGAAGACTTGTTGAATGGGGCCTTCTTCTCCCCCATCTCTAGCCAGTACAGACGTTTACCAGCTGATGGTAGAATTGGCAGCGTTCTCCTCAAAGCGTAATGAGCTGTGTTCAAAAATATATGACAGAGCTTCATTTGACTGTTCATCTTCCCATAGTTGGTTGTATCATGATTGTGGAAGACATAGCTAAAACTGGACACAACGGAATTAGCAAAAAAAAAAAAAAAACCTTTTATGAATATAATGTAGAACATTTGGGAAATTAATTTGACAGCCTGGGGAAAACCTGGTTTAAGTCCAATCTCTGTCTCTCTTATTCTTTCTGCATCTCTTGCTCTCATTTCTATCTCTCCATCTCTTTTTCTCCCTATGACAGATGTTCCCATGTGCCACCCAGCTGTGTCACACAGTCACGAGTACCCCTGATCAGAGGGAAAAAGACGGCATGAAAGAGGAGATGAGTAATAATCTGATGTGACCTTCATTGCAGCCATATTGTGTGGGTTTTTTCCAACTACTGTATTAACATTGTAAAAATGCACTTAAATAGCCTCAATATTCTAGTCACAATCAAAATAAAATAATTCTGAAGTCATTTTTCAGTTAGATCACACTTTTTTTAAATGAAAAAAAAATACTGGAAAAAAGAAAGCTTTAACTCTGTCAATGTGTAATGTAAAATCAATGTAAAAGCCCATCATGATACCTACAAACATATTCCTCACACATGTCTGTTTGGACAACCTTGAATTTAACATTAATAAAATTGAGGTGCAGATGTTAGACTTTCTTCCTATGAAAATAGAGGTTGTGCTCCAAACTTTGTGTTCCAACTTTTGCATAATACTATATCTTAAAAATGTAAAAATTATTCTACCTTTTACCATCAGGCACATTGTATATGTATATTTAAATTTCAAAAAATCATAATAAGATTAGGTAGGATACTTCTGGGCTATTTAGAACTATTTCCACGACTATATCCACTAGCTTTATGAACAATCATAGTTTCTGTCAACCTTGACTAGTCTTTTAATTGCATTTCTTCTGTTTTCAAAATGCCTGGTGTTTTTACTGACTAAGCTTAAAATTGGTTAAAAATAAATAACAATTAGTTAAATGATAGTTCTGATTTGGGCTTTTATGTTTTAAATGATAATCATATTTTAATTAATGCTTAGAGGTTGGCAAGATGTTCTTTTCATGAAATGCTGCTTCTTTTATCTCCAAACATGACTTTGCTGATTGTGGCCAAAGAATATATTTTAACTTCATCAGTCCACAGCACTTGATTCCAAAATTCACCAGGCTTCTGTAGATGTTCTGTTGTATACTTCTGAAATTGGATTTTATGGTTGGGTCTTACACAGGTCCATCTGTTATTTATCAAGGGGCACCCAAACCTTTGCATAAACTGTATACATACAGAGCAAATACTTAGCACAACAATCCATTCATCCATTATCCAAATCACTCAATCCATTTCAGGTTGTGGAAGAAGTTGAAGCTGAACTCAGCAGACTATGGCCCAAGGCAGGGAACACCCTAGACAGGAGCTTAGCACAACTATAAAATCCTTATAGAAATGAGATTATTACAGTTTTAAGATTTACCTTTTTATCTTTTATTCAGATTTTTACTTTGTCTTTTAGTGCATATTATTTTTTCTGTCTTGTATTAATATACAGGGTGGGCCATTTATATGGATACTCCTTAATAAAATGGGAATGGTTGGTGAAATTCCGAATAAGTTTGATGTGTCACATGACCCTCTTCCTATTGAAAAAAAACCCAAAAGTTGGATCCAAGATGGCGGACTTCAAAATGGCCACCATGGTCACCACCCATCTTGAAAAGTTTCCCCCCTCACATATACTAATGTGCCACAAACAAGACGTTAATATCACCAACCGTTCCCATTTTATTAAGGTGTATCCATATAAATGGATACAGGGAATATTTTATGCAAAAAGAGATTGCCTTGTCTTGTCATTTCCTTTTGATGCATTTTACATTATTATAATAGCAAACTAGTAAACTTGGCAATGCTGCTCAAAAACATTGCTAAACAGGTCACAGTTTTATGACTCACAGCTTTCACCATCTTCTGAGTAGAGTTGCATGCCTACCCTTGTTAAAATTACTCAATTCTGTTTGTGAGAAAAAGTTAATAGAACATCTGCTAATAACAGTGATTCCCAAACCTGAAAGCGCATACCCAGTCACAAACCCACCTTAGCTGAAGAACAGCTGGGAAATTAACTGAATAGTTTGATGAAGACAGGGAAAACAGTAAAATGTGCAGAACCACTGGCACAAACATTTCTGTCGATCTTCTAGCATTCCTTTCTTCAGAAACACTATATATACAGACAAAGAGTATAAGACTTCTGGCCATGCCTGACCTACGTTCAGGGCCCAAAAGGCCTGTGTGGGCATATATGAGCTGTCTATCATGACAGCTTAAAAAAAGATGAAGAAGAGTCAACTCCCCTGGAAGGTTTACTGCTGTAATGAAGACTGGGTTACTGAAAAGGTCGCAGTCTTTTCCTAGGGCAGGATTTCCCATCTCCTCTTAAAAACATCCCGAAGACCAGAAACGATCTGCTTTTTATTCTAATGACAGAGGCAGACATACAAACCATTGTACAAAGTCAGTCTACCACTTGAGAGAGACCTCCCCAGAGTGTCACCTCTTTATTGACCAATGGCTGAGCTTTACTGCCATACCAAGTAGTAGTAGTAGTAGTAGTAGTAGTAGTAAATGCATTGATCTGACAGGGTACCTCAGAAAAAAGACACACTCTTAACAATGTCAAAGTGGAATATTTGCAGGACATTTTCTATGACATGGTATGTTTTTTGTGCAAATGTGCAATTCACACCTTTTTCTGAATCTTATATTAAATATACAAAAAAACAAAACAAAATCAAATCGCCCTTATTTGGTCATGTTCAGTTCTACCTGCCAGCTAGGTCTCCAGTCACAAAATGTTACCAATGCTTAGAGAGTGCAATCACAAATTGTCGTTGCATTATTACATTTTGGAAAGCTCGACGCGAAAGAAGGACAGTGCTAAAAATAACAGACGCCCACTTACCATTTTACCATGCTGAATTATTGTCATGCTTGGTGATTTGGGGAAAGAAAGAGGACCACCCTATCCACCTACAGAGAGATTGCTCTCACTCAGATTTTCAGACCATAAGACTAACGCTTAGAGTACCATGATCCCCAGGAGGTCCATCTTTTATGACATGAGGATCTAGTTTCCAAGCATCTTCAAGGCTGGATCTTTGGTTCCAAACCCTCTTGCTGGTCCCACTATAAACTCACTTGTGACAACACAGGCAAACTTCTGAAGTGCACTGTGTTTACTCCAGGGATTCCTATGAAAATCAACCAAAGACTGAAGTTGTGCGCCTCTTCGTCTTCAACCCAAACCCAATGCGAAATAAAAAGCTGCTCCTTTTTTGCACCAGTGCAGCAATGGTTCTTTGTCTTGAAACTACTGAATCCTGTTTGCGCCCAAAGCAGACAAGTTTGTCTTTACTGTATGCAATTAGTACAATTTTGTACTCTCAAAAAAATTACTAGATACTAATACTTCTATTAAAGTATCAAATACTTTATTATTTAATACTGTTCCAATTTCCACATAAGAAAATAACACAATCATGTGCAAACTATGTTAACAGTGTAGACATACATACCAACATAAAAGTACATTATATAAAGGTGTAAAATTATTATTACAGGTACTTTATGCCATTTTATTAATAGAACATTGTGGCAAAACAATTGTAATACCAGTGTGTTTACCTAATATCAAATATTATGGCTGGTACGAGAAAAATGTTCTGTTTTTTCACATGAACATATGTTCTAGGTTCTAACACATGAATTTTTCATTAAAATGTAAGCTTAACTTTAATTCCTTCAATAGTCATCCTGAATAATGCACTACTACACCTTAATACAGCAGAGAAGCGTTTTGTAAGTGCTGTGATCTGATTCTACAATTAAGATACAGTAACTAATATCTGAAGAAACATTTAAATTAAAGTACACAAAAAAAGAATACCAGAAATGTTGAGTGTTAAGCATGCGCATGGATCGATTATGTTTTGGGGTTGTGTAGCAGGCAGTGGCTCTAGAAATTCTAATAAATATTACAAATGATGCAAAACAAACCACACATCTAGCTATTTATTACATATACGTATATAAACAAGTGTGTGAAAATGTGTGAGTAGCTGAAAAGACTGTTCGCTTGCTATAAGAAAGACTGTGATTACAGACAAAGGGAGTCTATGTTGTACAGGGGTGTGATTAAATGCTTGGGTGGGCTGCAGAAGGTTTTCAAGTTCCAAATGGGGCTGTGACATGCTAATGTCGGAGCATTCAGCAAAGACGACACACACAATCATAGAATTCAGGGGTGTCATTTGATCATGGAAAACGACTGTGATGCTTGGTGTGATTTCAGAGGCAGGAGATTTATTTTAGTTCAGTTTACTGTACAACTTTTAAGTGATGGGACGAGAGGGTGTTTGTTAAATCAGTCTACAGTCTACAGACATTACCTCACCAAGTCAAACCTTGTTTTCACATGCAGAATGAAAACAAAAAGAAATCAACAACAAAAACAACAACAAGAAGGGGGAAAAAGATAAATTAAAACCAACAGGGAATGGTTAAGAGTTTTGCGCGGCCTAGCAGTGAAGTGGCGGATTACAGGCGCGTCTTCTGTGGATAGTTTTTGGAGAGATAATTACAAGTGTGGAGGGGCTTAGAGAGAGAGAGAGAGAGAGAGAGAGAGGGGAGAACGAGAGTAAACAACTCTCGCTAACACACTTATTGTATCTTTTTTTCCTGCCGGCGAGCAAATTGAAACAAGGCAAAAACAGCAAGCTGCAACTCATACTAATGCAGGGCAGCAGTGGGCTGGTATTCAGGAGGGAATGACATGAAAGATTAAAGTTTTAATTGCTTTTCTCTACATTGCCAGATGATTATTGTAGCACTGTGAAACTACAGAGGCTTTCGTAGAGGGAGGGAGAAATGGAGCAAGGTTTTCACAGCAGCAGCGAGGGGGGCGTGGCTTAGTCCACATGGGAAAACGCTACAGTGCTTTATACCACTGAAAACAACAACCTTTTAGCTTTAATTACAAAGCCAGAGAGGAAACACAAGGGGGTGTCAAGGCAAGGAGAGGGAGCGAGTGGGTGAAAGAGAAAAATGACAAGACGGTATCCCCTGTGAAGTCTGAATATGAATAAAGAAATTTTAATGATAAAGCAAAAATCCTTGGAACACTGCTGAGTTGAAACGAGCTACAGTCGCTGTAGCTCCTCTGTTGCGTTCATAATGAAAAATTCCATCACGTTATTCACCCACAGATAAAAAAAACTTTGTGCAAAGAAAGTTGAAGTGAATTTTTAGTTTTATTATCTGTAAGTCATAATCATCAAAATTCCAAGAAAAAAAAGGCTTGACATATTTCATTCTATGTGTAATGAATCTTTGTAATTTATAAATTTCCCTTTCTGAAAGTACTGAAAGTAATGTCAAGAAACATTGAACTTTTTCACAATAGTCTATTTTTTAGATGTATCTGCTGAACTTTTCTTTAAAGAAAACAATCCAAAATTACATATCACACATGTATGAGGGCACATTTTAATAGAAATATACTTTGGCCACTTTATTAGTAAACACTATATGCAGTCACTTGTTCGTGGTACATCGTGGCTAAAAGTAATGGTGGAAAAGAGAAGGTCATTGAACTCACATTTACACTCTCTTGGAGGTCAGACCCCTGATGGCTTTACCAGCATCAAGATTTGTTGGGGTGTATTGCACTTGGAGCTTCTGATAGTACTTTTTAAAATACGTTTTTAACTTGTGTTGGTTCCAACCCATTACCCCAGACAGAAAATACTGCGATATTGTGAAAATGTAAGTGAATATTAAGTGTTTCGGTATCAAGCTGATGATATGGACCAAAGACTTTAGAGTCTAGCTTGTGCTATAACAGGGGGCCCAGATCCACTCCAGAAACAGCTTGTTCTACCCCAGAGGGCCTGGCCAGACCAAGCATCTGATTAAAACACTGACCACAAGATTCCAAAACAGGGTTTGCCTGCAGGCAGTGTGCTCTCGAAATGGCTAATAACAACTGTCCTTTAATCCAGCACTTAATTAGATTCAGTCACAATGATGAGTATTATACATTCATCATGCCAGTCAGCTTCTGTGACACTAATCAAATAATCAAACCCAAGAAATTAGATCATAATAGGCACCTGAGGAGGTGACAAGTTATGTCTTATGGACACATGCTGTGCCTGAAGATATTTTGTAGAGTATTGGAAGGACTCCCAGGCTACTTTGATATGGTTAAAAGTTTTCAAATGTCAATACCAACACCTTAACTCTGATATGGCTTTGAGAAGGAAATTTACATATTACATATGCAAACCTAGCATGGGTTAAGTCAGAAAAAAGTGAGTTACTTATACTTACATGGTGCTTAAATGCCCAACAGAACCTTCAGTAACTTTTGTTGAATTAAAATTATCTGCAAGATTTCAAGGTTGTTTATTCTTTATTCTCCTATTCAGAACTCCAGAGGGTAAAAGTGCTAAAATGTAATGGGTGTAGTGGTCCGTGGAGCATTTCAAACCGGACGGCTGACCGCTACCGGGCCGTACAAGAAATGTAAACACTTTTTTTTTTTTATACAATTTCAATGTGTAGCATCCAAGTGTGTTAGAGACTCAACTTTGCCGGTATTCTGGATGAAAGTCATGGCAGAAAACCCTGAGATCACCACAACAGC
>JBBIGC010000104.1:24930194-24940216 GCA_037576955.1 Lepidarchus adonis | reverse complement strand
AAGACGCTGCTAATAAAGTTACATAATCACACAGTGGATTCACCTTTATTATTATATTTACAAAATACCACAGTTTTTGTGTTGGTCGTATCATTTGATTTTGTAGTTTTTATCCGCAACACCTGAAAGGCCGGTCCGCAAAAATATTGTGTTAAAAATATTGTAAAATATTGTATAAACCCATGTATTACAGTAAACAGCAATTTACCCTAAACAGTGAAGTTACGAAGAGTATTTTAGAATTGATTGTTTTTTTTTATATAGCAAAGTACAGAGCAGTCTATCTACAAATAACATTCTTAAAACATGCTAAATTTATATTAAAGAATAAAGGGAGATTAGACAATTCAATAAAATAAAATTTAACCACAAACCCAAGGAGATAAAACTAAATGTTAGAAAACTGTAAAATATGGGCCTCTGCCTAGAATATTCTTATTATGAAATAAATAAGTAATAACTATCTCCATGTAACAAGACTAATAGATGGACTTTTCAGAGAAGAATGTTGATATAAAATTCTAGTTGCGCAACAATAGTTTGTTTTCTTTGTCATAATTTTTGTTTTTGTTTTGAACTGTTTTCATCTAGTGAAAGGTCAGCACCCACACTCTTCTCCTGTGAAGCCATCCTGTTGTAATAGATGCAGTATGTAGTTTAGCATTGTTTTGATTAAACATGCAAAGCCTTCTCTGAAAAACAGGATATCTGAATGGGAGCATATGTTGCTCCAAAACCTGCATATCATTTTTCACATTCAAAGTCTTCTCTGTTTTATATTATAGAACATTCTAAAATTGTTTGTCTTTTGCAGAGGTCTTTCTGACAGACTCTCTAAGAAGCATTTTTTATACCCAATCATGTTAGTGAGTAATTAGTAGCAAAATATCCCTCCAGCGGTTTCTTTTTTCTCTTTTTTCCCTTTTTTGTCCCATCCCAACTGAGATGTGCTGCTGCCATCATATTTAAACTATGGTAAAACTAAGAGCCTGAGTGCACAATAACCACTACAATGCTGTAATGAATAAGAAATTGTTATTTAAATATTTATTTTAATAAGCCCAGACTGAGTTGAGGGCAAGTCAACAAACAGGCAAAAGAAGCTGCCACTATTTGCAATATTTCAATATTGCTCAGTAATTTTAAACCTGAAACATGAGTACTAATGTAATGACATGGAATGTCAATTCTCAAGCTTTGCATTATTGTATTATTAATAAATTCCCCAAATTAAAGCTAATCAATATTGGCTATACTTAAAATTGCAGCCTTCACAATCTGAAACGTACATTCTTTCAAATTGCAATTCTGTATAAATAAAATTGTTCAGCCCTTCTGTGCTGCACTGACCAATAAAGCATACAATTATTTTAACCTGAAAGAAGGATTTTTTTTTAGCTTAGTACTTCGTAGTAGCATTTTGCTTATACTTTATATTGTCTGTAATAACGCTAATCACTGTTATTTTGGCACACTGTACCAGTGAAATGACTCATTCTGCAATGAGAACTGCAAAAGCTAAATTCACAACTCAAAAAAACATAAATCTAGTTCATGAAAAGGCTCACCTTGGCTAGCATGGCTAGATGCTGATTCTGAACAATGGCGGTGCGATAGGTTGCTAATCCACCCTCTTCCAGATTCGGAAATAGGTAGTAAAGATGAACACTGCAAAAGATGGAAGAGAAAAAACGTCATATACCATTTACCCTGAGATATTTAGCAATAAAAAAGCAAAAGGTTCACACAAAACCCTTGCAGCACATTTTCTCTGAGCATTACAGTAACACTTGTTTCTGTATTGTAATTGTCAAGAAATATTTTTAAGGAAAGTGGATTTCAGTTTTCATCTACTATAAACTTACAAATGGAGAAAATATCCTAGTCCTTTTGAAATCAGTAGTTTAGTAGATTGTTCCATTACTTTTCTTCACAATACTCATATTTGAGTAGCTTCAAATATTTTCATTTTCAAATCTACACAAAAAACCCATTGTAATTTACTGTCTTTTTGGATAAACTAACTGCGCAAATGAGCATAGAATACTTCTTCCGTTAAATTAGTTTAATTAATATTTAATATTTATTGCTCCTCCAACTCTTGAAATTGTTTTAAAAGTGTCTTATAAATAAAGTTTACTTAACATGTTCTATTGCAGCATAAAGGCTACTAATCTAGTGTGTAATATTCATCCATTTAAATAGCTATTTCATAGTAAACAATATTCTGAATTATTATCTGATTATAAATGACCTTTTACATTACTTGATCAATAGTCAAATCATGATTTACATTTTAAAATATTGTATGTCAGTGTTCAGTGTAATCTACAGACTACAGTGTTTGTAGTGTAATCTAAAACACATATTATTAGAAATGTTAGGCTATTTCCCAAAATGCAATGAAAAGAAGAGTCAGTTGTTTTATTGCTAATTTAAGTTAAAAATGTATAAATTCCTTATTTAATCTTTATCGATTTACATAACTAAAGAAATATGCAATACATTTTACTAACAGTTATTTATTGTTTTTTATTAATCTGATGGATAATTGGTAGCAGAAGAAAATATCATGACTGGGTTTTAAAAAAGGCCATAATCCCCATAATTCATGAGAGAAATGGTCATTCCAAACAAACATTTCTCAGCACAACATTGCAGATAGTTTAGGTCCTTCATCCTCTACATTCTTGTTTTTACTGCTTTTTGAAAAATATCCCAAATTTTCTGGAAAATGATTTGTATATTAAATTATTAATTTATTCAAAAGCACTATTAATTAGTTTTTACCCCACAAAAGTATACTTCTGAAAAATAAGCTTACAAATATAGCATTTGTTTATTTAACCGTATTTATTTAATATCTATAAATCTGTAAGAGTCTGTACACTAAACAAGGGAACAACAAAGGACATAAGTCATTTTAAAGTGACAAGTGCATTGTGCAAATGGAATGTGCAAGTCATTGTACCAAGTCCAAGTTAGTTATGTTATTGCAGCAAGACAAAGACAAGACAGACAGGCGCATGATGTAAAACAGGTGTGCATGTGTGAATGGAAATATTGCATTAGGGTGAAAGTGTAAGGGTCTTTAGTGTGTGTGTGTGTGTGTGTGTGTGTGTGTGTGTTCGTGTGTGTGTGTGTGTGTGTGTGTAAGCTGTTGATCAGCACAGAAGAGAAGGCATTTGTTCTACATGCAGGAGGGCATGTAGTTCCCCTATTCAGCAAGCACAGTGCTACTATAATATTCAGCTTGTAACACTACTTTCTGACGAGTTCAATTTTGTCACTCTCAGATTAAGGGGAAAACTGAGTAGATGTAATTATTTGTTATTTGGGAGGGAGTGGTTTGGGAGAAGAGGGAGACAGAGAGAATGAGAAGAGAAAAGGAGAGAGAGGGGAAGAGGGGGACTGGGTAAAGTAGGCAGAGAGGGGAGAGAGGGAGGGAGGGAGGGACAGGGAACAATGGGTAGAGGGGAGCAAGAGAGGAAGAGGGTAAAAAGAGGAATGGTGAGAGAGAGAAACAATATGAAAAAGACAGGGGAAGAGAACTTTAGACTGAGAGAAACAGAAAAAGGTACGTGGGATTTTAGAACAACTGGTTAAACTCAAAGCAACCCCACAAGACTCACACGTCATGTACCTTAATTTATGAATCACTGTCAATCTTTCAGCTTGTTATACCAGGTCAGCGTGTGCGTGTGTGCATAGTTTTTCATTCTTCATAACGGTTCAGGGGCACAGAGCGTACTTGTGTGAACGTTATGCAGAGAGAGAAAAGAGTGGCGAAGGCAGGGAATGAACCTTGACAGCTGGGGCTGGTGTATGAGGAATGAGTGGCCATCACAGGCGAATTTAATGTGTTTCAACAATGGATGAAATATCTGGAAAATGCACCAGCTCTATTTAACACACGTATTGTAGTGGTGCCACACGGCCCCCTGGGAGTTCATTTGGTGTGTGCTTCTGGGACTATGTTTGGGTTTACTGTGTCTGCTTTGGCTTATTGTTTATGCGGTTAAGGGACTGATTTGTGTTGTTTGGGAGTAGGGTTGGGGTAAATGGCTGGATCCACCACCACTGTGCTTACTATTCAGCATGGTGGCATGGCGGGTGGATCCAGCCATTTAGGCAGTCGAGAGTTTGTGAGTTGCTCTGTGTGTGCTATGCTAGTTGGAGGTGCACATATGGTTTGGAGCCCTTTTAACGGCTTAAATAAAGCAGGCTCTGTCCCATATTGAGCAGTACTCTCTTTTCAAGTCTCCATCTTTTTCTCTCCGACAATTTCACAAGCTAAACAGAATACCCAGTGTTGAAAAGTAGGTCTTATACGAGAGTGAATGCAATTAACTGCAACATGACAAATATTCAGATATCATGTTGATTTGATTTCAACATCTCAAATTAAAAAAAAAGAAATTCAAAACAATTGGTTTGTCCTGAATCTTTCAAAATGTTTACATAGTACCACCTTAAAGTCTTACTTTAACACTGGGATCCCTGAAAAATTCAAACTGTCCCAGCAAGCAGGCCCCCTACTTTACTGACCGCCCACATACCCCTTCTACTGGGCCATTACCCTGTTTTGTTAGGTAAACGGTCCAGCTAACTGCAATTCACAAGTTTACAAGCACTGCAAGCCACATGCTCAAATAAGTTGCTTTCCCTATGGTGTCTATCTACTACATTCAACAAGACTTTGCACATATAAGATACAGACATTACGTTATAATTTTTCTGCGTAACAATGAGGTGCTAATGGACCTAATGGCGGGGGGGGGTTGCTTTGTGCCAAAAAATGCAAGATTTACGCTAGACTTTACAGAAACCTCATGGATCTTTGAAGAGTAACTGCACCTGAGCATTAATTGAAAAAATGCTCCAAAATAAATGGAAAGTGTTCTGGGTTGAAAAAAGGCACACACTGTAATGCACAAAAAGTAAACAGAAAAAAAATTAATTGCTCTGTCTCTGATATGCATACCAAGCGGATCAGGCCACAAAACAGATTATTTCCATTAATGTGTTCCCATTACCAGAAAATATGTAATCACAACAAATGACAGATGTTACAAATGTTAATTCAATGTCATGACACCAAACATTTGAGTATCTCTAATGACAATTGCTGCTAATGGTAAAGGGACACAATGAACATAGTCACTGATGCAAAGAAAAGTCTACAGATATTCTAGTCTTATATGTCGCTTTGTGACAATAAATATTGCCCAAGGTCCATCCAAATTCATTGCACAAAACTGCCAGATTGCACAGTACTGCAGAGTAGTACAAATCAGTTTGAGAAAGCCAGAGTTGCAACATGTGCATCTGTGTCTCATCTAAAGAGCACAAAAACACTCAGCAGTGCCAATAATGTGCCAAGGAGAGATGAGCTAATTCATTTCACAGCTCAGAGGAAGTGGCTCTCAGTAGATCAATCCAGCTGTTGGGGGCATGTTGGACATACAAACCGGACATGATGGTTATGTATTATTCACAAGCCTGGAGTGGACATCTACAGCACTGCCTGGACAAGACCAACTGAGGAGCACTAGCCATTATCCAAAATAGGAACAACCTGACAGGAAAACAAAACTGGGCTTTCCTGACTCAACTGCCCCATTTACAAGTGAGACCTTCTAACACTAATGAGTCTCATGACATTGGGGAGGGAAAATAGCTATTTGGGCAGAATTTGGATATTTTCACTTAGGGGTGTATACACTTTTGTTGCCAGCAGTTTACACATTAATGGCTGTGTTGAGTTATTTTGAGGAAACAGCACATTTACAAGCTGTACACTTACTACTTTACATTGTAGCAAAGTGACATATCTTCAGTGTTGTCCCATGAAAAGATAATATAATATTTACAAAAATGTGAGGGGTGTACTCATACTGTATACTCATACTGTACATACTTCTACTAACGGACCACTTCATTAGAAGCCCCTTTACTACTCTTCCACTTACTGGCTGAGTTGTTTTTACACATCTATTTTCACCACCCAAACACATCCAGCTAAGTGCAGCTCTGTGGCTACTCTGGGACTGACCACTGATGAAGGCAATCACTAACTGTGCACTGACGGATGCACTACAGTATCTAACTGTACATCAGCAAAGCAGAGTAACATGACAGGGGTTTCTTATCAATCTAATCCTGATTTCTCTTACTTACCCATTTGCAAGTAACATTTACTTCATGCAGTCCAATATTATAAAATAATTAATTACATAATAGACATTTATTAACACTACAATCCATCAAAATGCCCCAGCAAGTAGCCCCTCCCCCAAACTGTTTTGTTATGCAAATGTATCAACTACCTGGAATTCACAAATCTATATCACTGCAAATCACACACTCAAGGCATTTGTTTCCTGCCATTGTGACACTTTAGTACATTTAACAAGACTATGAACATATATGATGCAGACAGTACAGTATAATTATAATTATATGGTATTATTATGATTATTACTACTAATAATTATTCTGTAACATTAAATGCAATATTGTATTTTACTGTTTATAATTTATATTTTAAAAATTCAAGATTTCTATTTTCTTATCTACTCAAACTTTATAGCCGAGAAAGAAACTGAAAAAAAGTATTAAAGTCTTTCTGTAGCCTCTCGTCAGTGGAGAAGCGCTTGTGTTATCTCTGTCCAAACAGCAGTTTAGACCACAACATTCGCCCCTCTCCATCTGCCTCCACTATTCGTATTGCAGCATAATGAGGTCTGTGCTCAGCCACTCAGCAGGAGTGCTGTCCCCATATGGCTCCAGCATATTTAACACCACTTTATACCAGCTGAGGGACATAACCTATACCACTTTAACTTACTTTCATTTCACCCGTTTTCTGAAGTAATGTACAGTGCCAAATATGAAGATCCAGGAATAAAAGGTGACCTCTTGTGCTCACACCTTATGGCTGCCTGTCATAGTAACAGGGCTTATTTTGGGCTTCAACATTGTCCTTGAATTATTTGTTCCCCTTGAATGCCACTTATAAAATTGATATGGTTTTATGCACCAAAAAAGAGTCATCATTCATTTTCACACAACCACTGAAGGCGCAATGATCCATTTGCTTCCTGACAGTCAGAAAAACTACAGTACAATATTTAATCATTTTTCCAAACCAATATCATCAAAAACTATTCTTTTCGCTTCACTGTATTGTGTGTGTGTGTGTGTGTGTGTGTGTGTGTGTGTATTAGGGATGTGACAAAATGTCGATATGGTGATATATCGTTGTCTTTGCTCAAGCGATACGATAAACGATACACAGATGGCAATATCGATATTGAAATTAATAAACATTTGGTGACATTTTGACTCACCGGCGTCACTACTTTTTTTCTTGGTGATGCTATATACATATACAGTGGGGCAAAAAATTATTTAGTCAGCGACCAATTGTGCGAGTTCTCTTACTTTATTTAAATTCTCATTTAAAAGATGAGAGAGGCCTGTAATTTTGATCATCGCTTTACCTTAACTATAAGAGACAAAATGAGGAAAATCACATTGTCTAATCTTTAAAGAATTTATTTGCAAATTATGGTACAAACAAGCAAGATTTCTGGCTCTCACAGACCTGCAACTTCTTCTTTAAGAAGCTCTTCTATCCTCCACTCGTCACCTGTATTAATGGCACCTGTTTGAACTCGTTATCAGTATAAAAGTCACTTGTCCACAACCTAAAACAGTTACACTCCAAACTCCACTATGGCCAAGACCAAAGAGCTGTCAAAGGACACCAGAAACAAAATTGTAGACCTGGACCAGGCTGGGAAGACTGAATCTGCTATAGGTAAGCAGCTTGGTGTGAAAAAATCAACTGTGGGAGCAATTATTAGAAAATGGAAGTCATACAAGACCACTGATAAATCACCCTCAATCTGGGGCTCCACACAAGATCTCACCTTGTGGAGTCAAAATGATCAAAAGAACGATGAGAAAAAGTCCCAGAACCACACAGGGGAACCTGTGTGAATGACCTGCAGAGAGCTGGAACAAAAGTAACAAAGGCTACAATCAGTAACACACTACGCCGCCAGGGAGTCAAATCTTGCAGTGCCAGGCGTGTCCCCCTGCTTAAGCCAGTACATGTCCAGGCCCGTCTGAAGTTTGCTTTTTGGTAAAAAAATCTACTTGTCGTGTTTGGAGAAAGAATGCTGAGTTGCATCCAAAGAACACCTTACTCACTGTGAAGCATGGGGGTGGAAACATCATGCTTTGGGGCTGTTTTTCTACAATTATTAGAAAATGGAATCACTGACAGTCTCCCTCAACCTGGGGATTCATGCAAGATCTCACCTCGTGGGTACAAATGATCTTGAGAACGGTGAGGAAACAGCCCAGAACTACAAGGGGAAACTGGTCAATGACCTGAAGACAGCTGGGACCACAGTTACAAAGTTTACTATTAGTAAAACACTACGTCATCACTCATTAAAAGCCAGCACATGTCCAGGCCCATCTAAAGTTCGCCAGAGACCAGGAGGATCGAGGATTGTAAGAATGTCATGTGATCAGATGAGACCAAAATGGAACTCTTTGGTATAAACTCCACTCGCCATGTTGGAGGGGGAAGAATGCAGAGTTGCATCCAAAGAACACCATACCTACTGTGAAGCATGGGGGTGAAAACATTATGCTTTGGGGCTGTTTTTCTGCAACGGGACCAGGTCTAAATGAAAGAATGAATGGAGCCATGTGTCGTGAAATTTTGAGTGAAAACTTCCTTCTAACAGCAAGGGCATTGAAGATGAAACGTAGCTGGGTCTTTCAGCATGACAATGATCCCAAACACACCGCCCGGGTAACGAAGGAGTGTCTTCATAAGAAGCATTTCAAGGTCCTGGAGTTGCCCAGTGACAGCCCCAAAACATCACTGCTCTAGAAGAGATCTGCATGGAAAAATGGGCCAAAATACCAGCAACAGTGTGTGAAAACCTTGTGAAGACTTACAGAAAACGTTTGACCTCTGTCATTGCCAACAAAGGGTATATAACAAAGTATTGAGATGACCTTTGGTTATTGACCAAATACTTTTTTTCCACCATAATTTGCAAATCAATTCTTTAAAAATTAGACAATGCGATATTCTTGATTTTTTTTCTTTTTGTCTCTCATAGTTGAAGTAAAGCTATGATGAAAATTAAAGGCCTCTCATCTTTTTAAGTCGGAGAACTTGCACAATTGGAAGCTGACTAAATACTTTTTTGCCCCACTGTATATAAAACAACAAAAAAACCTGCCCATCTACTTTAAGTTTTTTCAAACCTTCCATTCCACTAATGAACAGATGAAAGCAGGAGACCTGCTCTTTCTTCACGTTTGTGTGTGTGGCTGGGCCGCCACGTTCGTTTAATAATAGCTATATGTAATTAGCGTAGCGGCGGGCCGAGCACTCGAAGGCATGGGGAGCCTTCACCTATGAGTCAATACAACTGGCAGCATCCAGCCAGCTAATTACCAGTTGTCATGGAGAATTTCAGACTCTAAATGAGAGAATGGGGAAAATGTGGCAGGAGGAAAGAAAATATCAGAATACCAATTACTGATAAATCAGGGCGCTGAATAACTGAAAGGAGGAGAGAGCTGGTACATGGGGAAGAGAAACAGCAAGAGAGAGAGCAAGAGAGAGCGAGAGGGAGGCCGAGAATGTTTTGTTGAACAAAAAATGTCCAAAAATGTCTGACCTGGTGAGAAACTCCACCACAGCATCACCAAGAAACTCCAACCGCTCATTGTGATTAATCCTGTTAAAGAAAAAAGAAGGATTTTAGTAACGCCAATAGACACAGACACACAAACCACTTTCAGTAGGTACCTGAGAAGGTACACCCTACATCAGTGGTCTCCAACCACCTGGCCGCCAGCTGCTGCCGGGAAGTAAAAAAAATTCAAACTTTTTGAAAAAATTTTATATGATCTCAATCCGTAGCATCTAAGTGTGTTAGAGACTCAACTTTGCCGGTATTCTGGATGAAAGTCATGGCAGA
>JBBIGC010000104.1:24913871-24928526 GCA_037576955.1 Lepidarchus adonis | reverse complement strand
GCTAATAAAGTTACATAATTACACAGTGGATTCACCTTTATTATTATATTTACAAAATACCACAGTTTTTGTGTTGGACATATCATTTTATTTTGTTGTTTTTATCCGCAACACCTTAAATACTGGTTCGCGAAAATATTGTCTGACATTAAACCGGTCCGTGGTGCGAAAAAGGTTGGGGACCTCTGTCCTACATGATATGCTGTTAAGATAATGTTCTGTTATCAGAAACTGACCCTTGACAAAAATCTTAACGCTTGGCTATTTTTCTTGCTTCCAACACATGTGTCACCATCAGGTTGTGGTGAAAAAAATCTTAAAAGTAGCCATAGTGATATTTGAACACTAATAGTAATAATAATAATAATAATAATTTATTTAGCACCTTTCTCATATCCACTGTTGTTTCACATTGTCAAACTAATAATAAGAACAAGAAAACAAACAAACAGCACAAAAAGAGGCCGCCACAGTCAGGCCACATAGTTCAAACAGTAAAAACACAAGAAGGTGAAGAGTCAGTGATCTCACTCTGGTTAAACATGAGTCAGGGTACAAAGTGGAATATCTAATGAGAATGATTATTACAAGGTCATTGTTCTCCAAAAAACTGTACAATTTAAACAACCAAAAAACATACACAAATAAAAAGAAAATTTATACTCAGTAGATATCCAGTGCTCACCTAGAAGGAGTAGGATCATCCTGGCCCAGACGCGACATGATGTTAATCAAAGTGTTAATTCCTGATGAGCATGACACAAAATAAATTGTTTTAACATTTTTGATGCTTTAAAAAGAGAAAATATCTCATTTGTATGCAATAGCCAGTGTAAGTGCTACAAAAACACAGGTTAAACCAATCAAAAAAGTCTGAGCCATATTGCGACAGAGTTATGATAAGATTCAATTCATCATTTTTTCAAAATGCATTATTTATATAAATTCTTTGTTGATGTGAACTTTTTATATATTTTGTGGTGTCCGCTATTGACATAACTATCTAACAGTTAACTTTTAAATTTAGGAAGATAGTTTACTGCTCAGTTTATATCGCCTGTTTGATAGAAAACATGACACTGAAGTTGCCTTGCATACACCAATCAGCCATAACATTTACTTTTGCCCATTTCTTCACATTCTGCCTAATATATCCCACAACTGGCAGGTGCCATTGTAATGCAATATCACTGCATATGGCCAGTGGTGGCCTATCGGTTAGAACATTGCCCCGAGATCAGAAGGTCGCAGGTACAAGGCCCAACCTGGGCACCACAGTTGATGGCTCCTCCACGAGTGCACGTGATGGATTAAATGCACAGGTCACGTTTTGTTGTGGTGCACTGTGTTCACAATGACAAATAGTCACTTTCACATGTCTAGAAATGGGGTCTAACGTCAGTCGCTCCTCAAACACCCTCACCAAACCTGGAATTTAACAGGGGAGTTCAACCAGATGGGCTTGATCAGGGAAATCACCAAACTGTGCTGGACACCAACATTCAAGAAGTGGAGCTGGGCACCTCTGATCTAGATAGTCAACGTTATTTACTTTACCTGTGGCTGATTATATGATTATATTATACCTAATGAGGATCCAGCTTGATTGGCCAACATTCCTAGTCAGCAAAGGATATATAAAGAAATATATAAAAAGATATTTTAATATTAATCTACATCTACATAAAAGTTTTGCCTGGAACTGAGCACAGCTTTCAGTCAAGATTCTCCATAGTATCAAACTTGTGCGTGTATCACTGTTGGACCTAGATAGGAGTGCTCACCTTTCTTCCTCATGTACATATGATGGACTTTCCTGTCTCCATATTTGGGCTGGCGGATACCGCAGTTCGACAAAGAGTTGCGAGCGTGGTCAGGATTCATTCCAAAATTCAGATGATGACTGGGGTGGGTCATAGCCAGCTAAGAGGAGAAGAGCAGCAAAGGAAGAATCTTTAATTAATTTACTTTTTTAACAAACCCATTATTTAAAAAAATAAAATAAAAAAATGAAATATTAACTAAGTAAATAATTAAATAAATTATTATTAAAGAAAGAATTAATTTCCTCCAGGATAATAAAGGTATTCTGACTGATTCTGAGAAAGAAACTAAGAATGTATCTGGTGCTATCCTTTTCAGGTATGTCCCAATCAAACCTAAAGTGTCTAGATTAAAAATGACCCATCCTTTTATTCTAAATGGATCAAGATTTGGATATATTAAGTCTTATCGACCTACATCATGTTTTTGATTTTTTCCAGATGCATTTAAGTTTTTTTTTTTTTATTTATAGGCAGATCAATGTATCTTAGCTAAATAATGTTGCTGTATTTTCTATGAAAATGCAAGGATCAGATCAGTGTCAGTTAGTATTCAACACTAAAGGTTCTACCTTAATGTGTTTCAGTGTTACATTAAAGCCATAAATCATTCAGGGTTAGATGTGACAGAACGTTAGCCAGCACAGCAAATCTCTCAGCTTTTTTGAAAAAAGAAACAAAAAACGAAATGTGTTCGTAGGTACATTTAAATTACTGAAAACACAATGAAATTATGGTTAAATAAATACTGTAATTACAGCTGTTTTAAAAGGGTATTGAGAATGATACTTGTTCGGAAATACCAATGTGTATACGTTTTTAACAAGAACACTGATATCTTAGTAAGAAACACTATTGTTAACAGTACATTGACAAAATCCTAAAGCTCATTCAGATCATGATTTCAGAAGAAATGGAGAATCAGTGTTCATGTTGTGCTTTTGTGTCGAAATTCCCAGTCAGCCCAGGACACCTCTCTAGTGCAACAGCATTTCCACACACTTTTCTCAGTTTACTTCATAATTCCATTCTCTTTGGAACTGGAGTTGACAGAATAAGTATAAGTCATTACTAGTCAAACTCCCACTGCTGCTGCACATCTTCAAACAACTTTCTCCTCTTTATATCCCAGTTCACTACAATCAGCAGTGTAATTTACTGCTCACTTTTAATACAATTTACATATGAGTATTTTTTTATTTCAAAAGGGGGATTTTCTGTGAGAACCTTGTGATTTATACAGCTGCCTTAATCGTTCAACATTTATAAAATTGTAAATTACACATTTATTGTTTATCCCAAACTGACAGAAGAGCTGTGGCAGAAGTCACCAAAAATGTTATACTTGTTACAGGAAAAATGTGTAAAAACATACAATCTACTGCACCCTGTTAAGTGTGGGGCTGTGTAACTGCAGTCCATGTCCACCATCAAAACTGGATTAATGTAATGAACAGATAGATGGATCACCAGGGAAGTAAAGTACTTAGACCAATATATTGTTTTCTTTTACAGTGGCAAGAAAAAATATGTGAACCTTTTCAAATTTCATGGTTTTCTGGATTAATTTGTAATAAAATGGGAACTGATGTTCATCTAAGTAATGGGTATTGACAATGTGCCTAAAATAATAATAACAAATGTCTTTATTGACAGCAACCATAAACAACCCATATTGCTAATGGAAAAAGTATGTAAACCCTTGAGTTTTTGAAGTCCAATAACCTAATTGGAGTCAGGTGTTCGCATACCTGGAGGCTTGTAAAGAAAATGAGTTTAGAGGTGTGGACCAGAGCTACTCTGACTGAGTTATTTCTGATTCACACGATTTGAGTTTTCTCCACACAAGAAGAATGCGCTTATGTAACCCATGCCTGACCAAAAAGAGCTTTCAGAGGATCTATGATCAAGAATTGTTGATTTACATAAAGCTGGAAAGGCAGGGTTCAAACATTTTTTACATTGTCAAATTCAAGCACTTTTCCAAGTTTCCAAGCTTTTCCAGTACCATAATGCAGTTGTAAATTACATGATACAAATTCACACATATTATAAGGCCATAGCACAAATGTTGTATTAGGAGGTTATGAAGTGTACTAATCAATCCAAATTTTGAGGGCAGCATCGGCAACACAACAAGAAGGCTCATGTGAAGACCGCTGGGAAGAGGGCTTTCATTTATTAACCATTTATAAACCACCTTATTTTATTTCTCTTAATTTAAAAAGTGATAGCTGTGATTAGTGCAATAATGTGGTTAGCATTTCAAGCATTTACAAGTATGACTCTACAGTATAGAAACCATTGAACAAGCAGGGTGTCTATGGCAGGACACCCCAAAGGAAGGTGCTGCTTACTAAAAGGAACATTGCCGCACACCTGAAATCTTCGAAAGAGCACATTGACATGCCACAGTGGTATCGGCAAAATGTTTTGTGGACAGATAAACCTAAGATTTGGGAAGAACATCCATCTCTACAACTGGCATAAAAAGGGCACTGCATATAATGAAAACATCATCCCAACTGTAAAGTATAATTGCAATCATAAAGGGGGACGATGAATTCCCAAGTGTTTTAAGCATTCTTCAGGATAATGTGAGAATGTCTGTGCATCAGCTGAAACTCTGTAGAAGATGGGTGATGCTCTGGTGTTGTGCGTCATTGCCGTTGCAAGTCCACAACAGAGTGGATTCAGAAAAACAAAATTTGCCTTTTGAAGTGGCCAGGTCAGAGCCCAGTCTTCAACCCAGTAGAGAAGCTGTGGAAGGACTTGAAGAGTCATACACATATGTTGTCCAAAGAATATGACAAAGCTGAAGCAGTAATGGTATGAAGAATGGGATAAGATTCCTCCTGAACAATGTGCAGGTCTGATCCACAGCTATAGAAAGCCCCTGGTTGTGGTTCTTGTGGCCGGGAGGTGAGGGGATGGGGTAGGTGTAAACCAGGTATTAATTCCAAGGGTTCACATACTTTTTCCTCTAGCAAGGTGAGTTGTTTATCAATAAGGACATGAAAGCATCAGATTTTTGTGGTATTACTTTAGGCACATTATGATGGTAAAAATCCTGTGAAATGAAATTCCAGAAGGTTCACATACTTTTTTTTGCCATTGTATATATGAATAACTGAGTTTGTGTGCTCTATACCTAGAGAAGTGATGACACTAGGATGCACCAAAGAGTGTGGTGCACTGGGTAATGTACTGCTGGGAAGCATTTACATGAAGGCTAGTTTGACACTTGCAACCATCCAAAACAGGTGCCACATTAGGGCAATGCTATTCCCTGATGGTATTGGCCCCTTTCAGCAGGGTAATATGCCCTGTCCCATTGCTTACATTGTTTGGGACAATGACGAAAGTTCATGGTGTTGACTTGACTTTTCAGAATTGAGGTCTTTCTTCATCTACAGTACATAATATTGTAATTCTATACAGAAGCACCACTAATTAATCTCAGACAAACGGAAAGATACTGGAAACGTGGTGTGGTCATATGAGTCCATCTGCCTCAACTACCATCGCCCTTGTTGCTCAAAACCTAGAAATTATGAAGTGATTTGAGAAGATTATCCTAAAGCTTTCTGAAACAATATAAAAAAGCCCAACCCTTCACATCCACATTGTGAGAGTTCTTTTAAAGGTTAGGCCTACAGACATCTCTCCTTTTCTACATAATTTATTAATTGAAACCTAAAGAAAATCAGCTAAGATGACGGTTTATCCTAAGCTCTAGTCGTATTGTCAGAACAGTTTAATGTCCATTAAAGCACCCTGACCATAATAACATGAACAAGTCTTACTTCATCTACAGTACATAATATTGTAAAATGATTCAGAAAATCCAGAGGAATCAATCCCTTTAGAACAAGGTTGGAATTTTTTGAGCACTTGGAAATCCCTGCATGAGTGCAATGTATTGCATGCAAACATTAATTCTAGAAAGAAAAAAACACCACTTAGTTCTTTGTATCTTAAATAAGCTCAGATGGACTGAAAGATACTGGAAACGTAGTGTGGACAGATGAGTCCATCTGCCTCAACTACCATCGCCCTTGTTGCGCTGACCCCAGTAATTATGAAGTGTTTTGAGAGGATTATCCTAAAGCACATCAAGGACGTTATCCCTGCTGGTTTGGTTGCCCATCAGTTTGCTTACAGGAGGAACAGATTGACAGAGTATACAGTTTCAATGGCACTTCACTCAGCCCTGACTGATCTGGAGCACCCAACACCTATTTGAGGTTGATATTTTTGATATCAGTTCAACTTTCAACACTACAATTCTAGACAGGCTGCCACTGAAGCTACACAACCTTGGGATGTCTGCATCTTTGTGCTAGTGGATTAATGACCAACAGGACACAGGTGATGAGAATAGGGAACTGCACATCAGACAAATTCATCCTGAATACAGGCACACCACAGGGTTGCATGCTGAGCCCAGTCCTTTTCACCTTCTTGACCAATGACTCCATTGCCATCTACCCCACAAACACAATCGTGAAGTTTGCAGTGGTTGGAAAATGATGAGACTTTCTAAACTATGAAGAAGATATGGACTCCATGGGGATAAACAGCAAATGAGAATCTAAGTACCTTGGATGTTGAAAATTACACTTCTCTTTTCATACCATAAACACAAACTTTAGAGTTCTGCTTTATCTAGGGACTCTTTTAAGCAACACCATTCTCCCACATCAGCAAGTGAATGACTCTTAAAATCTTTATTCATCATGTGTATTTACTGCATGCCTTCTTAAGTATATGTAGCGTTTTTGCTTGTGCACGGCAGGATATTCACAACACATGGGATGTCAAGAGGGTCAGGATCAAGCTAAGCTGATACCAAAATATAACACTCCACTCACTTAGTAAAGAATAAGTATACTTCAAATAAAATCAGAGAAAATTATGTATGCAAATGTGTGCTTTTTGAACATCGTGACTAAAACAAGCTTTCTGAAACAATATACAAAAGCCAAACCCTTTGCATGTTCATTGTGAGAGTTCTTTTAAAGGTTAGGCCTACAAATGTGTCGCGTTTCAACATAATTAAATAACTGAAACCTGAAGAATTTAACCCTAAGCTCTAGTCATATTGTCAGAACAGTTTAATGCTCATTAAAACACCCTGACAGCTATAACATGAACTAGTTACAAAAATGTTGTACGGTGGCCAGGACGCTGTTTTATGATAGTTTTGGGATATGACTTTTGTCTAAAATATTTTTTAAAGCCATTCATGGTGAACGGGCATACTTAGGCTGATGTAGGACAAAATAGCATCCAAAGAAAGCATTTATGATTATTAGCATTACATATAAAACCTTATATGACATTGTAACCAGTATCCTTTTTTAGCAACTATTTAAAGTTTCACTACAACACTCCTAAGGTTGAAAAACTGATGAAATTCCCTTTTAACTTTAATGTGCTGAGCAGGGACTCGTGTTTGGGTTTCTTTTTGTCTGAACTGCCCTCTAAAATGGAATCAAACTACTTTGAGGTAGATGAGCAAAATAATAAGAATTTCCAGTAGTATACAGACTGTTAATGCACAAAAGGTGAGTAAAGTTCCCTATTAACACAACTTAGACAAAACAATGAGCAGAGGTCTATAAACTTTTGCACATATATAGTGCAGTTAATGAGTTGGAAGGATTATAATGCATAAAATGTCCCAAATAAAGACTTAATAAAGGAAGCAAATGACAAGAAATTTAAATGTACAGATACAGTTCAAACAGTCATCTGAAAAAAATAAGAGATGAATGAAAACATATTTAAACATGCAAATATTTTAATTTTTAACACAATGGTGTACTTAAACTTTTTCAATTCTTTATTCAATAAAAATATGAATAAATACTCTTTTGTGGAGCAAGAACGCTTTCGTTCAAAAAAAACTAAGATGACCTTAGATGATATTATTGCCTCCTCTAGCAGAAATAACATCTTGAAGGTGTTTTGCATAATTGTCTATCAGTCTGACTTTGGTTTGCTGACATTTTTGACCACTCGTCCATGCAAAATTCCTTCAGCCTCAAGATGTTTGAGGGTTTTCTGGCAAGTACTGCCCTTTTCAAATTCCACAACATTAGAATGGGGATGAAATATGGGCTTAGACTAGGCCATTCCATAACCCTCTGTTTTTGAGTTATTCCTTGGTGGATTTAAATGTCAATTTCATGGGTCATTTCTTGGAGTATATCACCTTTATCTGTAAGTACAATATGCAAATCAACAATTACCATGGTATGTTTCTTCACATTTTATTCGACATACAGTAATTCTGCAGTGTTTTGATTGGCCCATTCATTAAGGAATATTTACCCAGTACAAATGACTGCTAGAATTTTCATGTTTTAATCTGATCATGACAATATTGACATCTTTGGAATAATTAAAAATGAACATTACAACTTTAACCTTGTTTTTATTCAAGGACTCCAAATCAAGGCCTTCACAGATTATTGGTCAGTACATGATGAAAATGGCATTTTCCTGGATGGTGAAAATGACTTTTTCCTAGATAATTCATTTAAATCTCAGTCAGTATGTGTGGATGAAGTTGGTGGGGATCCAGTGAGCAGATGAATAAGTAGAGCAGAGGGACAAGGTGTAAAGTATTAGCAGCTGGTGGGGGTTGAGTAAGAGGCCTGTGCGGGAATCATGATAAAGCAGCCTGTACGGGAGGGAGGGGGAGGCAGCACTGACACTACAGAAATTTAGCCAGAGTTATTGCATCAGCCATTTGGAGCTCGACACTGCAGTTAGATTCCCAGAAAGGAACATTGCAGCTTGATTATTTGATTTAATGGGTCACTGAAAATCATGGCCTTTTGCAATGTATTCTTCCATTCTGACCATTTGTTTTGGCCAGAACCAGGACGTGCAAAAGAGCATCTTGGTTTAAGGAATGTATTCATATTCACAGTTCCGTAAAAAAATAAAAAAATAAATCTGAAACTGATATGTAAAACTGGCATAAAAATAGTTCACTTCAAAACAAAGTGCAGCGACAAAAATGTCATTAAATCATGGTTGTATGTGAAGGCACCAGTGACTCAGAGGTATTTAAGGATTTCATCAAGGCAAGGTTTCTTCAAAGACGTGTATGTTTATTCCAAAAAGACCACATTTTGCACAAGCTACAGCAGCACGGGTTCATTGACAGTGTGCATGATTGATTGGCCTGCTACCAATTCAAATCCCTCTCTTATTGAAAATTAATGGCATATTATGAAGAGGAAAAACTACAACAAATAGTATTAGGTACCAAAATTATTATAAAATCTAAGTAAAATAAAATGTGATGTAACATACTGTTAAACATGCCAAACTTTTAGATAAAATTGTTAGATCCGCATGGGCTCTCCTCAGTAGGCAGTGGTTTACAATACCAAACAAGAGAATGCCCCAGGAACAGCTGCTTTTATGCCTCACTAATCACACTGATCACAGGCGGAAGCAAGTAACCATGGTCTGCAATGAAATGGCGGTTACTTACACGTGACTGAGTTTACAATTATTGTTTAGGAGGGAGTGATCCTTAGTTAATCTCAGTATTTCTTGATTTGTATTCTTTATAATTCTTCTAAAGTATAGCTGTGATATACGTATTTCACTTAGATATTATGGATTGAATTGAGTAAGCAAAACTGGAAAAATTATTAGTTTGTATGCTTTTAATCAAAAAAAAAAAAAAGGAATACAGGGATTACTCCAGGGTTCGGTTCTCAAATGTAACTCAAATTTTGATGCAAGTGGGAACTCATGCATGTAATGATGCTGCAGAGGCTCCATTGAACAGCACTGAGCTTTTCTTATTCAGCACTAACAGTGAATAAAACAAACAATACAGAAAAAACAGCACAAACCCACCATTTCTCTCCACATCTCTGCAAACATGCAGATTAACACACACTGCACATGCTCACCTCATGGTGCTCGCATATTACCATAAAGCATTTAGTAGGCACTCAACATTCTACTACTGTATATGACAGTAAATATGCTCATTATGCACATTTTTTAAGCCAGTGACGTAACCAATTTTTGGTAAGATGAGAACGACGTAGGTCAAGGACTCCTGTGATTCTTTACTATACCCAGTGTACACAAGAACAGTGTGTAAAGAAATGTACCTCAAACAAACCTCTTCTCTCTCTCTTGCTCACACACACACACACACACACACGCACACGCACACACACGTACACGCACACACACGCACACACACACACACGCACACACGCACGCACACAGAACCAAATTATTCAGATCCTTCGAGGTGAAACGATGCAAGTCGTCTTATGTCATCACTAGAACTCTTAGAAGGATTTTTACTTTTTGGTGCAGAGAGCAAAGATCCAGTGATGCAGTGTACATGTGCGTGTGCTTCCAGACAATTGAGGCAGTCTGTGTGTGTGTGTGTGTGTGTGTGTGTGTGTGTGTGTGTAAAAACTCCTGGAAGGTATCGTTTCAAAGAGGTAAGAGAAGGTGGTAAGTACAGATTAAGACAATAATCTGTCAGACCCACACAACAACACCCACACCCACACACACACTTTGGGTCATCCTGCAATCATTCTGGTGTGAATCAGCTGGATTGATTTTTCAGCTATCAGGGCACGGCAGACTCTTTAGGCCTCAGGCTCACACGCACGCACAGCTTTATCTGAACTTTTACCTCCATTTCTCCTAGTGCTCCACTTACTTCACTTTTAGCTCCAGAAGTTCCATGAGTCGCAAACAAACGTAACTACTGCTGAGTGATATAGTTCATGTGATATAAGCTGATGTATTATCAGTGACATCAGGAACTCTCTATAAGGCTTTATAATGTTCCTATAAAAAGATAATTTACTGTTATAGATCAGGGTACACTTCAGAAAATAAAGTGGGGGATCTACTCTCTCATTTAATAAGTCCTCTAATCTTCCATAAAGATCACATGACCCCAGCAGTTATTCTTACAGCTCGTAACACACTACAGCAAACAGAGAGCTTTTACTGCAACACGGCTGCTGCTGCTGATGAGAAGTGTTTGTTCTTTAAGGATGTGAAGGCTGGAATGTAATAAAGGCCTGGTAAGAAGTACTGGTTTTGGCAAATACTTTTGAGAGATCCTAAGAAGGTAGATGCAACACACATGCAGATCCTTTGCCAAATCTTGTTTGTCACTTGAACTACAGATAACCACACTGAAGTAATTTTATTATGGACATATAAGAAGAAGCATCCAATTATTGGCTTTTTGCCAATTTTTTTTATGGGCCGAGAAACAGGACTAGTTAGATGGTAACATTTCTTTAAGCTCAATGGTTGTTTCTTTGAAATGATTCAAATGCACTCTACTGAAATGGGGAACAGATGAAAGCTGAGGTGTCTAGTTTTTCTGAAGCATAGAACGCAACTGAAGTCCACCTGTGGTGTTCAGAGGAAAGGTGACTTATGATATTAGCACTGGCTTTTGGAGGCTTTAATGTGATGGAACTTCATAAAAGTCTCTTCTAAAAATGATTCATGCAGGCAGGGCTTAGGCTGGAACAGCTGCGCTCGCTCGTATTGTGATCATCTCCAATACGGCACCATCAGGCCACACATCTGTCCAGTTCTAACTCTACCAAAAACACAGCTGGCCTTCATGTCTAACTCTCTTTCCGGCCACCTGCCTGTAAGGTAGTGTCTATTTTTAACTAATGTGCTCTTCGTGCCTAACATGATTAAAAAAACTTTTTACTGCATGATTTCATATTATTTTTTATTATTATTCGTAATTTGGTTTGTGTTTCTTTCTGTGCATTTCAGTGTCTTTCCAGTAGACACAGGGCATAAACTTTAACATAAATATTTATAAACATATTTTAATAAACATAAGTTTCTCTTAATGTAATTATATAATGTTTTGTTCCACAATGCTAAAATTTTTTTGAATGCTAGAATTAGCATTAGCTATTTTGAGTGTTAAAATTATGAAGCATAAATATTAACTGATATATTTTGTTTTCCTTAAGTGTTAAAAGTTGATCATGACTTGAAACTGCACATTTGGAATAATATTGCATTATGTATCACTTAGTCTTACTGTAGGATTTCATGTGTTTATGTATTTACCTGCAGCAGGCACCGCTCCTTGAAGATATATCCAATGAGCTTATCCAGGTGCATCAGACACTGGTGGTAACGGATATGGTGTGTAAGTACTGGGAGCATCATCGCGTGCTACACACACGTGTAAAGAGAGGGGGAGGGAGGGAAAGAGAGTGAGGAAGAGAGAGAAAAACAGACAAAAAAAAAAATCACACCATTATTGAACAGACAAATTGCAACAACCCCTAAACACCAAGACGGAACCAAATGCAAGTGAAAGCCACAGATGCAGAAATCAATCAGCTTGTCATTATTTATTAACAGCACTTCTGACAGAGGAAGATCAAAGCATGAAACACACAATCTGGGCGTCAGCAGCAGCAAGGGAAGGACTGTGACCAGGGGGTTAGAAGGAGAGAAATCTGCTTTCTTCTTTATGAGACAGGCTACACTTTAAAATGTCTAGTTATAGTAAAATACTGAGAAATCTGACTGCCTTAACATTTTAACTTCGACTCTCTAGCAGCAAATTAACAGAACAGTGAACTGTATTCTTTTTAAATTTTTTATTTAATTACATTTTTTAGAAGTTCAATAAAATCTTGGGACAGTAAGCCTGGTAAAGGGTTTGGGTTTCGATGATGTTGTATGGACTCAGGAGAAGCCCTCGCACGTAATTTCCTGTTCCTTCGACAGAACTTTGTTGGAGTATTGAAGTCTCACTGTTGTCCGCGCTAGTTTTCACTTTCTTTTTGTCCTATTCTTTTCCCATCGTCTGTTCTCTCTTTTCTTTATTTCAGACCCTGTTTCCATTTCCTTTTTTCTTTCTTTATTTTTCTTGTTTTCTCTCTCATTCTCCTATAATTCCCC
This sequence comes from Lepidarchus adonis, assembly GCA_037576955.1. NCBI lineage: Eukaryota > Metazoa > Chordata > Actinopteri > Characiformes > Lepidarchidae > Lepidarchus > Lepidarchus adonis. The sequence goes on along the minus strand of JBBIGC010000104.1, from coordinate 24,915,732 downwards.
TTCCCTGCTTTGTTTTAAATGAGAGGTTTATGAGGTATGTTTCAGCTTAGAAAGTCATATACAGAAACATTTTGGATTCATTTAATTATTGTTAGATTGATATAAAGACAGACAGACAGACAACACAACTCTGACACTTCCACATTACAGGAGGACAAGTGTAAGGTGTCTGTAGTAAAATCCTGTACTTGGAACAGCAGGTGGAAGGCTGCACAAGAACTCTTGATTAAATCACACTCAGTTTGTGGAAAAGTGGACGAAAACACACAGGAACTCAAGACACTTCTGAAATCGTTTTTGGCACTTTAATTGGGGCAAGAAGATACATAAACAAGTACAAATCAAATTTTGATGAGACAATGTGTAAATTAATAATAAAAATCATTGCTACTGTGTTTCTCTGTGTACTGTATTGTCAGTAGGGGCTTGGGCTTGAATTATGTAACGCTGCTTTGTGACATATGTTGTAAAAACTGATATACAAATCAAATTCACTTGACTATTCATCTCTAAGGGAAAATCTCTGCGTTTTTACCCATCCAAAGCAGTGTGAACACACCCCCAGAGCAGTGGGTCTGCTAAACGGGCGCCCGGGGAGCAGTAAGGGTAAGGTGCTGGCTGGTTCTCAGACCCAAACCCAGAACCCTTCGGTCACAAACCCACTTTTCTAACCATTAGACCATGGCTGCCCCATCAAAATGATCATATCTTGAAAGTGAGACAGCAGTGTTTGCAATCTATTTATTTATATTTTACACAGAGTGCTAACTTTTTTGTAATTGGGGTTGGTTTTGAAAAGAAAACGACGCGACAATTTTTATAGCATGTATGATTTTCTATTCACAGGTCAAGGTTTGATGCCACTTCTGGGTGACAAACATTTATACAAAAATGTTTCCACTGATTGAGCTCAGAAGAATAATAGTTCTCCAAAATAACTTCTTCAGTGCCTGCCTTGCCACCCCAGCACCCCTGGAATTTACAAGCAGAAAAAATCCAGCCATTCAAGCATGTGTGTTTGCACTGCATAAGCCCTTCCCTGCCCATTTCTGCTCTGACAGAATGCACCCTGACACCAAGCTTGAAAACAGTTTTTCAGAAATGCTTGTAATGGACCATGGTGCACAGTTTTGAAAGAGATTTCATTTTCTTGAATGATTTCCAAGGCACCTAATTCAATAACAGTTCTAAAACATTTCCATTATTTGGATTTCATTTCATACTGGATAATTAATGAAAATATAGCGGAAGTAAATTAAAAGGGACACATCTGTAACATGAATTGACGAGACATAAAAACAAACATGTTTTGAGCGCATGTGTTTACCTGGCACACATCAGATCGGATACCAGTCTTCCAGAAGCCTTGGCTGCTGAGCTCCACTGTAACCTCTCTCCTCATGGAGTTCTTTTGCCTAATCTTCTGCAGAGCCTCCTGTAAATTACACTGCATGTCATTAAAATGCACAGCACACACGGACACTCTTGCACTGCTATGCTAACTCCACCTTGTAATGATATACAGTCATGTGTAAAAGTGATTTCTTTTTTTTCCCCACGTTTGTCACACTTACATTTTTCAGATCATCAAACTGATTCAAATGTTGGTCCAAGACAACACAAGTAAAACAAGTAAACACAAAATGCAGTTTTAAAGGAAAGAATTTCATTATATTAAGGGAGAAAAAAAATCAAGATGTACAAGGCCTTGTGTGACAAAGTGATTGCCCCCTAAACCTAATTACTGGTTGGTCCACCTCTAGCAGCAACAACTACAATCAAGAGTTTGCAAAAACTTGCAATGAGTCTTTTACAGCTGTGGAGGAATTTTGGCCCAAACTCATCTTTGCAGAATTGTTGT
>JBBIGC010000104.1:24881112-24894370 GCA_037576955.1 Lepidarchus adonis | reverse complement strand
AATACCGCCTATATATTATTGAAAGCACAGTACATATTTTAGCTCAAACTTGTTATAGTAGTCGGGGTTCCCTTTAAGGTCCTACCACATGATTTCCCATTTCAGAAAAGCAACTGATCCAGAACAAAGTTGTGTGTTTGAGGTTAAAAGGTAAACTTATTAGCCTTGGGGGAAATGCAGTGGGTCAAAGCAGAGGAAGCCATCAATAATTGTTCTGGTAAAACAAGAGAAATCAATACGTGTCATTTCCACAACCTACGTGAAAAATTGGTGAATGTGTTCTTTTATTTCTTTTAAACTAAATGTCAGTTATGTTATCTTGAGGCCATGGCATTACTGGGCAGATGCATGTAAAAATGCAGGACTGTGCATGGACTATGAAGCACCATGTTTTGAAATATTTTTATACACTACACCAAACATATTTTCCACTCTACAAACCCTATTATTCTATTTGTAAATCAATATCCCTGTGTCTTTATCTGTCTACATGATCAGCACTGACAATGTCTTTGTAGTTACTGTCTAATCTAGCCATTGACATTTTGAGAGCTTGTAGATGTAAATGAACTAAATACATGAAGTGAAAACACAGTGGAACATTTCCATTGCTTTTAATGGAGATTGAACAAAATTAACATTTTCTCTTCATTTAACAGATAAAAAATTTGCTTATTCAAATAATGTGAAACCCAATAAAGCACTACATCAAAAATGAAAATATCTGATATACACTAATCAACCATAACATTAAAACCATTCTGTTTACTGTAATATTGTCCCCCAGCCAAAACAGCTCTGACTGTGGTGCATTGTGTTCTGACACTTTTCTATTAAAGCCAGCATTAATATCTTGTCTAAAAGGAGCTCCGCTATAGAATAGAACCTTACGAACCATATGACTTCCTGTGCATCAATGAACCTTCTGTGCCTATGACCCAGTCACCAATTCACTAGTTGTCTTTCTATGACTTCTATGACTTCTTGAACTTTGATAAGTACTAACTGCAGTTTACCAATAAGACCCATCATTTTGGAGATGCTCTGACTTATATATATATAAATATATATAGCCATCAGATTCAGCCAGTACCTCGGGTGCTTAAAGTATACTTACATTTTGTCTACTTCATTCACATCAACTTCAAGAACTGACTGTTCATTTGTAGCTTAATATATCCCCCCTTACAGGTGCCACTGTAATTAAGTTACTAGGTAGTCAATATTATTCACTTAGCCAGTAAATGTTATGGTTGACTGCTATAGCCATAACCGCAAATGTATATTTTAAAATAACTTGCTCCACAGTGAAACAACCTAGATTCCAAAAAACTTGGGACTTTTGTAAAATTAAAACAGAATGCAATGATTTGTGAATGTTAAAAACCCATTTTATTTACATGAAATAAAACAAATGTTTACTGAATAAATGTACTGTTTTAAGGAGAAAAAATTTGATTTTGAATTTGATGGCAGCAACAGCTCATAAAATTTGGTACAGGAATTACTACTGTTTTTACCACCCCTACTCTACAATAGTCGATAAACATGCTGGAGAGGAACGTTGTCTCATTCCTGTCTGATATTAGATGCTCCAGGTCTTTATGTCGTATTTTAAAGGTCTGGTCTGTCATGCTGTTGTATCAGAATGTGGTTTAGCATTGCCTTGTCTGGATGGGAGCATATGTTGTCCTAAAAGGCACCAATTTCCCAAACACTAATGCAACCCCATACCATGAGAAATGTTTAACTGATAATAAGCTTGATTGTTCATCTGTTGTTAGTCTGGAGGACACAGCATCCATGTTTTGCAAAAAGATTTCCACTTTGCCTTAGTCCATTTTAAACAGTTAATTAACACAAATTAGCTTTAGCCCAGAGAAGAGAGCAGCATGTTCAAATATGGCTTCGTTTCTGCATGATAGAGCTTTATCCTACATTTGTTATTGGAACAGCAAACTGTTCAAGGATATTGGTTTCTAGAAGTGTTCCTAAGACCTGTAGTGATTGCCATGTCTGTTTTTAATGCAGTGCTGGCCAAGATTCTGCTTTTCTAAGACACTCTTTATTATACCCAATCAGGTTACTGACCTAATTCATTTTATTGACCTAATTAGCTGCTAAATGCTCCACCAGTTTAATTAGTAACACTTACAATTTAAGCCTTTTGTTGCCCCATCTTAACTTGGCATGTGTTTAGCTACCATGGAATACAAAATGAGTAATATTAAAGTGTATCACTTTCAGCATCTGACATGTTTCCATGTTCTTTTTAAAATAAAATCTGGGTTTATGCAAATCAATGTATTCTTTCATTTTTTTTTTACATTTTACACATAATTTTTTGCAAATAAGTTTAGAATTTCAAAAACACACAATTACATTTTCCCTGTTTATAAAATGTAAACATTTTTGAGGCATTTAAAGCACATAATTGGAATTTCATATATGCAATATAATGCAAACCAATCCAGGACACAGAGCAAAGAAAAACACTGCAATAATGAACAAAGCAAACACTGTTCAAATATAAATACATTCAAGCTCATAATGTAAACTACCCATCTCTTTCATATACATATATACCTCATAGTCTATTAAATATGTTGTGATGCTGATTACTATTTGCTCAGTAAGTTTAGCATTCAGTACCACTGGGACAGCGCAGACATTTACACCGCTGGAATATTTGGAAACATTCAAACATTTGCAAATAAAACACAATCTTCAAATACAAATTGCTGCTGTCAGACAAACAACTTGTATCTCCAATATGGCAACATTTAAAAAAGTTTTAAACTATTTTAACTAGGAGATTAATATACATATGTGCTTTTTGTGCATTTTGCTGATTCATGATGTTTTACACAATGTAACTGTCAGCTGGTGTTGAAAGCAGAGAAATACAGAAAATACAAGTGGAGATTATACTTCACAGCATGTATTTTAGAATTTTAACCACATAAATACATGTTTTTAGACACATGATTGCAAATCATGCTTACAATTGTCACAAGCCTTCATGATCATCACAATCACTTCTATTCAAACAAAATATATATAAAGTGGTGGTCAGTACAGAGCTGTTGAGGTATATACCTTTACCTCCCTTCTGATCGAACATAGAAAAGGAATGACTGGAATATTAAATTTGTAACTCCCTGTTTTTTATTTTTCAGTCAGAAATATATTCTGGCTGTAGGCTACAAACACAGAAAGCTCTGTGGCCTCCGCCTTTTTAAATACCACCGCAGTTCCTCTATATTAAAGCAGTGATTCAGTGGAAAATCTGCTCAGTGCCCTCAGCTCCTATTATTCCAAAAGTAGTCAGGTAGTCAATACTTGAAGTTAGCTTGCACAGCTAGTACAGCAAAAAGACACAAAGGTACGCCAATTGGCATCATGCAAACTACATTTTTAAATAATTACATACTTGCCTCAAACTTATCTTTGCCAGGCTGATAAGTACTTTCAAATACATGTGCATATGTGCTTTCTGAGTCTGTATGACAATGTAAAGTGAAACAAATACATTTTTTAAAAAAGAATAACAGCCAAACGAAGGACATTTTTGTAGGAAACCACATACTGTCTACTTGCAATGACAGTGTGATGATTTAGGCATACAGTTTGTATGATCCTAACTGGTGTGGTACAAATCCATTACATTAGCCATATTAGCACTGTAGCATAAAAACTAAAAAAGAAAAGAAAAAATGAGAAAGAAGCGAGGAAACTAGATGCAGCAGTGTGTTGGGGAAAACATGTACATGGTCTGTGAAAATAGCTTAGTGCAGAACAGTTTTGGAGATCTGCAACTGCAGTTTCTCAGAAGCAAATAGTTAATTGTTAACTGAAGGAGTTAGAATGATATTAAACACTCTACCAGCTGAAATTGTCTAAAAACTAAGTTCCAATATACAGTCAAACCTCATTAGCTTAAATTTGGTGAGAGACAGGGTTGATGTAATGGTTTAAAAAGTGAAGACCCCTGCAAATGACTTAACATGGTCTAAAAATGACACAGCCAACTGTCTGTGTCCTGAGCATCATTCAAATTTGAGTGCAACTGTTTGGTTTTTCAGTAAAACAGCATCAGTAATGGTCATATTTTGTGATCTAGCAGAAGAAAACCACCAAAGCTCAGTGCTTCAAGCTCAGCATGGTTCCACAGATGCAAATGTTTTTACTCACTTGAGACGTTCTGACATTTTAGTTTTTGGATGAATGTCACCACCTGGAGACAGAATGATGAAATTGAGCAGTAAAAGCGTCAGTGATATCCTGCTGTTTGATATCCTACTTTGTCCAGTTATATTTTGTTGTTCACCAGTCAGAGAATGTAACTTTTGTTTACCAGACATTTCTGGGTTTAACTCACAAATTCAGAATCAAAGCTAGTTATACTAGTGAAGACAAAGTGTGGACAGAACCAACCAACCAGCCGTCAGTCAAACAGAAGTTTCCTGTGTTGACTGGTCCAGACACCAACCAGACCTAAGCTGCACCAGTGACCTAGGCAGGTTTGACAAGCTAACAGTGGGTGAACTAACCTGAATCTAATATACTCTGAAGATCACTATGACTGAATTTTGGAGGTTCTTCATCTGCAGAAAATTAATCAAATGTTGGACAGGCTGTCCCAGCAGCAGAAGATCTCTTTAAATGTTTTCCTCATCTCGTGGCTCCTAAAGGCATAGATTAGCGGGTCAATGACAGAGTTGCACATGATGAGGATGAGGTACATATTAAAGTGAGACATGAAGCAGGCACAGTAGGGGTTCCTGGGGCATGAGATCATAAGAATAAGATGCAGGAAAAATGGAGCCCAGCATACAACAAACACGCCTAGCAGGATAGTCAGGGTCACTGCTCCTTTCATGTTAGCCCTCTGACAGACAGGTGCATTACCTGGCATGGCCGCTATGCGCTTGATGTGGAGCCGTGCTAGCAGGAACATGTGGACGTATAGTGTGGCCATGAGGGCTAGCATTGTGAAGAACATGGTAATGAGGCAAACTAGTACAGTAGTGCTTTCGGAGTAAATGATAAAAAGGACACCTGAGATGGTACAGCAAACCCAGATACAGCTAATGATGGCCAGTGTACGACGAACAGTTACAATATGATGGTAGCGTAGTGCATAGAAGATGGTAATGTAGCGATCAACAGCGATCGCTAGCAAGCTGCAGATGGATGCTAACAACGAACTACAGATCATAGAGTCAAAGATATTGTCCATGCTGCGGATCACTCCAACTGAGATTGAGACATTGCCACCACTGATCAAAGCAATTACAATGGTTTCCGATGCATTAGAGACACTAACCAACATGTCCGCTACAGCCAAACTACAAATAAAGAAATACATGGGTGAGTGCAGGTTCTTGTTCTTAGCAATAGCTGCTATGACCAGGATGTTCTCCAGCAAGCTGATAATGCCCAGTGTCAGGAACACCTCAGTGGAGATTAACAGTTGTTTGTAGCATCCCTGTGAAGATAAAGTCAAGTCTTTCCCACTCTGGGTGTCTCTGTGGATAGGTATGCTAGGAACAGTATGGTTCCTTGCATTGTAGATTTGGATAAGCTCATAGTGCAGTGTTGTGTTCATCTTCAAAGTCAATATGTCCTACATCTTTTTAAAGAAATGTTTCAATTTTAAGTTTTCCATCCTGTAGAATTACCAGAATGTCACATCCATATCCAGGTTTTGGATTACTGCTATCAGGCACCAGAATGAAGGGAAAAAAGCAAACGCCGTTGTAGAATTCTCACCTTGGCTGTGGCCAGTTTCACAGTCAGTGGACACAGACGATATCCATTTTAATGTGACACCTCAGCCTTGGTTAACCAGCACCTAGGGAGATACAGAGAGTGGTAGAAAAAAAATGCTGCAGGGTGAAGAATAAAAGAACAAGAAATACGAAATGCTTAGATAAAAATAAAGATAATTACATACAGAAGAGAAAAAGCCATAGCTGGAAAGCAAAAGCAGTACATTGCATTTTTATGAGCAGTTAGGTACAGAGTGAAAAGAGTGAAGAAGAAGAAAAAAGAAGGATCCAATCATTCCAGAGCTCAGCAGCAGACAAAATAGACAGAGGAGGAACATCACCAAATCCATTGCTTATCTTGAAGGCAGTTCAGATGCATATGGCTTCCTTCACACAGCGCACACACACTCTTCACAGCTGGGAGTATAACTCCACCCCCTTTTCCTTGTAGCCAATCTACAGGAGATATAAGAGCTAGTCTTATGCAAAAGTTTGGGCACCCATTGATAAATAATAGATTTTGGTGATTTTGCCATTGAAAATATGTTAATACAGTCTCTCTAGGACATTTTCAGTGATATTGATGAATAGTTACTTTTCATGCAATAAACTGAACAAAAACTAAAAAAAATAAAAACATTATTATGTCACTGCACAAAAGTTCCAAAGTCTCAGATTCTTTGTACAAGGTTTCAGACCTTAATCAGCTCGTTAGATCTGATGCATGTCAACAGCTGCCATTAGTAAACGTCAGCTGATGCCAATATCAAAGCTTCACGAATACTCTTCAAACCTTGTGCACACACCTGTGGACACTCAACAACCATGAGTTCCTCTAAGCAGCTGTGTAAGACTCTGAAAATTAAAGTTATTGATGCCCACAATGCAGGAGAAGCTACAAGACGATTGTTGTAGATTGTTCTTGAAGATGAGTGTTGTCAGCTTACAGTTTTCACAGTGAGAAATGGAATTAAGAGATGGCAGTTCAGGGGATGAGATCTGGAAGATCAAGAAAACTCTCAGAGAGAACTGCTCGTATGCTGGTCAGAAAGACTAATCAAAATCTCTATTTGACATTACATTGAAAACACAGGAAAGGCACTGGGCATTGAGTGCATACATACATATACAAACATTGCAGGACAGTGTGAAAACAGACATTTGGTGTAAGACAAAGACAATGACTAGTACAGGGTACACTTTTATGGCTTTGCACATGTATCATGAGGTGAAAATGCCCTTTATGGAGGGGAGAGAGATGTTCCAAATATCTGCTTAGCTGATCTTAATATTCACTGCAGAGTGCCTGCCGACATGTGACGTGTTAGAGGTTCGCTTTGTTAAAGTACTCCGCCACAATGAGAGCTCCGTCTGGGTGTTTGTTTTGGAACGCACTCAGCACTTCGTGGAGTTCAGACAAAGCCATACCCATGTCCACTTGAGTTGGAATGTAGACCACTATTGCGATGAAATAGTGTGAAATGACTGCGGTGAAATCGTGCGGCAGGTAGAATAGATGACACTTAATGTTCAGATGTTCCAGATGATGCAAGCAGTAGCTGGAGAGAGTTGAATTGTTCCTGCCGTCACACCATTTGTTATTAACCATGAAACAACCTCCTATGCCCTTGGTTTTGCCAGACTTCACCATTCTGTCCATGTGGAACATGGAGAAAGAGTCTGATGGGATTACGGCTGAGCCATGTCTCCATGAAGCACAGCAAATTACAGTCCCTCATGGCACGCTGGAAAGTAACTCTCAGGTCGTCTACCTTGTTGTCCAGTGACTGTACATTAGCCAGCAGGACACTCAGTGGTGTGCGGTGAGCTTGCTACCTCAGTCTGTTCTGGATGCAGCTGTGCCCCCCGCGTGTTTATTAGTTTGGTGGTGTGGGTGAGCAGCACGTCCATTGTTCTTGTCTGAGCCACGCAGCATCATGCAGCATCACGCAGCATCACGCAGCATCACGCAGCATCACTCAGCATCACGCAACATCACGCAGCATCAGGCAGCATCACGCAACATCACGCAGCATCACGCAGCATCACGCAGCATCACGCAACATCACGCAGCATCACGCAGCATCACGCAGCATCACGCAACATCACGCAGCATCACGCAGCACTGACGGTCACAACAAAACAGGTTTAAGGGTGGGTGAAAACAGGTGAAAAGTTTGATTTCTAATCAACAGTAGCATTTTACTGTTGTAGGTAACTAAAATGAAACTGGGTTCACAGTGAACACAGTCTGCATGGAACGGTCATGTAGGGGTCTGCATGTAGCTGTGTCATCCCAGAAGGAAAGAAGTCGGTTTCAGTGTGCGTGCGTGGTTATTATACAAGGGAGGTAGCTTTTTCTCTCTGATTATTTTTCTTTTCAGAGGAGATATATTATCTAAGGTTCATTTGTTATTACTAAGGTGCAGTTTATATATTATATCTTTAAATACGATAATGGTCTGAGATCTTCTCAAACTGTGGAACTACAATTACATTTTCTATATTTAAACTGAGAATTAATATTAGATCAAGGGTGTGACCACCATTGTGAATGGGTTCTATGAGCTTTTGATTGACCGGAATCTAGGATGGATATGAATTCTGTTCTGAGAGGATCATTGAGGCTATTGAAATTGTGAAAAAGTTAAAATTGAAGTCTCCTACAATTAAACAAATACATTTGAAATAAAATCTGCAAATTCATTTAGGTATTCTAAGTAAGGCCCCGGGGATCTATGAATAATAATTAGTGGAACTGACTGTGTAGAAACTTTATGTGGTAAAAAGTTAGTATAAAGAACTTCAAAAGTTTTATATTTGTGATGTGTGAACAGATGAGGTTATCACTATAAATGACTGCGACGCTTCCTTCTCTGCCAGATGAACGAGGCTGGTGTAAAAAAACTATATCCAGGGGGCCTCGCCTCGTTTTGTCCTACATACTTATTAGGTTTGGTCCAAGTTTCTGTTAGACACAGTATATTAAACTTCTGATCAGAGATAATTTCATTAACGATAAGAGCTTTTGTTTATCAGTCCTAACTATAGATCAAAGGTGCTGGCTTTCCATTCAGTATGATCTGTCTTATATTGAGTATACTCTTTGAGTATTTCTGCATTTTTGTTTAGTATGGGGAACATACACAATCTGAATATGTTGAAACCTGGGTGACTGGTCTAGTCTGTCTTTAGCCTGTCTGTCTGCTCCCTGGCCTGGGCTTTGGATTGTCACCCATTAACTGTCCTAAGCCCATGTGCTATTCTGCAAGAAAGGAAAACAGCACCTTCCTGAGTGGGATGGATACCGTCCCGCCCTAGCAGGTCAGCTTTGCCTTCAAAAATCCTCCAATTATCTATATAGCAGATATTGTTTTCCGAGCACCACCAGTACATCCAGCAGTTCAGCGACCACAGCCTGCTGTAGAACATGTCACCACATCACACTGGTATGGGTCCAGAGTAGTGTTGTCAAGTTGGTACTACAAAGATTTAAATGTTATGGTACCAGGTTTTCTGAAGTACCGGTGGTACAGAGCACCCAGTCAACCCAGTTCTTGATGCGCTCAGATAGGTGTGTTTTGTGCAGTTGCGTCATTTTCACTGATGACAAGGGTAACATTGTTGATCACCAAAAACCTATTTGCAAGCGGTGTCATCAAAGTTTCATGTCAAAAGGAAATACATCCAACCTCATTAAACACCTCAAAGACCATCACCCAGACTTCCTGAAGGAATTTAAGCAGGTAAGTTTTAATTTTATTTTATATTTAGAGCTTTTGTTATAAAAAAATACCCTATATTAATTTGAATGTTGGATTGAAATAAACATTTCCATTTGCACACACATTAATGCTAACGCTAGTATCAGAATAAAGTTTCTTTATTAACTATTTAATGCTCCTATAGCGTTTAAAACAGGACATAATAGCGGACTATTTTTACACACCAGAGGCTTTTAAATGACCTGTGTAGCCAAAATATGTGTTTTAGAGAACAAATGTATGGTTAATGTTTATATCTTTAAAATCACTCCATCAGAAAAGCAGTTCTAGGTTATGAAATATGGTTTGTGCAGTTTGATTAAATAAAAGTCCAGTCAAATACAGTCCTGTATAGTTTGGTAAGGCTTTACAATAAGATTCCATTCATTTACATGACTTCATATGTTATCTAACATCAAGTTACAGTGAGTGAACATTAATTAATGTGTGTGAATATTATTTTATACACTTAATCGTTCATGTTTGTTCATTGTGCATTAAGTTTTGTCAACAGGTACACCTTTTAGTTGTATTAATGTATTAATAAATTTTTAAATGAAGAAGATTAGTTGCTGTATAACACTTGTTTATTGTTAAGTCAAGTTAAATGGAATTTTTTTTGTAAAGTGTTTTAATAATACAGTTTCTGTCTGTAAAATTGATATCTTTCACTTAATATAAGTAATCTTATTTTAATGTATTATAAAAGCTGAGGTTTGTTATTTAGTGAAAAGTTACATATTATTATTATATTATTATAATTCATATAAAATTATATTTTCCAAACCACCAAAGCAAATTCCTCAGCATACAACAATTTCAGATGCTTTTCAGCAGAATAAGTATGACAAAAACTCACCTGAGGCAAGAAAACTAAACCAAGCTGTTGCTGAATTCATATGTATGAATCAAGTGCCAGTTTATACAGTTGAAAAATGTGGGTTTCAACAAATGCTTTATCACCTCAACCCAAAATACCAGCTTCCAAGCTTCCAGCTTCCTTGGTTGATGTGGTCTTAACACTGATCACACTGCTGAAAGTTTGAAGGAGGCCTTTGAAGAGAAACTTAAAGAATGGAAGTTGGACATTGTAAAAATGTCAGGCATCACAACAGATAATGCCACAAATAACAAAAAGCCTTTGAAAACTAAGGAATCCTGGATTCCTTGTTTTGGACACAATCTACACCTTGCTGTAAATATGGCATTAGAGATAAACCGGGTGTTCGCATCACTGTAAAGACTTCCAAAAACCTTCTGCCTTCACAAGATCACCAAAACTTTCACGACAGCTGGACAGAAAACAGACAGATCTGTCCCCTCCACAACACAAACTCATTCATGATGAACCCACTCAATGGAATTTTTCATCTGATATGATGGAACGTTTCTTGGAGCAGCAGCAGGTTGTCTGTGCAGTACTGCCTGAATACAAGAAAAAATGGCATGTGATGCCAAAAGACTGACATTACAGTTTTAGAAACTGTTAAATCCACTCAGTCCTTTAACAGATGCACTTAGTGGGAAAAACATACAACCCTGTCCTCCGTCTTGCCGTTACTCTGGAAGATTTATGAATGTCTGAATCATGAACAAAGTGACTCTGCATTAGCCAAGGAGATGAAGGAAAAGAAACCGAGTATCTTCAGCATCGCTATGGTGACCTACAGCTGCAGCTTCTTTTGAACAACGCAACTTACCTTGATTTAAGGAAAGCTTTGTTTCTCTTAAGGATGATGTGAAGCAAAGTCTCCTGAATGAGGTGAGGAAGATGAGCAATGAAGGAATTGCATGTGTGGTCTCTGAACAGTCGAGTCAAGTCAGGCCATCAAAAAAATCCAAAACTGACCTGAAGCAGCTGCTTTCCTCCATACAAGGGGAAAAAGAAAGAAAAAGTAGAACCAACATCCTCAAGTCAAGCACAGCTTTCTGCAAGTGACCAGTTTAATGGTGAGTTCATGGTGTACGGTCAGATGCCCGAGGTCAGTGCTGAGGATGATCCACTTTCCTGGTGGAAAATAAATATGGGTACACTACCTCAACTATCAGAGTTTGGCAGGAAGTATCTATGCATTGCTGCATCAAGCTGTTCATCTGAATGAGTTTCCAGTACTGCAGGTACATTGTAAACCCGAGACGCTCAAAACTAACTCAGGAACACGTTGATTTTCCGAAAATCTGGAAATGGCAAAAAAAAAAAAACATTTAAGGAACACGGCGAGCAAGTATTGGGTGAAAATTTAAGCAGAGAGTAGTTAGTAGTATTTAGTTATTAATTACTCAAGGGTTTAAAATGCCTTGGTTTTGTTTTATTTAAAATTAATTAAAGTATTGTTCACTCATGCCATATTTTGTTTAATTTATACAAATGTTTAAGTTTATAGATAAGAAGAGTGTTATTCAGTTATGTTTGTTTAATTATTGTTTGTTATCAATAAAAATAGCTTGTTCAATTCATGTTTTTGTGTTTTGCTTTGGTACTGAAATTGGTACCAAGAACTGTGGATTTTCACTGATATTGATACCCCATACTGAAATGTTGGTACCGTGACAACACTAGGAACCGAAATTGGTACAGAGAAACGTGGATTTTCACTGGTATTGATACAGAACACTGAAATTTTGGTACCATGACAACACTAGTCCAGACTCCAGAGCATATTGCATGGGTTGACTGGATAGGGTCCTCCTCACATCATCGGTGGAGAGATGGAGGGGCTGGTCTGTGAACGAAGGTTATATTTTCCTATTTTGCATCAAACTGTGCAAAGAAGGTGTTCAGTGGTAGGGAGGGAGGCATCGCCATTGTTGCTGTGTAGCTAGGGCTTGTAGTCTGTGATTGTTAGTATGCCCTGCCACATGCAACGTGTGTCTCTGGTGTTGCTGAAATATTCATTGTTTAATATTCATTGATTTCACTGACAGAATCTCTACCAGCAGTGTCACACAACTGCAAGAGCACATAAATGCACAATTCCTCCACTGCAGGAGGCACCCCTATCTGTTTGGAAGATGGTTTCTTATCCCTGTTAGGTAGAGTGAAGTGCAGCTTAGCTAGAAAGAGTATAGATGGTGCTTTTGTACTCAATATGCTGCTTCACCACATTGGAGATGACAGTGTAGTCATCAAAGAAGTGAAGTCATCAAATACCTGGGGCCTTTGTAGTTTAGGTGCTCACATCTGCGTGTTTGGCATATCAGCTTTTGTACTTAACTTGGAAGTGGATCTCTGTGCTAAATCAATTGATGAGACTTTGGGGGAGAACGACAGCTAGGGCCTTCAATCTGTTCAGGTAGACTGTTGAACTGAATGCTAAGTGACTACCTTCACTTTAAGTTCCTCATTTCTCCTTTCAAAGCAGAACAAACACTCTCCAGTTAGTGGAGCATCTGTGGTATTGGTTTCCAGAGGACTGATATGCTGTCTGTAATCTGAAAGCGATATGAAGCTATATCGTCATACTGTTTAAAACTGTTTTCCCTATTCTAATCTTGCAGTCTGCTTTTGGGGTGAATTTGCTTGGACGGCATGTTTGCAGGTGTTTTGGAAGTTCTCCACTTGTAGACTATATATGGTATGGCCAAATGCAAGTTCTTTTGACATCTTTAAAAATCCTTTTTAAAATATTTATGAAGGCCTCTGTTAGAGCCAAGTATAGGAAAAATATTTTGAGAAGGTTTTTTGTTAGTAGTTCAGATTTGAGTGTTAATTTATGCATA
>JBBIGC010000104.1:24837864-24874866 GCA_037576955.1 Lepidarchus adonis | reverse complement strand
GCCACTGTAGTGCACCTGTCGTTAAGTCCATGAACACCAATACAGCTGAAAGTGATTAACAATGCCCTCAGCTGCTTCACCAACCAGAAAATCATCAGACAGGTTTAATTGATATCATGCCAGGCCCAATAAAAAAAAGTGTTCCTTTAATTTTTGTGAGCAGTGTATATATTACAGTTAGCCAATGTGAGCCTCCATGACAGTGCACTGAGGATATTAAACATATTACTTAATGTTACAGTGTAAAACAACATTACTTGTAACACAAAAAGCTGAAGTAACTGGAAAAACAAAACAGATCTGAAAGCAGCATGAAAAAATTATTTAGAAAGGTGTAGTCATCTCCAAATGTTTACATTTTTTTGGTGCTTTGCATAGCCTTATTTATGAACTAATTTATATAATACTTGAATTTGTATGCAATAAAATCGCATGCTTGTTATATGACATTATGTACACTGAGTTAACATAAATGCTTTAAACATTATGAACTCCCTTCAGCATTTACAATAGCTACTCCAGATAATACTTATTTGTACTGCAATTTAGCCTATCTTTTTTTTTTAAACTAGTTTCATCAGTGCACAGTAAGTCCACCAAATAAATGTCAAGCCAATTTAATGTATACAGCACTTTTTAAAACTGACATCATAAAGCAGCTTTACAGAGTTTACAGAATCCGGGTCTAAGCCCCAATGAACCAACAGCGAAAGTGTCTAGAAAAACTTGACTTGGCTTGACTAAACTGTATCGGAGTCCCACACAATACGAAAATTATTCCGTAACTGCGGGGCTTTATAGGAGAAAGCTCTGCCCCCTGCAGTCACATGATTTATTACTGATATTGAATCATAAGGACAGCATTTCTGGAGTTGGTCCTTTTTCTCAGAAGATTATTTGAACTGTTCGCAGACTAAACAAACCCTTTAACATTATTAGCAACCATGCACATATAATCACAGCTCATGCACCCATGTTGAAGAATTCTACAATGCAAGATGCACTCAAAATGAAGGCATAAGGAATATGGAAAAAATGTACAAAATAACTTACCATGGTAAGACTAAGCAGGTTTACAGTATATATTAAGCGCAGCTGGTGCATTAGTAACAAGGTCATGGCTTCTGACCCAGGAGCTCCTTTTGCACAAAATGCAGACTAAAAAAAGAAGGGGGTAAAAACTCTGAGCTGTTTGGTTGCATGAGGAGAGACCTACACAGTATTAGGTAGGTGGTGTTAAAGTTATGGCTGAGGGATGCATATTACATACATAAAAACATTTGACATGCAGTGTACTGCCAGCATCAACAGGTTTCTGCAAATAACTACTTCATTTACACGTCATTGAATCAGAGCCTCAATATGAAATATTGGCCTGCCATTCAAACTATCAATGCAATTTGATATTTAAAAACTTGAATAAAAAAAAATTTATACATTGTAAATTGTATTTAATTAAAAAACAACAACAAAGAAACTCTCAAACATTCAGAAAAGGTTTGCAATTTTTTTAATATATTAACTTCATAGGCATCCAGTTTTGTGAACGGTTTATTTACTTGTGAAACAACATGCTACAAATTATGCAGTGGACTATGATGTTTTGTAACTCAAAACAAATTCCTAAATATCCAATATCAATACAAAAATAAGTGCTTATGGTCTTTGTACATGTTATGCTGTGAACTATTTTCACCCTTGAGGTTGTGCATGGCAGAATTTATGATCTCACACCACCTCTTTTTGTAGTCCCTGTAAAGGAGGAAAAAGCAACAAATTAACTCAGTGTGTTTTGTAAATCAACATTTTGCCTCCATACCATCATGTATTTCCAAGTGAAGGATGTTATAAAGGAAGGGTCTTTGAGCTAGCTTACAGAATGATAGGGATACATGAAACTAGGGAGGAGTCAGTTATTTAAAAACTACAATAACAAAATAAACAAGTGTATTTTAGCATCTCTAAAGCATGTTCCATTTGTCATAGGTTCCAACTGTTTTGGCCCACTAAAGAACTAAAAGAGAAAAAGAAAATTACTTCAGCCACCGAACCGGCCTTTTTGAGCCATTCATTGGTGTACCTGCTAACATGCTTAGGGTCATTTTCCTGTTAAGTGCCATCTCTTGTTTCATTTTGAGGTCTTTGCTGCCTCAGGGACTAAGCTTGCTGAATGCAAAGTGAATTCTGCATTCTGAGTGCTTGAAGATAATGCAAAGTAATCCCAAATGGTCTTGTTCTAATGCTATTTTTGTAGAGCAGAAGTTTTTTTTTTAATGTGAATGAAAATTGTTTAAATTGTGCACAGTGTGTTGATATTTTGTATGGCCACCATTATTTTCCAGCACTGCCTTAACTCTCTTAGGCAAGAAGTTCACTAGAAAAAAAATCACAGGTTGCAAATGGAATCCTCTTCCACTTCCCTATGGCAACATCACAGAGCTGGTGGCTGTTAGAGACCTTGCGCTCCTATACCTTCCATTTGAGGATGGCCCACAGGTGCTCAATAGGGTTTACTTTACCCCTAGTTACTTAAGCAAGGCAGTGGTCATCTTGGAATGGTGTTTAGGGTCGTTACGATGGAAATTCTTCCCTGCAGCCCAGTTTCCGAAGGGAGGCAGGAATCATGCTCTGCTACAGAAGGCCAGAGTAGATGTTGGAATTCATTGTTCCCTCAGCACTCATGCCGTCCCAAACCCTGACACTCCCACCAACATGCTTGACTGTAGGCAAGATACTCTTGTCTTTATACGCCTCACCTGCTTGCTTCCACACATGCTCGACACCATCTGCTCAAGTTTATCTTGGTCTCATCAGACCACAGGACATGGTTCCAGTCATCCATGTTCTTAGTCTGCTTGTCTTCAGCAAACTGTTTGTGGGCTATCCTGTGCATCATCTTTAGAAGGTGCTTCTTTCTGGGACAACAGCCATGCAAACCAATCTGATGCAGAGTGCTGTGTATGGTCTGAGCACTGACAGGTTGACCCCCCCCCCCCACCCACCCCACCCGATCAATCTCTGCAGCAATGCTGGCAGCACTCATACATCTATTTTCAAAAGTTAACTTCTGGACATGACGCATGAGCATGTCCAGAAGTGAAGGGAACCTGTCCTGTTAAACCACTGTGTGGTCTTGGCCCCCATGCTGCAGCTCAGTTTCAGGGTATTGGGAATCTTATAGCCTAGGCCATCTTTATGTAGAGCAACATGTTTTTTTTTTTGCCATGAGGGTCCATGTTGAACTATCACTGACCAGTATGAGCGATAACAATATTTAACACAATTGCTTCACACCTAAGACCTTGGAACACTAACAAGTCACATGACACCATTGACGGAAAATTGCTAATTGGGCACAATTTAGACATTTCCCTTTAGTGTACTCACATTTGTTGCCAGTGGTTTAGACATTGGGGTCATGTGTTATTTTGAGGGGACAGCAAATTGACACTGATCTATAAGATGTACACATACTACTTTACATTGCATTAAAGTGTCATATCTTCAGTGTTGTCCCATAAAAAGACAATATTTACAAAAATGTGAGGGGTGTACTCACTTGAGATACTGTATATATTGTACCATTATAATGAATTCTCTTGGCTATGATGAACATGATATTGTGACATCCCCAATTGGAACATTTTCATGTTTAGTAAAAATATTTCCACCTTTTCCCCTGTGGATTTGAAGTATTTCCTTGCACTCCTCTTCACCTTCATCCTCTTCATCATCATCATCATCACCATCTTCAGCAGCAATGCTGTCATATCTGGATCCCTGGGGGTGAGATTTCTTCTTGCCAATTTTCTCTGCAGAAGTAAACAACACAAAAGCTGATTGCAGTAATTGGTAACTTGCTAGCTTACGTGTCCAAACAAATCAAATCAAGCATGGTGCCAAGACAACGACAAGCTTTTAAACCAAATTGATAAACTCGAGGTACAGTTGCCAATGCATGGCTTTGGTCTAGTTGAGGCTACCCACCAGTCAGCACTGTTAATCTGTTTTTACAAAAGCAGGTAAATTATATTTTGTTATAGAATTTATAACAAGAATAATTAATTACATTTTACAACCTTACAAGACAAAGAAAATCCAACAATGCCAACCATGAATCTTAGCCCTCCCTTTAAACTTACAAATATAAAATCAACATGGGTGACCAATAACATGAAAGCAATAATCATTAAAGAAAACTTGATGAACGAAGAAACAATCACACAATTTTAAATATATTTCTTGAGAAAACGTAAGTAAAGTAGTACACAAGTTTAGTATAAATGAATAGAGAATTGTGGACCAAAATATAACACGGTTCTGTTTGGTTAAAACAAAAAGACAAGTATACTTTCTTCTACTGGATATTTTAGGCTACAGTTTTCTTGTGCCATTTTCTACCCATTAATGATTTTCATGGATCTAATAAAGGAAGAAGGTATGTGCACTTAAATACCATAAAATACCCTGAGAGCATCACCGCTATGGCAAATTCCTTTGAAATTCAGGGAATCCCACACTTTGGAAGCAACTCTATATAGCCAAGTTGATTTTTAAAAATAATACAAATTAAAGTACCAGTTAAAAACAACATGTTTGCTTTGATATAGGCAGCTAATGCTTCTCTAAATTAGACGTTCATAATTAATTAATTTCAGAAAGCAATGTTGTAGCACCTGCACTGTTTTCTATGACTAAGAAGATTGTATTAAACTCACTGTAACACACACCAGTGTTGTCATGTCTGAATTTATGCTGATTGTTGCTGTACCTGGAAATCAATGACAAATGAATAAATGTAATGAGAGAAATCATGCTTAAAAATGAAAAACTGTGTTACCCAAATAAAAACTACATTCAAGAGAGTAAAATACACTGTTCAAATAAATAAAGGGAACACTTAAACAACACAATGTAACTCCAAGTCAATCACACTTCTGTGAAATTAAACTGTTCACTTATGAAGCAACACTGATAGACAATCAGTTTCACACACTGTTGTGCAAATGGAACAGACAACAGGTGGAAAATACAGACAATTTGCAACACATCCCCAATAAAGGAGGTGGTTCTGCAGGTGGAGACCACAGAGCACTTCTCAGTTCCTCTGCTTTCTGGCTAATGTTCTGGTCACTTTTGAATGCTGCCAGTGATTTCACTCTAGTGGGAGCATGAGATGGAGTCTAGAACTCACACAAGTGGCTCAGTTAATGCAGCTCATCCAGGATGCACATCAATGTAAGCTGTGGCAAGAAGGTTTGCGTTGTCCATCAATGTACTGTCCAGAGCATGGAAGTGCTACCAGGAGATAGGCCAGTACATCAGGAGACGTGGAGGAGACACGGAGGGGGGGGGGACAACCCAGCAGCAGGACCGCTCCCTCCGCCTTTGTGCAAGGAGAAACAGAAGAAGCCACAAATGTGCAAGCGTCTGCTCAAATAGTCAGAAACAGATTCCATGAGGGTGGTGTGAGGGCCCGACGTCCACAGGTGGGGGTTGTGCTTACAGCTCAACACTGTGCAGGAGATTGGCATTTGCCAGAGAAGCCAAGATTGGCAAATTCACCACTGGTGCCCTGTGCTCTTCACAGATGAAAGCAGGTTCACACTGAGCACATGTGACAGACGTGACAGAGTCTAGAGAACATGGAGAATGTTCTGCTGTCTGCAACATCCTCCAGCATGACCGGTTTGGCAGTGGGTCAGCAATGATGTGGGGTGGCATTTCTTTGGGGGCCGCACAGCCCTCCATGTGCTTGCGAGGAAGCCATTAGGTACCGAGATGAGATCCTCAGACCCCTTTGTTAGACCATATGCTGGTGCGGTTGGCTTTGGCTTTTATTCTCACCCACTAATTACAATCAAACAGATCACAGGTGAAGATGGTTCCTTTAATAACCATTCAAACCTGTTTGTGTTGTATGCATGTTACCAGGCCAAATCACCAGGGTATGTAAACTTTTGATCAGGGTCATTTGAGTAGTTTCTGTTGTCATTATTATTTAAGAAGAGTAAACACAGTTCTTTTACAATAAATGACTCCAGCCAAACACTAACCACGAGTGAAAGAAGAGTTGTGTTATCATTCATATTCTCTGACAAACGGCCAAGAAATAATAAATGCTGTCAGGATTTTTTGCCCATATCTGTGACTGATCAACTTTATCCCTCTGTAGCTAGTAGTGCATCACCCCTATTCTTGAAAACTAGTACCAGTGCACTTATCCACTCTTCTGGTTTAAAAACTCTTAAACTCTCATTTCTCTTAAACATCTCAATGCTTCTACAGGTAGATCATCTGGCCCAACCACCTTTCCATTCTTTTTTCTCTTCATAGCCATCCTTACTTCCACCTTGCTAATCTGTTCACTATTCCCATCTTCCAATTCATCAGCCCCCATCAAAGTACTACTTCCATCTCTTCAACACTTTGCTCACATTACTATTCTATCACCCCAACTTGCTGCACATCTCTCTCCTTTTCTCCAACCTGTGTGCATCTTCCCTGACTCTAACGTCACTGTGTTCCTTCTGTCTTTTTCACATCACCTCTGTTCCCTTCACCATCATGCTCATTGAAGTCTACACCAATCACCACTTACAGCACTTCATCTAACTCACTCCAGAATTCCTTTCTTATCCATCTCACACCAAACTTGAGGAGCAGATGCAATGACATTATCATCATCCCTTTGATTTCCAGCTTCATACTCATCACTCTGCCTTGACACACTTTTCACCTCCAAAACACTTCCTTCCTTCCAATTTCTCCCTCCATACACACCATGGTAGAACAATTTTAAATCCACCTTCAACACATTTGGCCTTACTCCCCTACCATCTGAGCTCACAACAAGATATCAATCATTTTTCTGTCCATCACAAAAGCTAGCTCGCTGTCTTTACCAGGCATACTGCCAACATTCCATATTACTACCCTCACTTTAACTCTCCTACCTTTCCTCATGTCTTCCTGCTTCCTGACATGCCATGGATGAGGGAAAAATCACTCAGGACAATTCAGAAATGGAAAAACAACAGCACATTTCTTCATCATGCCCCAGACATCTATACCAAATTTCTGTAAAAACAAACAAACAAACAAAAATACTGTAGGAGATTAAATCAAAACGTGCCAAGAAATAAAAATAAACATGAAGTGAATGTTTATGAATAAACTGAGAATTTGGATTGAAGCATCACAGTTCAGACACAAACAAAAGAATTGTAAATAAAAATATTTTAATATTTAACAATATTTTTTAAAAATGTCATTGTATCATTAGGACTTAATTTGTAGTTTTGGGAAACTTATTTTGTCATAGTCAGACATATAATTTACCTCTAGGACTGTTTGTCACTAAAACTTCTATTTTCACATTAGGCCAATTATATTGCCAATTTTAATTATTTTCTTTTGTCATATTAGGACATTCACATTTCCTGTGTGTTACATTAAGATATAATATTAAGACTTAACTGGTTATGTGATATAGAATGTGGGAGAATAGGAGAGACTGTTCATGATGGTGTGTGGCCACAGCCATAGAATAACAAGCTGCACGAAGCCCCCAACAATTGGGGGGGGGGGGGGAAATCTGACAAATAGGTCATGGATAACCATGTCGAATTTTCTGTCTCTAGCTTCAAAAGTGTAGGGGAACTGAAAAAAAGTGGTGAGAAGGAAAATATTATTAATAGTAATAGAAGAGATAATAATAATAAATGAGAGAAGTCATTTGGACCTTCAAACCAATCATTAAGATGGTTGCACATAAAAACAATGATTAGTAGTTTGTGGTAAATTTACACTAGAAAGGTTTGATTTTACCTTTTTTTTTAAGTAACAGTTGAGCTCTGCAGATCTTTGGCTTGGTATTATCTCCAGCATTCTCCCAGGGAACCTGATCTGATGTAAATGTTCTGCATTGTCTCTCTATAAAACAAAATCCACAAACCACTTACCCAGGCAGTGTGCATACAATTTTCATAACTGCACAATTCCATTAGGTGGTTATATAGGAAGTAATGTTGGTAAGTAGGAAAAAGAAGCGGTAAAGACATGATTTTGATAGTAAAGACTTATGACTTAAAGATCTAATCACATTTTTGGGCACATTGAGGTGAAAGGCAAATTTTGACATTTAAAAAAAATTTACTGTCTTGCACCACTAAATTTTCTTCTCAAAAATCTGCATTGGCCCACAAACTCCAGATCATAAAACAGGGGGTGGGGGTCTACACAAAAAATAAATTACCTTTAAAAGGTCGAGTATTGATTCCTCTGGCAGAATGGACACTGCTCTTTTCTGGTGAACTCGTACATTTTTCACAGTAGAAGTGTTCAGTACAAAATGCTTCTGTTTGACCTTGTCTCGCCTCAAGCTCAAACTTCTCCCTGTGTTTTGCCCTGTGTTTCAAGTGTGGGTGAGTTTTCTTGGTGTATATTTTTGTCATGGTGCCTTGAAGACCGTGCTTGCACATTTTTCCTGCTTCCCAATGGCCACTTTTGGTTTCTATGGCCTCCTCATCAGAGTCATCCACATGTCCATAGCAGCTTGTCTCACAATGGATGTCTTTGGGCCTGCTACATTCCTTAAAGCTATTTGACCCACACACAGCACAGGTAAGCCTCTTTGGGTAGACTACACACATATCTGCATGAATTTTACCAATAGATGGATGACCTTTCCTCAATGTAAATTCAGCCAGTTTTCCTCTGGTGTAAATCCGGGGTGGAAAAAGGCCCATATCTTCCAGGTCAGTGGACAGAAGTTCATCATGGGATGAAAGCTCATCCAACGAGGGACTTAGGACACTTACTCGCTCATGAGACAGCTGGGGTGGGCAATAGCCGTACTTGAATGGGGATCCAAGAGATTGAGTAGTAGAGCCAGGTGCATGAACACCAGTCTTCAGAACCTTCTCAAATGGCAAGTGGAGAATACAGCAGGAGTAATTGCCCGAAATATCTCCTGGATGATTCAAAGCACTCTCTGTACACTGGGATTCAGTTGTTCTGGCAGAAGCTGGACGAACTGGAGAGGACTGTGATGCAGGCCAATCAGCATTGGATATGCCCCAATCCATTCCCTCATTCGTTTCAGGCCCTTTTCTGTCTGGAAACATTTGATCATGGTTCTTTCCTTGTACCTCTTTGTCCTACCAGAAGGGATTACAAAAAACATAACTTTAATCAAGGTCTGAATACAGCCAGAATTACACTGGGAAATGCAATCATGCTTTATTACAAGGAACATAAAACACACTGGAAAAACTAGCTACCTTGGAATGGCTTTGAGAATTTACACTGAAACCTTGATGTAGGAAGTTATTTTCTTCTTGAGCCTCAAAATCCTCCTCTTGATCACATGAGTTATCCAGCAATGGTTTTTTGCCGGTCTTCACAGGCCATTCCTCCTGTTTATTTAAGCATTCAACGCCACAGCAGGCAGTCTCTTTATGTGCTGTATTGAAGCAACTGAGAGTTTTGCCTGCACATGCTTCAGTCTCCTCTTCACTTTTCTCCTTCTCATTCAAAGGTGACGGGGCGCCCGATGTGTGTGAATCCACTCTGCAGTGCAATTCCTCTCCTGCACGGAGCTGATCCAGACACTCAATGAGTTTATTTAAGGCTTCACATGGGTCTGTCTGTGCCCCCACACATGTGGTCTCTCTCTCAGGACTGGTGGGCTGGCGAACACTGAAATCGTAAGCAGCAGACGGTGTGGGTGGTGGAAAGGTGCGCTCATAAATTCTCCGGTAATCCATAGGGTGCATGGCAGCATGAGGCACAACATAACCAGGATACTGCAGGTAGGAATAAGGCATCATGCAAGAGCGACCAAAATGAAAGCCTGCAATAGTGATTAGAAAGGAAGGAAAAAACCTTTAAAGATCATCTTTATTCTTAAAGAAATAGCCAGGCCAAAAATCATACAGACTTAATTATGTCCTTTGCATTTAAATGCAGTTTATCAGCCAAAACATGTTTGGGGTTTTAAATTTGCTTTTTAATTTTGTACAGGGGTTATGAGGCACATGTGGCTATTAAGTAATGGACACTTTATACCCCACCAAGTCTAAATCATGATATACTTCAAACTGTGTCAGGTTGCTAAATAATCTTAAATAGTAGGCCTGATTGTGTAATTTTTGACGACATTTGTCAAAAACAAACAAAAAGCAATAGTCCTAATAACAGTCACCTTGAAACTAGAATTGTGTCCTTACTTTAAATACACATAGGCCTATTTTGTGAGAAGATCAGGGCGTCAAACTCAACAATGCTCTATTTTCCCCAACAACACACAAGACCAGATCAGGAATTAAACCACCTACTACTTATTTCTGTCTTTTTAAATCATCTTCCTTAGCATTCAGAGAAATTTCTGTTGGAAATTCCAACAGAGAAATGTTGGAAAACATTGCCTTTTCCAATGCTTTGCTGACACTCTTAATATGGTTACAGTTCAGTGACTCAAGTGGCCAATGTTGCACATCATCTGCTGACTAATTTTTTCATAGTTCCTTTTGGTCCTTTTTCTATGATGCATTCTCTAAAGCTCTCAAGAAGCCCTTTGATCTCCAATTTGGTGTTCCGGCAGCTGGTTATTAATAATGTAAACAGTTATGCTGGAACCAAAAGCCTCTACCTGCAACATCTTGGTTAAAAGATTGATTGTCTTTCCTCTACTTCACTATCGAGGCAGCCTTGATAAATGTAATAATACATGGAATAATATTGTCTTCTGGGATGTTCATAAAGCTGGAAAAGTTTTCAAGACTATTTCTAAAGAGCTTGGTCTTCCCCAAGCAGAAAGATTATTAAAAATTTTAGGAAATTGTTAATCATGAAGAAAATACTGAACAGTAAATGTGAACATCTAAAGTTTGCTAAAGATCTAGTGGACAAATCAGACACCTCCTTTTAGACATGATACACATCCACATAGATTTCTGTTCTATACATAACACTTGCATCTAAATGTCATCACATTGATTGAATGCACCAGACTCTGATTTCACCTTCAAATTGTAGAATAATCCTAACCATTGACTTTTGCCACACATAGATCACCATTATATCACCAAATATAATAAATTCTTTGGTTTAACTAGGTTTTCTACTACTAGTTAGAAAGAAGTAGTTTTCTACTACTTCTAGGTTTTGTTTGGATAAAAAAAAATCTTGTGTTTTACATCACATATATCAATATGGAATATTAAGGGTTCAAAAACTTTCAAGCACTACTGTATGTGTACCATAAACTGTTTTGATGTGACTAAAACAGGTTTTGCCATGAGAGTTCCACACCCCTGGTCTAAATAAAACCAATTTTGTAATTCTCAAATTCAAGATCAATTAGATGCATAAGTCCTTTCCTCATGGGAGTAATCTACTGAATTCATCACTCAAAGAAAGTCAGGACACTGTTCAATATCTGGAGACAAATACTTCCTTGCTAAGCCTCAGGATCTGCAAGGATTTCATATTTTCTCTTTAACATTCTTTTGATTTTTTTTTTTCTTCAACAGTCCAGCTGTCCGGTACCAAGGTCTGAAGTTGGATCAGCATTTGTCTTATGAATCTTATTTTTTCTTTCTTTCAGGAGGTCAATCAGAATGGAGCACAGGCATTTCTTGTTCTAATGATGGCATGATGATGGCTCACCACAAGCAGAGGTAATCTTCATACCAAGAACTGCTTGAAAACCCAATGATCATCATTACTGACACGTGGCACATTCAGCTTATGTTTAGGATGGAAAATAAACATGAGACTTACATAACAAAAGTAATGTTTTGAGAAAGAATGGACAATGCAGAATAAATATTATACAATATTTTAACATTTGTTTGCACATATCCAAATGCTGTCTTGTGAACTTTGATGAAAAAATGAGGCTGGATCATACTGACGACACACTCCCCTGGCTGTAAACTGGCTGTATCTTGGAATATACTGATCTACTCTTTTATATACAGGGTGTCTCCTGACTAACATCGGTCACCTGGTCATTTTCCCAAAGTCTGAGGCATATGGTCCCTTGGATGATTTAACATGGAATGTCCCAAAAGGCATCTCTTTACTTCTCATACAGCTAATCTTTCACCTGCCACTGGAATGCAGTTCTGTCTTACCTGAACCATGGATGCTCTGGCTGTAGGGATTGTTCATGTGCCACTGGTATGTATAAAAAGGCTGCAAGTGTGGTTGAACATAGAAAAATGGTCTGGAATGGTGAACTGGACGCTGATGCGACTGCCCACTTCCTGCGGACTGTGACGCTTTGCTGGGCTCTGTGCAAAAAAATCATTTAAAGTGGAAAGTTGCTCTATGGGATGTGGCTGCAGATTGAGCAACTACAATAATAAAATAACATTAATTCATAATTTCAGAAAGGAGAGATCTAAAGGACGCACTAAATTGCTTAGTTTAAAAAATTCACATTTTCAAAACGAATTAATTTCAAATGAATATGCATATATTATGAGAACTGAGTATTTCAATATATTTAGCATAGCAGAGTTTGTAGCATTTCCATTTTCAGAGCTGACCCAAAGCTATTTTCCCCTAATACAAGATACAAATAGGCCTCACACCGCAATGTTTTAAGTTTATTCCTTAAATTTGAGAAAATTTGAGGAATAACCTTGGTCATATTTATACTTTTTTTTCCAATCTGCTCTTGACAGACTTGGTTCTTCCTCGAGAACAACCCCCAATAGGAAACACCGTCAAAATCATCGTGAAAACAACGTAAGTAGGTTTTTAAAAAGAAATTTCTTCTTAACAGCAGTTTGTGAATGAGGCTCAATGTTAAGTGATGTATTTACCGCCCATTCTGTGGAATATCACACTCCTTCACCATCAGCCGCCAGGAAGCAAACTCGCCACCAGCTGCACAACTTCCAAATATCAGCAGCCAACTGCACAAAACAGGAAATTATTTTGTTTTTCACATCGTCTAAAACGGCCATTCAGGAAACAAGACAAAAACACGGCAGGTTTAAGCTGCACTGGTTGACTCCGTCGTTTTTAGGTGTGAACACTAATTGAGGGATTGAGGGGCGTGTTCACGGTGAAGAGAGAGAGACAGGCGCCTTTTTAACTTTACCTCAGCGTGAGGAGGTAGATTTGTTCTAATCTTTAAAATGAATACAAAAAGAAATACAAAACTAATATACTGCATGTATGTAATATTAAATAGCTAATACGCAGTAGGTATTTTACTGTATTGTGGACATACGTTTGAATAATTCATGTTTCCAAAATCAAAGTCTAAAATGAGTCATTTCATATTAAACTCTGCTCAGATTCAGAATAAGTGCTTTTACATTTTACACAAAGTTTGTTTAACCAGTCATATACAAAAGATTACATATGTTTATTATGTCCATGGATTTTTTTTCTTTTTTTCTTCTATGTTGTCAAACGACTTTAGTCAACGTTGTGAGTTTTAACGACGCATTATCAGTAATAATAAAATAACGTTGAAGTTTTAAAAAAACTACAAGTAGATTACATAATAAAGCTGTTTATTTAAAATACCAGCTTGTATTCAAATGTTTTTAATAAAATGTATTAACACCCTAAAACGTGACCTTTTTGCTGAGAGAAGTTCGGGTTCTACATGTGGAGTTAATTTCCCCCCAGCGCGCAGCACAGGTGAAGCTATTCATTGTACTCGGTACATGAATCGATTCCGAGTCTGCACTTCCAGTTGAATCTTTTTTCTTCTTGCTGGCTCACTTCCGATCCGGAACACTTACCTTCTACAATTTGGAATATAAACACTTCAGTTAGGAAATTGGTTAGGTTGCTGACCACCACATTTGTAGGGTATACCCCACAAGGTCACCGCGTTATGCGGGTAAAGCTTAGCTAACCGTACAGACTGAAGGTAAGGCGACGGAGATGGGTAGCTAGTGTATGAAATAGAAAATATTTAGCAGTATAGCAGCGCGGCGGAGTTAGTTTATACCTGTGGCGAATCGGGGGATTTTTGGATATCTTTTGGGACTATGGAAAGTGAGTTTATGATTTAAAAGCGCAAACCAGCGATTAGGTAACGGTTCCATTCTGCAGCGTTATTCCTAGCATTTCCAGCAACTAGCACAACGTGTGAGTGTGCAGCTTTAGCTTTAGCTACTTTCTCATGTGCAGTCTGCGGTCATCTCTCTGCTTATCTCTGAACTGAACAACTCTGTCAAATCACGGACTGTATTTGGATTAAAATATGTATAGCCATAAGAAAAGGTGACCGCAGGAAATGGTTGGGCCTTTACAGGAGCCCTTGTTTGTGGGGTGAGCGCTAACGCTACTCGCTGGCTAGCGTGAAGAACAGCCTGCTGCTGCTCGCAGCTTTAGCTCGGGGATGTTTGACTGGAAATGTCGCTTTGGTCATTAAACAACAGGATGCGTTTCTGTTTGTATTTCTGCTTTCATAAACTGACCTAGGCAGTATCTTAACGGTAAAGTGATCGTTGTGCTAATATGTTTACATCTGCTTTTAGCATTTTACCTCAGGGTTAGCTAAGGCTACAGCTGCTTGCTAAAGCTAACCGAAATAAAGAGCCCCTGTGTTAAAGTAGTTAATTTATCCGCTATGTTTTTAAATGTTATTTTACGAGTCTCTAAGCTAACGGAGTATGTTAGTTATGCAGTAAGAAATCGTGTCATATTTAATATGTAGTTTAGAATCATTTTGACTGCTGTTTTGTTCATCGTCTTTAGTACGTGTGTAGCATTATGTAGTATATAGTATACATCTTTATAAAAGCACATTTATATCGCATCCCTGAGACCTTCAGTTTCACATACACTGAGGTTTTTTTTGTTTGTATGTGCAAAACTGAATTGTGCATTCCAATAATTGATTTGGGACTGTCTGCATAAATCAGACTTAACATTTTTGCCTCGATGTTTCCAATAGCAGGAGTGATGTTTCCAATAGCAGAATGTTTCTAAAAAGAGCAAGTAATGTCCCATAAAACTTTAAGCTACGAGTACAATGATTTTGCATTTAATGATTACACTGCACTAAATCTAATTAAACCAGGTGCATTATGCTCTTTTTCAGGGTAACATGGAGTAATGGAAAATATATTTGAAAGAAATTATGCTATCTTTTTTTGCACTAATTTAACTTTTGCACAGTTTAAGGTAGAGCTGAAAATGTTAAATTCAGCCTGACAATACATCGGAAATAATCAGACAATACAGAAAGATATGTAATGGGGATGATGCTATTGTAGTAATCCATGTGAATGCTAGAACAAGTTCTGCATGTTCAGGGTGACACATTGTCATGTCAGATATTTGGAGTATATATAGGCCAGATGTACAGTGTGCTGGGTTTGGGATGTGAACAAGTGTCATGGAAGTCATCAGACTTCACAGTTAACTCTCTTGCTCATGCAACAATCTGGCTACCACTGTCATCACATGACATGCAACATGAATCTGATCATATTCCTCTGATATTCAGCCCAGTGATGTGGGACAGTACACAGATAAATTGGATTGAGGCATCGCTATATAACCTCTCAATCTCAGTCAGTGTTATGTCTGTAATAATGTCAGACCTGCCAAATACCTTATGTTACTTAGGTCATTCACACTATGGTCCATGGTTTTCATATCCTTTAATTTATGATCACAAAGTCTATTTAGAATAATTGGGTGTAGTTTTCTAATGCTTGCCTCTTTTTTTGCAGACACACTGGAACTCAGACTGCACAGTGTAGAGGATCCTCTCACCTGTTCATCTTATTTTCTACCTCAAACGCACTGATAAAATGAGAGGAAGACCACTTTCTTTTGTTTATTGAGGAAGCTGCAAGAAATGAAAATGACTGTAACAAGCACCAATGACTCCGGGAGAGGAGTAAATGTCTGTTTTTGATCTTCAGTTTCTAAAATCTCTTGTAGTCTTTTGTGAAATCTTAAAAAGCATTCACATCCAGAAATCTGACAATTAATATTCATCATTTTGGGGTGTATATTCACCTGCCCCCGTTTGCCCTGGCTGAAGTTCTGCAGGACTTTATCGGATATTTTTTTTTATCTTGCCCCATCTCTGTTGTATTTGCTGTTAAGACCAGTTTAGTTGGCAGTTTTATGAGTTTTTTCTAAAGCTGGGGTGTGACTCATGGGCTGCAATGATGTCGGAGGCAGGAGTTTGCCGTCCGGTGAACACAGAGTATGCTGTCTCTGTGCTGGAGCAGCTCAGGTTCTTCTATGAGCAGAAATTATTGACAGACATCACCTTGTTAGTGGAGGACAACGAATTCCCCTGCCATAAGATGATCCTGGCCACATGCAGCTCTTATTTCAGGTAAGAGGTGTGTGCAGGTGTGTGAGAGAATGTGGGTCTCTATACATCTTGCATTTTAATGCTGTGCTAAAAGCAGTAGTAGCTCTTGTTGATGTTGATTGTTGATGTTTAGCACAGTTTGGTAGTTTTCCATCGCAAACATATTCACTGAACCTGGCAATTAACAGGCCAGGTAAACCAGGTGTTGTGCTCCAGATCTCCAGGACCAGAGCTGGGCACCCTTGTTGTAGGGCAAGGTCAAATGTGTGGCCTTAGAGCCCACATTGCAGAAGATGCCCTTATGTTACTGTAATAACTATAGCCACATGAGATCGGGAGTTAGTGTTTTCTTAACATAAGTGATGAACCAACGATGCATCATAACATCTCCATCCAGCTTGCCCCGTCAATCATCACGCCAACCAGTACTACTAAGAGCCTTGGAGTGATTATCGACGACCAGCTGACCTTCAAGGATCACATTACAGCAACATCAAGATCCTGCAGATTCACCCTATACAACATCCACAAGATCAGACCTTACCTTCCAGAATATTCCACTCAGCTCCTGGTCCAAGCAATGGTTCTCTCTCGTCTGGACTACTGCAACTCACTGCGCACATACCGTCTGTTTTTAGAATTACCCATATGCTCTTAACGATAATGTAGAAATGTGTTTCAGAATTACGTATAAGCTCTTAATTATAGTGTAGAAATGTGTTTCTCTTTCAGGTGGAAATGTTGTGGCACTTATGTGCACTGTTGTAGCACTTGCACTGTTTTCTATGACTAAGAAGATTTGTATTGAACTCCCTGTAACTCGCACATCAGTATTGTCATGTCTGAATTTATGCTTGATTGTTTCCTGAACCTCGAAGTGGCTTTGGACAAAAGCGTCAGCCAAATGAATAAATGTAAATGTAAGGCAGGTAGCTTAGCATCTACCAGAGTATTGAGTTTTCCCACATGGACAAATGTGTTCTAATGTCTTATTCTTCTTTTTGTTTTTAGGGCCATGTTTATGAGTGGCCTCAGTGAAAGTAAACAGTCGCATGTTCATTTGAGGAATGTGGATCCTGTCACTCTGCAGACAATCATCACCTATGCCTATACAGGCAATTTGGCCATCAGCGACAGTACTGTGGAGCCTCTTTATGAAACTGCGTGCTTTCTTCAGGTCTGAATTAAACATATGCACATGAACACAGCCATGGACTTTCTCAGGGTTGATTCATGCACATGCACACTCTTCTAAGCCTGTGTTCTAAAGGTCCAGTACCGGTCAAACATTAGTTGCTACCTCTAATTTTCTCGTATTCCTTAACTTTCTTGTTCAGGTGGATGAAGTGTGTTAGATTAGGGTTGAAGGTAAACTCATAGTGAACAGCTCATGAGGAGCAGGGTTGGTCAGCTTATTGTACCACCATGTTTTTTTTTGTTCCCATGCTTCCAGTTTTTTCATGTCCTGCATTTCTAACTAATTGTATCTATTAATTTCCATTGAGCAAACAGAATTTGACACTGACAAGGGAGAATCTTCCAGAGACATCTTGACTGAGAAAAAAAACTTGACCATTCACATTTTTTATTTGGTACAATCAAAGCTAATCAAGTAATGGAAACTTATAGCCCACCAGTTGGCATCATGCAAACTGCATGTCAGGAACAATACAATGGCTCCCAGTTTTTTACCTTTTTTTCCTCTTTTTCCCCAGGTGGAGGATGTGTTGCTGCAGTGTCGGGATTATCTAGTGAAGAAAATCACGGCAGACAACTGTGTGCGAATGCTGAGCATTGGTGACCTGTTCAGCTGCAGTGAGCTGAAGCAGAGTGCCAAGCGCATGGTGGAGCATAAGTTTCCAGTGGTGTACCGTCAGGAGGCCTTTCTGCAGCTTTCTCATGAGCTGCTCCTGGACCTGCTTAGCAGTGACAACCTGAATGTGGAGAAGGAAGAGACTGTTCGGGAGGCAGCTATGTTGTGGCTGGAGTACAATATGGAGGCTCGATCTCAGTACCTGTCTTCTGTCCTCAGCCAAATTCGGATTGATGCACTGTCGGAAGTTACCCAGCGTGCCTGGTTCCAGGGCCTTCCTCCTAATGATAAATCGGTTGTCGTTCAGGGCCTCTATAAGTCCATGCCGAAGTTCTTCAAGCCCAGGTTGGGTATGACTAAGGAAGAGATGCTGATTTTTGTGGAGGCAGAGTCCCCTGGAGACAGCCAGCCAGTGGTGGTTGGTCCTCGTCACACTGTGGTGTGTTATAGTCCGCAGGCTGAGAAGGTCTACAAATTAAGCAGTCCCCCTGGAGACCTGCAGAAAGTTGGTACTTTGGTTACCCCGGATAATGATGTTTTTATTGCCGGTGGACAAGTACCTCTCAAAAGTGCATTGGCCAGCCATGGGAGCAAAAGTGGAAAGCTTCAGGCTGCTTACTGCTCAGTTGACAGCTTCTATTGGCTGGATGCCCAACAGAATGCCTGGGTAGCCAAGACGCCCATGCTGTGTGCCCGTACCAAGCCCTCCCTGGTGTATTGCCAGGGGTATATCTACGCTATTGGTGGTGATAACGTGGGTGGAGAGCTCAATAAGCGTATGGTTGAGCGCTATGACTGTGAGAGAGATGAATGGAGCATGACAAGTCCACTGCCCTGTGCCTGGAGCTGGAGCACAGCTGTGGCTGCCCGAGACTGTGTCTATGTCATGAGCCATGACCTCATGTACTGCTATTTCCCCCATGCTGACACTTGGGTGGAAATGGCCATGCGGCAGACCAGCCGCTGCTTTGCTTCTGCGGCTGCGTTAGGCGACCTAATCTTTTACATTGGCGGCCTCCATGTAGTGGGTAACTCCAGCCTGCGACTACCCACCAGCACCATTGACGGTTCCTCTGTTACTGTGGAGATTTATGATGTTAACAAGAACGAATGGAGGATGGCTGCAAACATCCCCGCTAAGCGATACTCTGACCCATGTGTGCGCGCTGTGGTTTTGCTCAATTCGTTGTGCATCTTTATGCGCGAAACACATCTTAATGAGCGCGCAAAATATGCCCTCTATCAGTACGATTTGGATCTGGACCGGTGGTGTCTGCGACAGCCTGTCTCTGAGCGTGTGTTGTGGGACCTGGGCAAGGACTTTCGCTGCACTGTGGGTAAACTGTACCCATCCTGTCTGGAGGAGTCACCATGGAAACCCCCCACCTATCTCTTTCCTCCTGATGGAGCAGAAGAGTTTGAAGTGGACAGGGACATGGTGGCACTGCCACATGTATAGCATTGGAGCTTATAGCATCCAGCTTTGGGGTGTCCATTTCCAATACCTAAGGGCCTTAGTCCTGCATAGTTAAGTAAATTCTGTTTTAAAGATTTAATGCTTATTGAAGGAATACACCGCCATACTCCCTTATCTGCTACATCTGAAGCTTTGATCACCGATATGATTTTTATTCGCTTAAGACTGTAAATTTGTATATTGGCTTATTTCAGAGAAGGGACTAGTTTACCAGAGGTAAGAATTCTTTATCATCATAAGTGTGGCCAGATTTTGTAGTACTTGACCATATACAAAACTGCAACAATTACAGGTTTCTTTGAAACACACGAGTATTCCTTTTAATGCTGAGCTAAATCAGGTATATTAAAATACAGAAAGGGCTAAATCATGCAGGACAGCGGCCCTACAGGACTGAAGTGGATGCTCCTGCATTAGCTTGTCTGCTTATGTGGATGTTTGTAATTGTCTGACTTCAATGGACTTTTTATACTAGGTTCTATATCACGGGTGTTCAGTCTTATCCATAAATGACCAGTGGCTGCAGGATTTCATTCCAAGCAAGCAGGAGCCCATTGACTACAGAATTAAGCAATTATTCTTCGCAGTATTGAACATGATTACTCATGCCTTGTAGGAATGAAAATATGCAAACATACTGCTTCACAACAGATACAAGTGTATGCCCCTGTTCTAGTTGGGTCTGTGAGGAACAAAGGGTAATAGTCATTCTGACGTTAAAAACTTAAACATTACTGTTGAAAAGACCCCTCCCCCTTTATCCTGCCAACCCGTCCATGTAGTCACCACTCATCGCTTATTATGGCAAATCTAGTATACACATCAGAATAACTTTATGATGATGAAGATGATTCCTTAAAGACTAGCATAAGGGCTTTGTTATTTTTGTTAAGCAGTATTATAGGTTTCATGTACTGTTTGAACAATGTGATAATGTAATTTTCTTTCAGTGTGAATTATGCCAATGCACTTGCAAATAAACGTCCTTCAAACTGACATTTAGCAGTAGACCTCTGAGGTCATGTGTATTGTCTAGTGGGTGACTTGCACAAGGAACTCTATTTTTCTTTTCTTTTTTTTCTTCTAAAATTACACCTATACTGAACAAAAATGTTCTACTTGATGGCCATTATATTAGGCTTTTAAAAATACAAGTTTATACTATTTAATAGTGTTATTGTTATCTAGGTTTAAAACAGTCACCTTCCCACATTTTACAAGTAACCCTTCTTTTTGTTGGAAGACTGAATTAAAATACGTTGGCACAAACATTTGACCATAGCGCAATTATTATTCCTACAGTTTTTTATTCCTCTATAAATATTATATGAATTTTTGCTGTTCATTCAACAGCTAAAATAACTATGGAGACATTGTTTGGAAAAGATTTAGGCCTTCGGCTTACATTTATATCATTGCTGTCTAGGTAAGCAGAAATCCACTTGGTGTCTTTACAACAATGAAAAATGTTAAGTTAAAAAAAACAGCTAAAACAAATATACCTAAAAATGTAAATCTCATTTTTAATGAAAGCATTTAATTACCTGCTGATAGGAGTGTTTGCTTGCTTTTACCATGGATATAACAACATTTTGCAATTTGACTAATGACCCATTAATTCTGAGGAGTCAGTGACTTAAAAAAAACTAATTTGGTTGGAAAGAGCAAAATGTATCATTTTCTATTGAGAAAGGTGAGCAGTTCAGAGTTCCTGATTTGAGCATGTTGCTAACTACAAAATAACATGTCTTCATAGGGCTAGTGCACAAAAAGCTTTCTTTTTATTTTCACTTGCCACAGTGTGCAGTTCTAAATATGTACAGTCATCATATATATATATATATATTACACATAATGTATGTTTGAGTGTGAAGTGTTGGGATATTTAGGAATAGACCGCTGGTTCGGTTGATTGCTCATCTGTTTGCTTCTCTCCATCACCATACACACTGACTTCTTCACACAGTGGGCACTGAATCAGCTCCTCTGTTGGTTTTGCTGGAAACACAAACCAAAAATTTTTCTGAACTTCCTTCGGTTTTACCTCTTAAACACAATTTCTGATTCTTTCCCTCACGTATGCACACACAGACTAACACTCACCCCCAGCACATAAACCTGTCTCCACTCTTTTACAGTAAATTGCATATTGTTTCCTAGCTGCTGAAATATAATAGTCTTTTTTTTTGTGTTAAAGATAAAACATATTTCAGTGTCGGGGACAAAGTTTGGGTCTATTTTGTATTTAGTATCTATTATTTAATATCACCCAATACTGTAGTATGATTGTGTATTGAAATCTTTTTCTTTCTTATTTGTTTTTTCTTTTATATTTTTTTATGAGAAATGATGAGTCTTGCTGCTGATTGGTTATCCGGGTGGGTGGGGGGTGGACACACCCAAGACTGTTGCTTGGGCAGTTGTCCCAGCAGCCACTAGCAGTTTAGAGGGAGTAGGTGTGGACAGGATTCTTGTACCTTAACCATTTGAGCACAGGTGCTATTGGCAGATTCTTTACTAGCACGTTTAGCTGCATCCTGTTATTTTGGCACTGTATTTTGAATGAACATTAATTTATTAAAACGATACCAAAATATCTGCAGTGATGTTTTTTGTATTTTAATCTAACAACAACGTTATATTTTAATTACAGCTACTGATCCACTTCAGTTATCGCTACTATGTATCTACGCATTTTTCATTTTGTCTAGTCCACTTACCATATGATTTTTGAATTACAGAGCTATTTCTCTGATTACATTCATTGTACTTTGTTCGCCTCCTTGATCATCAATGGTCACAATCTCTACTAAGCAGGTACTATTTTGGAGTTCGCAGTTATACTGACATGGTAGAAGTGTGTGTTCTGCACAAAGCAGATTGTGCACTGCAGTGTCGCTGGACTTTTTAGCACCTTGCTGTCCCCAAACAAAAAATCCGATCACCAAAAACTGTCAACTGAAAGGGCTAGACTGCAGGGGTGTCCAGCTGCGGTCCTGGAGGGCTGGTTTTTTGAGCACAGTTTGGTGATTTCCCTAATCAAGCACACCTGGATAGACTCACCTGTTAACTGCCAGGTTCAGGGAGTGTGCTTCTGGAAGGGAACAGTCGAACTGGGCAGGACACCGGCCCTCCAGGACCGACTTTGGACACCCCTGGGCTAGAGTGTTCTTACACAAAGTGTAGCAGCAGATGAGCTATCATGTCCAAGGGTTTTTTATGAAGTGTTCCAGGTACAGTGAGGAACAAGTATTTAAACACCCTGCGATTTTGCAAGTTCTCCCGCTTAGAAATTATGGAGGATCTGAAATTGACACTGTGAGATAAAAAAAAAAATTAGGAAATCACAAAATATGTTTTTTAAAGAATTTGTATTGCACTGTTGCACATATGTATTTGAACGCCTGAGAAAATCAGTGTTTATATTTGGTACAGGAGCCTTTGCAATTACAGAGGTCAAACGTTTTCTGTAGTTCTTGACCAGGTTTGCACTCACTGCAGCAGGGATTTTGGCTCCATTCCTCCTCCACAGATCTCCACTAGATCGGTCGGGTTTCGGGGCTGTCACTGAGCAGCACGGAGTTTCAGCTCCCTCCAGAGATTGTCTGGATTTAATTTAGGTTTAGAGACAGAACCTTGATGTGCTTTTAATGGAACCACTCCTGGGTTCTCCTGGCTGTGGTCATTGTCATCCAGCCACGACCCATCTTCAATGCTCTGACTGAGGGAAGGAGATTGTTGCTCAAGATCCCCATTCATTCTCTCCTTAATACAGTGCAGTCGTCCTTCCCCTTCGCAGAAAAGCTCCCAAAGCATGATACCACCACCATGCTTCACAGTAGGGTTGGTGTTCTTGGGATGCAACTCATTCTTTTTCCTCCAAACATTTATTTTTGGTTTTTATTTTTATTTTGCCATGTAAAGCAACCTTGAGTTTGTGAAAGGTGCTATATAAATTCAAATTATTATTATTATTATTATTATTATTATTATTATTAAACACAGCGAGTGAAGTTTAGACCAAAAAGTACTACTTTGGTCTCATCTGACCACATGAATTTCTCCCATGCCTCCTCTGGATCATCCAGATGGTCATTGGCAAACTTCAGACAGATCTGGATATGTGTTGACTTGAGCAAAGGAACCTTCTGTGCAATGCATGATTTGAAACCATGACCGCGTAGTGTTCTACCGACAATGACCTTTGAAACTGTGGTTGCAGCTTTTTTCATGTAATTGACCAGCTCTTCCTGTGTAGTCGTGGGCTGATCCCTCACCTTTTTATCATTAGTGATACCCCACAAGGTGAGATCTTGCATGGAGCCCCATACCAAGGGAACCTGACAGTCGCCTTAGCCTCTTCCATTTTCTAACAATCAACTCCAACAGTTGATTTTTGATTTTGATTTAAACACTGAATGCTGACTGTCAAAGTGCATCACAGTCAAAGCAACAGGAGGGGGACTTTTCATTAGGCAAGTGGTGTATATCTTTTTTATCATTTAATCACTGCAGTGAATATGTATTGTGAAACTTTTATGATGAACAGACCAATAAAAATGTGCCAATAATGATATAGAATTTTTTTTTACATTGTTCCATCTGAATCAGCAGATATTTGTAAATTCACAATTCACAGCCCTGTGGACTGATGAGTAAATGGTATGTTTATGTCAGACAATTTCAACTCCCCTATTATTTAACAAAACATAACAGGAAAAATATTGTTTAGCTTTTTACTTCTTTACTAATTCACAATGAGTGTGTATTAATGGCAGATTATGATCATGTTTGCTTTGCACTGGGACTGTGAAAATGTAGCAGGAATTCATGTCAAGTGACACAGCATGTTAATTCATTAATTTCATAAGCCTGGATGCTATTATTGTATTCATTTTCCCACAGCAAACTCATTTTATTGTAATAAGGCTATATTCCTAATTATCAAAAACTTCCTTAGTGTCCAATTGGCTGATCACCCATAATGTTTCCAATAATGTATTTTAAGATTTTTTTTGACTGAACAGGCAGAGGTGATTTAAAGTGTATTGGCATTAACTTTAGTAAAGCAGGTGGTAGGTCGGTACTATCAGCTCAGTTTAATCACGTTAAAAGGAATACATGGATTGGCTAGTTCAATATTATGGTAACTGTATGAAATAAGTGAGATTAAACATGTATGGGCAACGTTATTTTCTACATCAACACAAATAGTTTTATATCATTATACAATTGTTTGCAATCATATACTGTTTAAGTATCACATTGACTTGGTAAAGTGAGCTCGTGCCCTGTCAATCATTATTTAAATACTTTGTCATTTGAGCTAGACTTTGGCCAAACCTCTAATGTTACTGGCTTCGGTTTCACCAGCCATGCTCCCGATGGCGACTTTAGTCTTAGGTGTAGGAACATTGAATTGTATACTTTATATGCTTTCTTTCCAGTGAACAATAAGGCTGTTGACATTGCTTTCAGGTACATGACAGTAACAGTAATCTACGGTGTTCAAAAACATGTAAGCAAAATGGTTTCTATTTTGTAAATGTATATGCACTTCATACACATCAAGCTGTGATCTCACTGTGACCTTTTCCAATTCTTAAAATGTGCACGAGTGCGGTTGTTGGTCATGGTATGGTTATGGTTGCTAGTGCTTCCGCTAACATCTTTTTGGATTTGGTTAAATAAAACGCTGTCGCTTTAATACGAATGACCCGTATGTTTACCGCACCATGGTGACGTCACACGAGACGGAAATGGTCTTTCTGTCTGACTGGATTAATGAAGAACCATCAATGTAGGAAATAAAGCAAACGGTGGGATTTTTCTCAGTAATTTTGTGTTTATATTTCTTAATATCACTGAACACAGCCAGGCTATGGAGTCCCGCAGTAATGAGGAACATAAAGGACCCGTGCTTCACATCGTCGTAGTGGGGTTTCATCACAAGAGAGGCTGTCAGGTGAGTACACCTTTCCATCAGCCTTTTCCATGTCCAGTCTCCTGCTAAGAGTGGCGAAACAGACTCGCCCGTCCGTGAAAAAAACGTTTGCAATATTGATTGTCAGTTCAATTCAGTTCACCGAATTGCTTTTTGAACTGGCCGAACATATTAATATGCTAATGAGGATAGCATTTATAGGACATTAATAGGATGAAAAGCAAGGCAACACACTACAGGCCCAAAGGTTTAGCAAATAACACTCTAATTTCCTAAAGTACAACACTTTCAGCTCGCGATGTGCTACTGGTCGCCGCGTTGGGGACTGTCGCAAAACCGTCGCAAAACTACAAGAGCAAAAACTGCCGGAAAGGCGCCGTGAATAACGAATAACTCTGAAACCATGGAAACTGGATAGCTTTGAATGCCAATATCAAATCATATGGCTTTACAGTGGGGCAAAAAAGTATTTAGTCAGCGACCAATTGTGCAAGTTCTCTTACTTAAAAAGATGAGCGAGGCCTGTAATTTTCATCATAGCTTCATAGAAAAAAATCCAGAAAATCACACTGTCTGATTTTTAAAGAATTTATTTGCAAATTATGGTGGAAAATAAATATTTATCATCTACAAACAAGCGAGATTTCTGGCTCTCACAGACCTGCAACAACTTCTTTAAGAAGCTCTTCTATCCTCCACTCGTCACCTGTATTAATGGTACCTGTTTGTACTCGTTATCAGTATAAAAGACACCTGTCCACAGTGAACTTACACAATTGGTCGCTGACTAAATACTTTTCTGACCCACTGTATATCATATTCTACTATTAAACTACATGAGATTATCATTTTAAACCACATTTAAAATATTTAGAATAGTGCCCCAACATCATAAAATACTCATTTTATAAATGATCACTGTCCATAAATTCTTTTTGCTTTTGATGAGAAACATTGTTACATCACTTTCCTCCGTCATTTTAAACTACTTTTTGGTATATATGCAAAGAATCTGATTCCGATTCTGAATAAACACGATTCTGATTCTGATATAATATAATATATATAATATAAATATACGTGCAATATAAATATGTGCACATAGAGGCAATAAAACATTAATAGTTTTAATAATTTGTTCTTTAATAACAAATCTAATATGCTTCTAGATCACTCACAAGGTAAATAGTGTAATAGTGTAATTCAGACCCCCTTCACTTTTTTCAGTTTTGTTAAGTTGACACCTGGTTCTTCAATCGTTTAAATTTCTTTTTTCCCTCATTAATCTATATTCACTTTCTCTGCTGGATGCTACACAAGAGAAGTGCACTCTAAGAAATTGTTTAGTGACCTGACACTCTTCTGTATATCTACAGTCTTATTCAAAGGTTTGGGTCCCTTGTTAAATAACATATCTTGGTCATTTTTTAAATTGAAAATATGTTAACACAGTCACTCTAGGAAATGCAAAATAT
This sequence comes from Lepidarchus adonis, assembly GCA_037576955.1. Lineage (NCBI taxonomy): Eukaryota > Metazoa > Chordata > Actinopteri > Characiformes > Lepidarchidae > Lepidarchus > Lepidarchus adonis. The sequence goes on along the minus strand of JBBIGC010000104.1, from coordinate 24,847,836 downwards.
TTTTTAGCAAACATTGATGCAGGGGTGGCCAAACTTTTGCACAAGACTGTAAATTCGTAAGCATTTCAAGGTCAAGCTTTTCAACTAACAGGATTTTCTAGGTTTGTAAATCTACTTCTGGGTGTCTTTCTACGTACTTTGTTCTGTGGCATGTTTGATAGTGTAATTTGGGGGATTTTGAGAGTATTCCTGTAATCACATAAATGTCACTTTTTCTTTCACAATATTCTGGATTATATCTATAGAAATTTGTACAGATTTAGTACAAGGAGAATTTTTGTAGTGAGACAATGGTGTTAGTCTAGAACATCTGACTTAAAATTAATATTTCAGTTCATCCCAAAAGTGTTCAGTTGGGTTTAGTGCTTATGAATGTTCTTGAATAATATTGAAGTCATGAAAGGGCATCACAACGAGTTGTATTTGTGATTTTTAAATGGGGCCTCCTCATGCTGCCAGAACAGCTCTGAATGTGGTGGACGTGCTGTCTAATATCTTACACTCAATGTCAGGTGCCATTGTAATGAAATAACTAAATAGTCAGTGTTATTCACTTCACCTGTCTGGTCATATTCTTCTAGGTGATGTGTTTATATTTAGACTCATTAATTACCAACATGTGCTCTGAAGCATATTCCTTTCTACACTTATTCCCCTTTGTATCAGGTCAGTTTACCGTATAGAAGCACTCTGCAGTGTACAGTTACAGACGGTAGTCCATCTGTTTCCGTTTCTGCGTCATTTATTGGCCCCTTTATCTGAATTATCAGTACTTAATTAATATTTAGTTTAGCCTATCAATGAAATTATTTTTTCTTAAGAATGGACTACAGGACCGTTAGTTAGTTGTTTGTTTTGTCCAGGTGGAGTTCTCGTATCCTCCTCTAATTCCTGCTGAAGGCCATGACAGTAGCAATCTCCCAGAGAAATGGAAATACCTCCCCTTCCTCGCTCTTCCTGATGGAGCACACAATTACCAGGAAGGTAAGACCAGCTGTACACAGGCAGTGCCTTGCCAAAGTAGTAAATCGTCAGATTTGCATAGATTGCTTTTATGTTCTGTGTTGTCATATTGTAAAAGATTGACCTTCAGAATGAACTAATTCAAAGTGATCTTGGTTTTATATATGAAAATATTGTGTCAAATTACAAGTTGAGTAATCTAGTCTAAGTATTTAAATCTGCACAGAACTTAGTCTGAAGGGATTTAATCACTTGTATAAGCATTGCTCTTGTACTTGGGCAACACTATATATTTGTTATTAGTGTTTCTAGTGTAAAATAAAAGGATACATTTTATGGCACCACAATGAAATATGACCTCTGAATTTAACCCATCTCACGTTCACACCTGGAGGATCAGGCAGCTATCAACAGCGCCCGGGGAGCAGTGTGGTGGGGATAGCTCAAGGGTACCTCAGTGAGTCCCAGGCTGGGACTTAAACCTACAACTAAGGTCCTAACTAGAATATAGTGACTGCTGAATATGCTGAAAACATTCATCTTTCAACAGAGGTTATCAGTTGTTAACTCAGGTTGTGGCAATACATATGATAAATAATGTAAAATATGTGAATGTGAATTTTAAAAGTGATGTATTTAATTTGTACAATTTCACCAGGTCATAGGAACATGGAGACAGCGTTCAAGGTGTAGAAAGTACAAAGTAAATTTTAGCGTACTGAATTGGGTTGTAAGTTTAATGAATGTTGTTACATATTTATTAATTTATTTACTTATTTTTCATTTACTCTAGACACCGTTTTCTTCCATTTACCTTCTCTGAATGAAGAAATGAAGTGTGTGTATGGAGTGTCCTGCTACAGACAGATAGAAGCCAAGGTTTGTACATATTTACAATTTGTGCATTCTCTGCGCTGCCTATAAAAGCATTTCAGCATTTCATAATCTGAATTATTTAATTACATTCATTTGTTTTATACATTTATATATTAAGATTTGTCTTAATTTGAATTCCAGTTTTTTATATATAACACATAATTGGATACATTTATAAATTCATTTTTATGATGGACATCCCAGGAAAAATAACAAAAATGCTGATGTATGATGCTGTACCAGATGTGTTTATTCAATTTACCCAGCCCTGACATCAGAGGCACCACTTAACCCACTGTGTTGTATATGCCTCTGTAGTGACAACTTGCAACAAAAGCAACGTGAAACTTTTTTGAATTAATAATCTGCAAAGCCTGGTTTTCTTCATCTCGTAGCTGCACAGGAGCCAACCAGGAGACAGAGGGTGTGCTCATCATCCTCATCTGAAAATCTTTCAACAGTCAGAACTAGAAACACACAAATTATATACACAGTGTATTTGGTTGGTTTGGATATGAGTGACTTTCAAAGCTGTAAAGGGGGTGTGGCTGCCTGTAGTTAAAGCTGTCTGGTGGTTACATGCTTTTTTTTTTAATCAAATAATTCAGCAGTGATTAAAGTGCACATTCCAGACTTTAATTTAAATTTTTTTGCACACATTTTAATTTCACCATGTTGAAATTGCAACACTTTTTATACATAGTTCCTCTGTGTTGGGACAATTGGCTTCACAGATGTGTGTGTTTACTTGCTTTATTAGTGCCAGGGTAAGATACCTAGGCTTGCTCCTACCATGTATTTGTAGTTGCTGCTGTTTAACATTGGGTCAGTTGAAAGTCGAAGCTGTTAATAGGCTGAAAAGCAAGAATACAATCATTAGAGACATTGGTTAGACCTTAGGATGACCAAAATCAACTGTATGGAATATCAATATCGAGAACAATGAATGCACTGGTGAACCCTGTAAAGGGACTGGTAGGCCAGGAAAGACATACACAGCTGGTGACAGGAGAATCCTTAGTATGGGAAAGAAGAAATCTTCAAACTGCTGTCCAACAGATCAGAAACGGTCTTCAGAGAGTAGAGACTATTATCCACAGAACAGAAATACAGAGGCTACACTTTTATGAAGTACTAGTTAGTCACAAAAACAGGATGGCCAAATTACAGTTTGTACTTTAGAACTTTAAACTGTCTGCAAAATTCTGGACAAAGGTGTTATGAACAGATGAGACCAAGATTAATATTTATCAGAGTGTTTGCAAGAGGAAAGTGTGGAGACGAAAAGTCCAAGGCCTACCAGCTCATTTGTTAAACGTGGTGGGGTCATTATGGCTTGGGCATGTATGACTGGCACAGGTACAAACAGGTACTACTAACACACATCTTTATTTATCATGTAACTGCTGATGGCAGCTGCGTAATGATTCCTGAGGTGTATTGAAGGTGTATTGTATTTATCTGTTCAAGTTCCAGTAAATGCATCCAAACTTACAGCGCCTCATCCTGCAAAAAGGTAAAGATCCTTAACATACTGCTAAGGCAACATGGCTGTTTCTCCAAGCCAGTTACCTAATTGAAAATGGCTGTAGAAGAGGCTTGGTAGAGCATCACCAAAGAATATACTGGTGAGGTCAAAGAATAGCAGTCTTTTCCAGCAAGGGATATGCAACAAAGTACTAAACATGGCAGATTTAATATAGCTATAATTACTTTGTCCCAAACATTATGGTGCCCTAAATTGAGAGTGACTGGGTTTAATGTCTGGAATGTGCACTTTAATCACATCTGAATTCAAAAATTTACACTGTAGAACAAAAGTAAATAAAGGAAAAATTGAGTGTAAAACAGTGTTAACTGGTAATTTAATCAGTTCTGCTTTACCTTTCTATATTTCCTTACTTTGCCAGATGACTTACTTGACAAAACTAAGGCTGTTTGCTGTTATTTTCAGACTAAGTTTAATTAGCACCATAGTAAATCCAGCCTAAGATATCACTAGCCAGTCAAACAGCAGCTGAAGCCTGAGCTCTGGCAATATACGACAGACTACACTGGACAGTGTACAATGGCAAACACTAACAAATGTGCTATTGAAAACCCATCCAATCCACATATGCAAAGAATAAAACCATAGATGTCCATACATTATGTGTAATAAAATGGAATGACACAGAGAAAACATATTGAACAGATACAGTGAGGAACACTTAGAAATCCTGGAGGATCTGAAATTCACATTGTAGGTACATTCCTACTGTGAGAGACAGCATTAAAAAAAATCAGGAAATCACATTGTGTGATTTGTAAAGAATGTATTGTTATTGCACTGCACTGCTGCCAGGTCTTTGAAAACCTGGCAGTCAGCAAGAATTCTGGGTCTCAAAGATTTGTTATTCTGCCTTTAACAAGTCCACCTCTACTCCACTCATTAATCTAAATTAGCAGCACCTGTCTGAGCTCTTTTTAAAGACCACCCCACAGTCAGTCAGACTCTAACTTCTACCATGGGCAAGACCAAAGAGCTGTCAAAAGCTCTCTGCCAAGCAGCTTGGTGAAAATAGATCAACTGTTGGAGAAATTGTTAGAAAATGGAAGAGGCTAAAGACGACTGTCAGTCTCCCTCAGACTGGGGCTCCATGCAAGATCTCACCTCGTGGGGCATCACTAATGATAAGAAAGGTAAGGGATAAGCCCAGGACTACAGGGGTGAAGCTGGTCAATTACATGAAAAGGGCTTTGACAACAGTTTCAAAGATCACTGTCGGTAGAACACTACGCTGTCATGGTTTCAAATCGTGCATTGCACAGAAGGTTCTCCTGCTCACATGTCCAGACCCGTCTGAAGTTTGCCAGTGACCATATGGATGATCCAGAGGAGGCATGTGAGAAAGTCATGTGGTCAGATGAGACCAAAGTAGAACTTTTTGGTCTAAACTTTGTGCACCGTGTTTGGAGGAAGTGAGTTGCATCCCAAGAACACCATCCATACTGTGAAGCATGGGGGTGGTAACATCATGCTTTGGCGAAGCTTTTCTGAGAAGGGGAAGGATGACTGCATTGTATTAAGGAGAGGATAATTAAGACCATGTATTGTGAGATTCGGAGCAATAACCACCTTCCCTCAGTCAGAGCATTGACGATGAGTCGTGGCTGGACGACAATGACCCGAAGCACACAGCCAGGAGAACCAAGGAGTGGCTCCATAAACATGTCAATTTCTGGAGCGGTCTAGCCAGTCTCCAGACTTAAATACAATAGAAAATCTTTGGAGGGGGCTGAAACGCTGTGTTGCTCAGTGACCGATAGAGTAGATCTGTGTGGAGGAGTGGATCCAAAATCCCTGTTGCAGTGTGTGCAAACCTGGTCAAGAACTACTGAAGGTTCCAGTGGCCACTACTGGGGTCATTATCCAGAAGTGGAAAGAACATAATTTCACCATAGACAAGCCATGACCAGGTGCTCCCCACAAGATTTCCGACATGGGAGTGAAAAGAATTATCATAAGAGTTGTTGACAAGCCAAGTACCATTTGTGGAGATTTTTTTTTCAAATCCTGGAATTAGCAAGTACCATTGTTTCAATGAAAACAATAAGTAATGCACTCAAATGCACAGTCACCACACAAGATGCCATTACTGATGAAAAAGCATTTTATAGCATTTACGCGATACATGACCCACGATAACGCTAATATTGCGATACATCACAGAAACACAAGGGGCGTTATTAATTTAAGTAACAGCAATGCTATCCTTATCTTTCCTGAATTTTCTTTGCTGTTGTGGTCAGAAGTGTGGGGGAACCACTAATTTGGCTTCAGAGTGAATGTAGTGCAGTGACTTCCACTCTTCAGAAACCAACCAGCGCAAAGACTCACTCAAAATGTGATGCCGTTTGTGACCCGTGGCTTTAATTACCCACATTTAATTACACATTGATGATGTGTATTTGGAAGGCGGGTCCTCTGGTTCCGTATCTAGTTTAACTCTACGGAGCTACATTTTTGTTTGATCATAATTATAATTAATGACAGTTCAGCAAGTGCTAGATATTGGTGGAGATGAGCATTTTTGCACACTTGCATTATTGGATCTTTTCCCTCTTTTTCAAAGACGCTCTCCTGTGGCGTGTGTTTTACTGACGCATGTTTATCACATCAACCGGGTTGCAGGCTTCATGCGGGAAAGAGACGTGTAGAGATACGACCATCATAAAATAATCCACACCCTGATCCGTCAATGTTCTAAAAGTGAAACAAAGTAAATCCAGACTTTAGATTTAAATGTGACTGTGTCCCTCTGTTAATGAGTTTCCCCATGTCCTGCAACGCCTCCCAGAGGAGACATGAAGTAGCAACGCTGATAAATCAAATTGGCGGGGAATGTTTGGTAATTAAAATATCGAAATTGGCGTCTGCGTATCGATTATCACAATGTGTGAGCAAGGATGATGATATACCGCCATATCGATATTTTGGCACACCCCTATTATAGCTTAGTTTGCTGACTAACATTCAGAGAAGCCTGTGAAAACTGGGAGAATATAGTGTGGACAGATGATACCAAAACTAAACTTGTTCCATGCCATAATACACACCATGTTTGGAGGTTAAAAGGCACTGCATATCACCCCCAAACCCTAGCATACGGTACTGGCACGTCTTCTGTAGAAATCCTATGGAAAGAAGTGAAGTTTATAGAAGGGGCCCACAGAACCTTCAGGATTCAGACCGTTTGTGTGAAAGAATGGGCCAAAATCATACCTAAAAACCCCATTAGCTCACCCCTTTTGATCCAGGCCCTAAATGTGGTGAGAGATTTGGTGGCAACAGATCATGGGGGGGCATGGTTACGGCGCTGACTCCCCTTTTTTGCTGCATTTGTCTGTCATATACAATAGTAGAATGTAGTTGAACATCTACTAAATGCTTTATAGTAATACTGGACTCCGACAAGAGACACTGCCATTCGCTATATGTGCGCTGCTTGTACATGTTGCATGTTGGCGGCTGTAAATAAAGCCTTAACAAGGTAAATAACATGGAAGGATATATACTTAAATATATTTACTTATATTCAGTGTTGTGTTGAACACTTATTTTTACCTTTTGGGTTCTCGAAACACATGAAGCCAGCCAGGTGTTACTAATGCAAAATCATTATGTAACTTCTTAAGCTGTGAAGAGATCAACTAACAGACGACCACATAGACTAGTATTGCAGTGAGTCATGGGGTGAGAGAAGTTTGCATCCCCAGGGGTTATACTTGCTATTTGCTGATGACAGGGCTAATGCTGATAGGTTGATGAATGTTGTATTGCAGGCTCTGAAGGTGCGGCAGGCTGATGTAACCAGGGAGACTGTGCAAAAAAGTGTGTGTGTGCTTTCCAGAGTGGTAAGTCTGAGTTTGAATTCATTAATAAGCAGTACTAAAGGACTTTATGATTTTTTCTGTTGCAGTGCACATTTATTTGAGGGAAAAAACGCAATTAAATATAGGCTTTGTTTGAACTGAGCACTGTTGATGCATGAGGTCAAGGCTGGCTGTGGGTCAGAGTCTACTGAGGGGAAAATTACAATGAAAAATGTAAGCAACATTTTTCTAAAAATATATACTTTCATCGTAAAAAGGTCTCTGAAGTTGGGGTCACAAACTACTGGCCTGTGACACCACTCCATATAGAATTTTTTCTACATTTGTCAATAAAAACTAAGCTGATCTTCCTATAAGTCAAGGATATTGACAAATATAATAAGACAAAACTTCTGATACCTTTATGTCTTTATTGAGAACAACCATAAACAACTAGTATTACTAGTGGAAAAGTGTGTGGACCCTTGATTTATTGACTTCAGAAAAGCTAATTGGAGTCAGGTGTTAAGGCTTGTTAAGAAAATGAGTTTAGAGGTATGGACCAGCGCTACTTTGGCTGATTAAAAAACACTCCTATGTTTTGAGTGTATGCTTACTATGCTTATTTGAGCCATGCCTTGGCCAAAAAAAGCTTTCAGAGGATCTACAATCAAGATTGGTTCATTTGTAAAACCAGTTTCAACCAGCTGTTATATCCATATTGGAGTTTTGTGGCCTACAGGTGGTGAGATGTCAAGAGGGCAAAAATGCTAGAATCTGGATTAATCAACACACCTACACATCTAAAAGTAAATTAAACAAAATTTTCACTACGTATACATTTGACTGGAGACATTTTAAAGTGACGAGTACATTGTGCAAATTATATTGTGAAACTCCCCCAAATTCTTAAATGGATTTAGCTTGGCAATCCTCTCAAGGCTGCGGTTGTTCTTGTTGCTGGGACAACCAGCTTCTTTAGCAATTACCTTTTGTGGCTTACCCTCCTTGTCTTCTGGACATCTGTTATGTCAGCAGTCTTACCCATTATTGTGCAGCCTTCTGATCCAGACTGAAAGCATTTAAAGGCTCAGGAAACTTTTGCAGATTTTTTTATTTTTTTATTTGCAGGTTTTATTATACCTTTTCTTGGGACAACACTGAAGACATGGCACTTTGATGCAATGTAAAGTAGTCCGTGTACAGCTTGTATAACATTGTAAATTTACTGACCTCTCCAAATAATTAAACAAGCAGCCATTAATGTCTTAACCGCTGGCAACAAAAGTGAGTAGCTACTCCACTATGTATGACTGCTGCCAGCATTTCTGCAGAGGTTGTAGGGGTGAGGGGTAAGCCTGTGAGTGCTCAGACTATTTGTTGCACTCTTGTTAAGGTTTTTAGGACTGTATCTATTATAATCCATAAATTTCTATATAGTTTCTACTTTGAAGCATTCTGAACTAGATCGGAACGCCGCCTCCTCAGGCTGAAGGTAAATAACAACTATTTTCCCCTCAGCGGGAAGGACTTTTCTTGCGTGAGGTCTTGACATTACTAATCTACTATCTAAATAATGATTTTCCACACAAAGAATGAGTCAGATGAGCATTTTGATATTAAAAAGAAAATAATCTTTACTCACAGTTTCTTTAGCAGGTACATTTAAACTTCACAATCATGTTAGACAGAAGCCTTCCCCCCGAAGAGTCCCCAGCGTGGGTGAGGGTCCGCATGACCGCGTGTCATTACCAGACAGACTCACACAGTGAGTGTGAGTCCCCTCCCCAACTGGCCTGGGCATTTTATAGAGAAAAACACTCGTGACGACACGTCACGCATGTGTCAGCAAAATTAAGTCATCTCTCCATCTGGTTCTATCCACATTTGGGCTGTTAATCCCAACAACAAATGTCAGTGGCCTTGAGATTGTTTAGGCTAGAAAGTCCCTTACACATGTCCCTGTTAGCTGTTTGCTTACTTCACTCATGCACCTGCCCAGTTAATAACAACAGCTGCTTTGCCTTTGTCCTTAGTGTTAGCCTAGCCACTGCTAGCCCCCTGTGCCTCTGAAGTATAAACAAAGTTTTTTTTTTTAAATATAGCTTCAGCCCAGCGCTAGCAGCCTCTGTGTGCTTTTCCCAGGAAGTGTATAAAAGCTGGCTCCTCTCTTCTCAGTGTCCTCCTCAGAGTTTAGACAAGCTGCTTTTCACATCTGAAGGGGTGTCTGGCTGGAGACAAAGACAATGCATTCTCACTGGCAATCCATGTTTTTGGTGCGAGAGGAGTTTCTTTCCTCCAAAACTCTTCATCACATTGCTCTGCATGGCTGGCATTTCATAAGGAAACCTCTTCTAAAGATGATGCACAGATGAAAGCCTGCAAGCAGTTTGCTGAAAATAAGCAGACTAAGGGTATGGATTACTGGAAACATGTTCTGTGGTCTGTTGAGACCAAGATAAACTTATTTGGTTCAGATGGTGTCAACCATGTGTGACGGCAACCAGGTGAGGAGTACAAAGACAAGTGTGTCTTGCGTAGGTCAAGCATGGTGGTGGGAGTGTCATGGTTTAGGGCTGCATGAGTGTTGCCGGCAATGAGGAGCTACAGTTCATTGAGTGAACCATTAATGCCAACATGTACTGTGACATAATGAAGCAGAGCATGATCCCCTTCCTTCTAAGGCTGCATGATTATCGTGCATCGTGATCTAGTTGGCCTCCACTGACCATCACCACATGTTCATCTGATGCCTACACCTCAAACATTGGAACTCAT
>JBBIGC010000104.1:24784827-24828249 GCA_037576955.1 Lepidarchus adonis | reverse complement strand
CGCGCGCGCGCACACACACACACACACACACACACACACACACACACACACACACACACACAAGGTATAGAAAAGAATCCCTCCATTCAAAATACTACCTTCTTTTGCTTTACAGCATTAAATGAAAACACACACAAAAATATTTCATCCTAGGTTTACTTACACAACACAACCTATAACATCTAACTGAAAGACATCACAGCTACAGTTCAGGAAAAAACAAGAAATACTGAGATTAATAAAGGATTATTAATCCCCCCATCCCCCCAATGTCAATACTTTGTTGAAAGACCTTTTGCTTTAATGACAGCCTTGATTCTGCTCAAACAAGCCTTAATGTGGCCTTTCTTGAGAAGTGGACCCTCCCAAACAAGCCACAATTGTGAAGTGCAAGTGAAATTGATAGTTTCTGTTCTTTAACCACTGTGTATCTGACATGCAGCTGATTCTGTCATATTTACCTGCTCTCTGAGGGTCTGCAGCCAAGTCAAATCCTCCCTCCTGATACATCTCTGCCTCACGGGCCAGAAGAAGGTAGCGTGGCTCATCTTGCATACCATCAAATTCTCCACCCTCATCATAGTCTGTCATGTTCAGAACGCAGTCGTACCAGCGTACTGCTTCCTTCCAGTCTTTAGTCCTGCCCATTGAAAATACAGTACAACATAATTTTTATGATGACCACAGACATGGTTAATTTAGAGATTATTCCTAAGCCCATTATAATGTACACTGAAATGAAAGCTAATAACAGGGAGTTTGTTCCTCCTTTACTTGTTAGGTAGGTTGGGGACCGCTGCTCTAAACTACTCTTGGTATTTGCTCTTGTGATCTTAGGTTTGTGTGTGGTTGCTTCAGGGAGTCTCATTCTTTTGGCAATGCTTTTCTATGATGATTATAATTGATTGTGTGTGTGTGTGTGTGTGTGTGGCCATGTACATGTATTGTACATATATGTAATGGATGCAACTAAAAAGGAGCTAAATTCACTAATTGGAGGGGGTGCCTAAAAATTTATATTTTATGCAATATAAGATAATCTTTGTGTACCATGTGTGATTTTTTCATTAAATAGAGTTGGAAATAAAAAATAAGACACTATATTGCAGGATTTTTCACCCTAATCTCTGCCTGGTGTAGTTATTGATAGCCAATCTTCACAAGCTATAATTTCAACATGTATCCCTTTAAGACTTTCTATGAGAATAATACCACAAATATTGTCTAAGCTATTGTCTTTTTGATATGGATACTATGAAACTTTAGAGAAAGCAAAACTATCCCTAATTGTTTCATACCATGATGCCCCAGTACCCAGACCTATAAAATAAAATGCAAATGAAAATCACTTTATATTTAAGCATTTAATATTAATTTGCAATGTTTATTCAAAGAACTCCCCAACTGTTTCTACTTAAATCCTAGAACAGAATATTCTGTTAGCTTTGAAATAAAGAGAATCACATCAAAATCAGTATTTGCTGTAATCGTGATACTGTTTTATGGCAGATAAAGTTCCAGCTGAAAACAGCTGAATACTCCTTTAAGTAACAAAGTAGCTGTATAGTTCTTTCATACCGGTCAGATGGGAGGTTGTTGCCTGTGTCAAATGATCTGGCCACTAGCATCATACTGGGTCTGTCCCCAGCCTCAGCAGCCTGAAGTAACAGATGGAAGCCCTTCGTTCTGTTCTCATCCTTGTCCTGTTGTAAGAGTTCAGTGAGTTATGGGTGGGAGCATAAAGAGAAGTGCAGAAAAAAAGAAGTGCAGAAAAAAAGAAGTGCAGAAAAAAAATGGCCAATAATTCAGCTTTTAGGGAAATGGAAGACTCAGGAAATACCTCCAGCTCAATTTCAGAAAGAATGTGATGGGGAAGCTGCAGGTAGCACTGGCCAAGGGCTACAATAGCCTCCAACTCGCCACACATGGCAGCCCTTTCCAAATGACACACAGCAGAATCCTGGTCCCAAGGTGCATCTTTCTCACAGAATCGGCCTGCCTCATGGTACCGGACCATGGCTAGATGAACCTGATAATACACAAACATGCTTTTATTCAGAATTTTAAATATTCATAATAGAGCTGAATTACTGGGGAGAAATATCCCATTTCTAATCAAATCAATCTAATCAAATATTTTGCAACTAATATTATACAAATAAATTTTCTAAAAAGTATGGTTCATTACTTTTTATGCCCAAATAAACATTATCAATTAGTTAAGTATTCATCTTTTTGTGTATATCTTTTCTCTGTATCCAAGGCCAAATGAAGAGTAACTAACAACCATGTTTACAGTTGTTAAAGCACACTACCTTGCCCAAAATAGATTTGCCAATTTTCCTTTCAAGAAATAACGAGTTTAGTCTCTCCACCTCTACTGCCACACAGGATGGTCTGTGAACATGGGAACGAGACGAGTGGAAGAAGCTCCATTTTTCTTCTGTCATCTGTAAGGTAAAGCATCATAAATTTGTGTTGTTATACTAAATCAATGAAGAATAGCGATACTTCATGTAATGCAATTTCTCAGCAATGCAGCTGTGACTTTACCAGGCACAATGATCATGGTGTAACATATTTTAATCAAATCATGCAAACCACCACTCGATATGGTCAGGGACACATATGGGCACATATTATTAATGTGAATGATAAAGCTGCCCCTATAACAGTAAGGAACCATCTAATTAATTACATCACAGCTGTAGTGTCTTTCGTCTACTTTCCTTTGCTTAATTGCTTGGTGTTGAGTTATTTTTGATTAGACAACAAATGCACACTGTTATACAAGCTGTACACTGACTACTTTACAATAAAATGCTTCTTGCAGAATCGGTTGCTGTCAAATACTTTTTTATTGTTTTCACTAATTTACTAAGTCTAGATTATGTTGTCTTCTGCCAAGAATGTTGTGCTATTTCAAGATATAGCAAAATTTTAATATTGTTCTGATTTCATTTTCAGTCTAAGAAATCCAAAATTGTACATTAGAATTCTCAATATTTACAAATTATGTGTAACCATTACAATTCTATTTCTATTACATTTAGTGGATGCTTTTTGTTAACAATTCCCTTGTGATATGTTTGTTTATAAGCTAAATGCTGGATATCAGTAATTAGTATTCTACTGAATACAGAGCTATAACAGAATGTCCTGCCTATTTCAGATTTTTTTTTTACAGAAAGACCCGATTACTGTCATATTGTTTTATTATATGTAGTTTATTTAACATAAATCACAGCTATGCTCAACTGTTAAATTGTTAAATGTACTATAATAAAAAATTGGGGCAAGTAATTATTTTTTTAGGTAATCCTTTATAAAGTTCTTATTGCATTAGATCATAGAGCAGTTACCATTTTAATGTTTGTTCATGTCTAAATACTAAAAACACACTTGAGTAAAAATGGTGTCTCACATCAAATCTCAAATTTTAGTATCCATCTAAAAAAATCACAATTATTTATTTTCTCCAAATTGTCCAGCCATAAGTGGCACTACAGCAGAGCCTTTTGCATTTTAGCTCCTGAAGCAATACATTTAAAACCTTTTTTTCTGTCCTCAAACCAAACAAGTCTTTCCAACTTGCAATAATTTGCAAAACAGGTTTAGCCCGTAGTCAGCTGCAGCTTCCCTGTGACACAAAATTGATAAGCAGTTTGGACAATGAATGAAATAATAATTTGATAGTACTTGAATTAAACAGACCCAAATCCTAAAAACTCATATTCAATGAAAAATAGAACAAAGACAACAAATAAAATGTTGAAACTGAGAAACTGTAATATGAAGAACATATGCTAATTTAGAGCTTTCAAAAAAGCTGGAACAGTGACGTGTTTACAGTTGCTTTAAAAAAAAGTTCTCTAAGAGACCGGTTGCTGGAATTTTAAAAGTGACATATTATCCCATTGTTGCCTAATCTAGGATTTCAGCTGTTCTCTGTTGTTGCTTTTTTGCCATTCCTGATGCATCACATGTTTTCAATAGAACACAGCACTACACAGACTCCATGCTGTTGTAATGCGTGCAGAAAAGTGATTTGGCATTGTCTTAATAAAATAAGCAAGTCGTCCCATGAAAAAGACATCTACAGTTGTGTGAAAAAGTGTTTGCCCCTTCATTTCTTTTTTTCCCATGCTTGTCACACGTAAATGTTTCTGATTTTTTTTTTTCAAATGCTGTCTCTCACAGTGGGAATGCACCTACAATGTGTATTTCAGACCCCTCTGATTTATAAGTGGGAGAACTTGCAAAATCGCAGGGTGTTCAAATACTTATGTTCCTCACTGTATATCATTCAGCATCAACAATGCTTTCTCAAATGTTCAAGCCATTCATGCCTTGCACACTATTTCAACTTCTATATCATCACAGCTGCGGGGTTTTGAACTGTGCACTGATAACAAGGTGGAGGACACAGCTTCCATTATTTCCAAAAAGAATGAAACATTTTACACTTCACCTTAGTCCATCTTAAATGCACTTGGGTCCCAGGGAGGGCAGCAGCATTTCTAGTATGTAGGTTAATATATGGCTTCTTGTTTGCAAAAATGAACTGTTATGGCTTTTATTTTTAAATTAAATATGAGTTCACGTGATTTGTAAATAATCAAAACATTTTATTTAATTCAGTTTGCTTATGTGATAGAGTGCTTGTCTTGTCTGTTTTTAATTGTTATCTAAATTTACTTTTAAAATATGTAATTATAGACTGTGTTTTGCTTGAATCCCAATGATTAACACGTCACTATATTTTAGCCCTAAGGTTAAAATGCTGATCTATTTTTTTTACCATAATGTTAATAATCTGGCAACCCAAAGCTTAAGCATTATTCATTTACAAGGTCTGCAAAGGACAACTACTGACCAAGTCTAAATCTTGGATCAGTCTTTAAACACTAAAAAGAAAATATGGGGAGGTTAGAAAAGGTTATTCTTCATAAAAAAAATTTACCCAGGCCTCCATGCAATATAACTCCAATCCCAAAGAATTAAGCAAATTAAAAGCTAGCTGTCAGCTTGTTAAATTTTTAAAAAGAGCATACATCAACCTAACAACATGCAAGAAAACATCAAAGGGGAATTGAAGAACAAGAAGGGCAATCAGCGTTTTAGCACTGATTCACCAATAGCACATGTACTATGAACAAGGGCAATGCAAAATGTGCATGCAGGAAATCACCGTCTCAGATTCAGGACTGTTTACAGAAACAGACAGCTTGCTGACTTTAACCATCGGTTTCTGCTGAGGAATGTGAGATGAAGGTGAGACTAATAAACATTAGAGATGATCAGTAATGAGAAAGCAGTAAGGATAGAAACACCTTAGATGAATGTGAGAAAAAGAAAGGCGAGGTGTGAGAAATGGAAGAAAATGGCTGTTTATCGGGTTATGTGATTATAGTTAGACTGGAAAGTTCTGTTGTATTTACCCGACGAACACTGTCTTCATCCGATTCAGAGTAATGTCTGCTGTAGATAGGTCGAGCCTACATGGTGATGTATAAGATCTAATGTCACATATATGACGAGGCCAACAGTCTGTTTCATTGCAGTTGGTATTATTAAATGTATCTAATTTGCCACATCTGTAGCCTACATTCAATTAACATAGACAATAATTCTGATACATTTCCCTGTACTTAGATAACAACAGAAAAACTGACATTAAATGTAAAAAAAAATAGCAGGAAAGGACACAATAATGCCTGCTAAAACATCAAAATCACACATACACATATATATAGATTGTAAAAAATAGTAAATAAAGTAAATGTAGCCTTGAGCATATAAGAAAAGGAAATAAATACCCTATCAGTATGTTCAGCAAGGTCTCCTTCACTGCGTTTTTCACTGGGGTAACCACTGTCTCCTCCATTCTCTGAAGCCTGGGAACAAAAGATCAGTTCAGCTTCAGCTAACATGCCTGATGAGGTTAGTATGTTGATTTAATTCCATTTAGCTTATCCGAACTAACAATGTCATCAAGTGATGATGTTTACTGCCCTACCTTGTGATCTGTGTTGCTTCTGTCTGAGTCACTCAGTTCATTCATGAATGACCAACCTGCAAAGAAAGTAAAAGGATCTTGAGGGAACCAAAGCAAACAAAAATAAGTCCAGTAAAATTCCCAAAACATTATAGTATATTTTTGGCTTAATAAGTGTAACAACAAAATAATAACTGATAAAGGCAGGTCCTGATCATGTTTTTTTTGCCACAGAGTCCAATCATTTATTATTGAGTATCTGATCTGATTTAATAAAATTGTATGCATATGTTACATTATCCTGCAAACATGATGTGCACCACTTTTTTCGCCCATTTCCCAAGTGCCCAACATGTCCTTGACTGATGGTTTACATGCATTGTTGTAGAAGATCTGTCAAAATAATGTACATGCCATAACGCACACTTTAATTTAAAAAATGGGTCAATCCAGTGCAGTCAGGCTAAGTATTAAAACATTGTAACTCCAAATGTTTGCTATCTCTAGGAAATCTCTCCATATTTAAAAGTGTCCTCCAGTGTGTGTTGCTGCAGTGCAGTGCAGTTAAGTTTTTTTAAGGTGCTCTATCAAATTGGTTGCATTTAATGCATTAATTTAAATTAATACGACATCTCAAAATACTCACATTACAAACATCACATGTGCCTACTGAACTGCTTTGATTTTCCCATTTCAAATATTTCCACACTGCTGGTCTTTTAATGGTGTACTGACACAAAGCTCTCTATTTAGGCTTTAGGCTTAAGCTTGTTCATGCTCTGGCTGATTCCGGTCAATTACAAATGCCCTGATCAGCTCTGATACTGATCTTTGAAATTTGATTGGCTCAACCCTACTGAATACACATGTGTAACGTAAGATTAAACCTGTGTTTGCTCTCCTCTAGGAGCAAAATGTACTGTATTAGTATGCCTAGATTCAAACAGCACTTAAAAGTTTAGACTAAAGCAGCAGTCTTAACTTGCAGGTGTAAAAAGCACTGATCTGATGGTCACACTAGATTTAATATTAACAGTTTAAAGAGGGGTGACGAGGTTAGAGAATGTTGCTGGGGAAAGGGGTTAGGGGCGGAAAGGGTGAGGGAGTGGGGCGAGGTAGAGTTGGGGAGTTGAGAGGGTTAAGAATAGGGGGTGGTAGTGTTTGTTGCTGGGCTTTTTTAAGGAAATCCAAAGAAATTTTACCTCTGGGTGAGCGGTCTGTGGAAATACCAAAGCTCATGGGAGAACAGGGAATAGAGTCTGCATCACTGATGTTTTCATCAGCTGAGGAGGTCTCTGAAACACGGGACAGGAGAGGGGGCAGGCGGCTGAAGGAGGTGGTCCGAACCCTGGCAGAACCACACTGCTCTTCACAGCCACGGAGCATGGTCTTAGCTGACTGCTGTCCAGCAAGAAAATACAATAAATATAATTTTGGTATTTTAAATTAAGACATATGATATGGCAAAAATTTTACTTAAACCTTTTACTTTTAATTCAGTGATACACAATATTTAATTCTAATGAAATTTTCAAACATGCTTGAACAAAAGAAAAATGCAGATGCAACATAGTAGTCATATAAATAAGGGTATGAAGTATGATAATAATATTTAGTTTTAACTTAATGTAGGAGTTTTATAGTTTAAATTAAATGTGTTGCCTTTTTCTGCATATATATATATATATATATATGCACCCTCAAAGGTTAAATTAGGCTAAAAATATATACTACTGCAGAAGTAACAGAGAAGAGCAATTGACAAATGGAATAAAATAAGCTCTAAAGTATGACTCTGTTGGAGCCAGAGGACACAGGACTAACCAGCAGCTTGTTAGTGCAGTCCAAATGAGCACTTTCTGCAGGGGCCAAGTCAAACGGTGTGAGGCCCATACTCTTACAGATCTTGTTACATAGGTGAGAGTGGAAGAACAGGGCCATGCCACGTACACCTTAGATTCACAAAGAGAAAGATATGCAGAGAGAGAGAGAGAGAGAGAGAGAGAGCGAGAGAGAGATACAAACAATTTGAATTTGACATGGCTGATACAGTTATTATTTTGGAATATATTTTTATTTTGGAAACAAGAACATGCACAGACAACAGAAGCTAAGCAAGATACTGCAGTGAAAGAAGCAGATAAGTACCCAAGTTGCCATCTCCAAAATCAGTGCCCTTCTCTGTGTGGATTTGTGGGTCTGTGTAGAGGTCACCAACTCCTTGTATGTCCACAACTATCAGCTGGTGTCCAGAGCGCTCAAACGTGAAGTGGCTGAAGGCCTAGCATCATATAAACACGTCAAGTCTGCTTCTGGTATTTATGTTCTTTATTTGAAAGTGCATTTTAAAAGGCTATACCTGGGGTGTGAGGCGTATGTTATCATCCCTCACAAAGCCTGAGTTTGAGTTGTATTTGATGTAATGTCCCTCAATGTAGTGTTCCAGGTGGTAAAGAGGTTTCCCTGGGCGAGAGGCCATTTCGACAACGCACATCTGCATAATGTCCACCTAAGACGTAATGGAAAAGCCCATGCACAGCACAATGTAAACGGTTGTTCAAATCAAATGCATCATTTTGGCTTATACTAGAACTAAAGATATAATAAAAATATATACTTTCAGTAAAAAAACAACAACCCAACAACAATAGAGGCACCTGTTTAGGAGGCCGGTGTCGATTAAACTCCTCGCCCCATAATTTAGCTTCCATCTGTAACCTGACATCCTCAAAATAAACATCTCTGTCCACAGACTCCATGTATCGCTTAGCCACATAATTTGATGCTGATTTCCAGTTGCTGCTATGAGAGAAGTTTGACAACTTCTTTCTGCAAAGGAAGGAAACATGACAAAAAGATACAGAGGAGATGAGGAAGTAGCACAGATGAGGAAATAGCACAATGACAGTGCCTGTTTACTCTAACTGAGGGCACTACTAAAGACACTGTGACATAAAAGAAGTTATTGAATTGACAGGATAAGTTTAACTTGGCCTAGTTTTTCCAACATTTTGCATAAGAATGTAATATAACTATTACTAGCCATTCAATGGATGTGTACCTTCTAAAAAAACTGTAAAAATTAACCTATTTTATTATTTATTTATCTTGTACAAACTGCCATGTTAAAATATTTTAAAATCTAAATACGTACTTACGATCAATGCTACAAAAACTATTCCCTTTTGAGAATAGCACATATTTTTAGAGCTCCTACTTGATTTCAGCCTGTTGCTTCCTCATCTACAACTGATCTAGTGAAATGAGCTCTCCCAACACAAAGGCTTATCAAACCAGCATTTGTGGAATGCAGTTCTGGGACAAAGTAAACTTACTTGTGACTTACTTATAATTTTATAGAAATTTAACAACACTTACGTTCGGTAGCACTCTCTCATGGCTCCTTTTCCAAAAGGCTGTAAAAGGGAGATTTATTAAACATTAGAAACATTAAACATTAAACAATTATTCTACTATGTAGTATCGACATGTCAAATGAATAACATCTTCAGCAACATGTGTATGAAGCTGTGTGACTGTGAAGGTGCCACAGTACCTGAGAGGACATCTTAATATACACTTGGTCCTGTGCCCATTCACCGGTAATGGCATTGTACCTAGAAGGTGAACAGGTGCATTCAGTCAAACTGACTGGATGCCTGCTCTCATCATTTTAAACTGAAGGAATGCAACACTCTTTCAGTCTTTTCAGGGGATGCAAAATATACCATTTGTTTATCATACTTTGATACTGGCCTTTACTATCGTGATACTGCACAAAGATATATGCAAATGAGCTTCCTAACCCATTACAATTCTCAATCAATTACAGTTCCATCAGAGTGTTTTATGTATATTCAAATATTCAACATATTACAAACAGGGTTATTGTTGTTAATAAGAAACATCACAAAAAGAAAAATTAGTCGTCCCAATTCTTTTTTTTACTGAAATGAAAACAAAATAAAAAGAACTAAAAGAACTAAAATAAACATATTATGTTAATTGCAACATAAACAGAAATGAAGCTAAAGTACATAAAGGCAATTTTAGTTTTCATTTTTAAAGGTATTAATAATGGCTTTATAGGACCAAATTCCTTACATTAAAACTCAGAATGATCAGCAGATTGTGAAATACATACATCATAAAGTTTAAAGCAACTATTTGGAAGTGTGAATTATGTATTTAGTCTTCATGATTAATGGTCAACTTGGAGTAGTTGAGTTAATTTCAGTACTGTTCAAAGCGGTGCATAATAGATGTGTTGTACTGAAATGTAACCTATTCTTTTAAAAAATCTATTGTCACAGCTTTGCCTAAAACAATGCTAAAAAACAAAAACTAAAGCTGAAATACATACTAAACTAACTATACTAAATTTAGTACAGAAACTAAAATAAAAACTATTGATGCACTCTTAAAATAAAGTACACTAAACGGAAATAAATTTAATCAGAAACAATATTACAATCACAAAATATAATAAGTTAACAATGTGAATTTCTTTTTTTCTCCGTTTCAAGTTCTGTTTACTGTTTTAAAGCTTAATTACACAAGCGATAATCATTATCTGCTCAAGACACCTTTTAGGCAAATATTAGATATAATGTTATTCCCCAAGGCAGCCTTAGAGACGAAGACAAGCAGACCCCTGCCAGCACACGGCTATTATTTACACAAGTAAAGTGTGCACACGCCTTCTCTTCCTCAGAACACTCTGTACTACTGGAGCATTCCATTACGACCACAGCCTCTGCTAGTGTGAATGTGTCTGCACTGGCACCCAGCCGTTGGTTATACATCAAGACTGGACAGGAATTAAGTTACAGCCATTTTTAAAATAAGCACATGAGAAAAAGAACATAAATCCATGAGTCTCTCTGGAAGTCTCTCTGAAAACACTTGATCAAAATTATTTAGTGGGTGTGAAACTGGAAATGCATCTGGATAATAAGAAAAACTATCACCAGTTTGGATTATGATTCCAAAGGTTTCAGGTAGTCCTTTCTAAAGACTGGCATTAGTGCAAGGCTCTGTTAGAAATCCTTATTAAAGAGTATTTTAATGTATATTACTGCAGCAAGTACATTACAATACTAAAACCTAAAATATCAGTGCTTTATTGCAGAAACAGATAATGTTTCAAAACATCTCTTCAAGGTCCTGATGTGGAAGACAATGTTGCTGCTGTTAAAAAAGTACAAGAAAACAACACTGAGCTACAAACCTGTATCGAATGCAGGGCTCAGTCTCAACATCTTCCAAATGGAACTCAGCCCAGGGGTCTGGCATAGCTCTTGCTTTTTCAATAGCATGTTTCCAAGTGGCCTATGACAGAGGGGAAAAAAACAAGCAGCTTTCATACTCACTGCAAAGCCCAAAACTCCCACACATGAACTCCCATACCATTACATCTGGACTGATGGTGATTGATGTTCTTCCCTTTCCTGTGTACAATTTAAATAGCAAGTGCACAAAAACAATGGGATAAAGGAGGAGGAAACAGATAGGCTAGAGTAGCAACAGGTGAGGTGTGCAACAATCTAAGGGAAAAGTCCATGCAAATAAAACAATCAAATCTAAAGTGAAACGATTGGGCACAAACATCTGTAGTTATCAAATTAACTAAATCAACTAAAATCAAGTTTGCACAATGCTCCTGCTATCCCAAATACAGTGAATCAGTGTGTATATCTCAAATCTCACGTACATCTCAAAAATGTAAATATCGTGAAAATTTTCTTTACATTCCTTTCATGAAGTAAAAGCCATATATTATATAAATTCATTACACAAAGTGAAATATGTCACACCTTTATTTCTTGGAATTTCGATGATTATGGCTTTCAGATAATAAAATCCTTAATGCACTGTTTCTGAAAATTAAAATATTGTGAAAAAAAGTTAAATCTTGGAAAGTCATGGTGTCACATCCTAATCAGCTAATTAACTCAAAACACCTGCAAAGGTTTCCTGAGCCTTTAAATGGTTTCAGTCTGGGTCAGGAGGCTACACAATCATGGGGAAGACTGCTGACTTGAAGATGTCCAGAAGTCAGTCATTGACACCCTCCACAAGGAGGATAAGCCACAAAAGGTCATTGCTAAAGAAGCTGATTGTCCCAGCAACAGGGACAACCGTAGCCTTGAGAGGATTGCCAAGCAAAACTCATTCAAGAATTTGCAGGAGCTTCACAAGGAGTGCACTGAGGCTGGAGTCAAAAGTCACTACACAGAGAAGAATACTAGGCATGGGATACAAATGTTGCATTCCTCGTGTCAAGTCACTCCTGAACCAGAGACAACGTCAGAAGCGTCTTACCTGGGCTAAGGAGAAAGAGCACTGGACTGATGCTCAATGTCCAAAGTCAACTTTTCAGATTAATGTAAATTTTGCATATCATTTGGAATTGAAGGTCCCAGAGTCTGGAGAAAGAGTGTAGAGACATCGAATCCACATTGCTTGAAGTGTGAAGTTTCCACAGTCAATGATGATTTGGAGGCCATGTCATCTGCTGGTGTTGGTCTCCGTGTTTTCTGAAGTCCAAAGTCAACACAGCATCTACCAGGAAATCTTAGAGCAGTTCATGAGCTGACCAGCTTTATGGAGATGCTGATTTCATTTTCTAGCAGATCTTGGCACCTGCCCACACTGCCCACACAAAGGTACCAAAAGCTGGTTCAACAACCAGGGTGTTACTGTGCTTGATTGGCCAGAAAACTCGCCTCATCTGAATCCCATAGAGAATATGGAGTATTGTCAAGAGGAAGATGAGACACCAGATCCAACAATGCAGACAACCTGAAGGCTGCTACCAAACCAACCTGGGCTTCCATTGCACACAGGATGATCAACTCCATGCCATGTCACATTGATACAGTAATTCATGCAAAAGGAGAACCAACCGAGTACTCAGTGCATAGGAATGAACATACTTTTCAGAAGTCTAACATTTCTGTATAATATATGCTTTTTATAATTTATCATATGTGATATTCTAATATTCTGAGACGGTGAATTTTGAGTTTCATTATCTGTAAGCCATAATCATTGAAATTCCAAGAAATCTTTATTTCTTGACACGTTTTACTCTTTGTGTAATTAATCTATATAATGTTTGAATTCCAATTTCTGAAAGAAATGTTAAGAAATATTGAAAATGTTCACAATATTTAAATTTTTTGAGACATACCTGTATATAGATGAGGGCTTTTTGTCCAAAGGACTTCAATAGTTCAGTAGTGGAGTTACATTTAATTGCTCCAGAGAATATGAATATGACCGCATCAGAAACTTATCCTGAATATTACTGGCTGACCAACTGAAGATCACATCATTACACATACATAAATCATTGACTTTAAGTAAGAGAAGCAGTATGTGACAGTGAAAGCAGCATATGACTGGTGTTATGTTGCATACATGACACATTATAACAGTGCTTTTTTTAATAACAGTATTATATAACAATAGTAAGTATTATGGGTAATGTGATAGTATCATGGGTAACGCAGATGGTTTTGTATGCAACACTACATCATGGAATAGCAGGCATGCCATAGATGCTCTAGCAGAGTAGCCTATATTTAGTTATTTGAAACATCTTGGCTCAACAGCGAGTACGTGTAGATGTACACGTGGCCCCTAAATACAGAGGACTCAATCTGGGAACCAAAAGATCAAAACAGCAAGTCATACACACATACATTACACTTCATTAGGCAAAGTTCCACATAACCCTGGATTTGGATGTCAGCTGATAAAGGAACTATTCCATTATATGCTCTGTAAGTCATTAAAATATCTTTATAAAGCAAGTGCTTGGCAACAATTACAATATTGTTATAAGTGTATTGCTTTTGTACAATTCTAATACTATTATCTGTTGCTTTATAAACCTGTTGCAAAGATACAGTTACAATATCTTTATAACTTTGTTACTCAGGTACAATTACAATATTTTGTTATTAAGTGTCTGTTAAATTAATTTCAATTCACAAAATTTCAGCTTAGTGTGTTTGGGGAGTAAGCTGCTAAAGCACTTAGCAAAGACAGCAGAGAGAAAAGGGTGTGGGGAATTCTTTTTGTGAAGGAAAGACATGCATACCAGACTAAGGAAAGCCACAGTAAGAATGGATAATGAACAAGGAGAAAGAAATAGGTAAATAGCAGAGGGGCAATAAAATTAAAACATGAATTTTGAACATACCCGACCTTTCTCAGTTAAAGAACCAAACCTGACCGATCGCACCTCTGGCTCGGTTTCATTTTTGTTCTAAATAGATGGGAAGGAGGAGGGGTAGATACAGTTGACAGTTAGACAGGCGTAAACTTTACAGTGGCTCTGTTTGGGCAGCAGGTGTTAATGCTCAAATCATATGGGCTTTATAATCAGGCTTAAATCTACAAAAGTGGAACAAATCAGAATGCAGAAAGCTACGAGTTGCATGCATCAGTCTTTACTGCACAGAAGACGTGCTTAGGAGGCACCCAAATCAATATCCAAATCAATTACCTAGAACAAGGCAACATGTCAAACATACATCAAGTAGGTTTGTCATGGTCTTCAATGGTTATCTAAACGTGGACACAGTGACAACACAGTCATTGCTTCCTGTTCTTTAAAAGAGCTTTGGTGAAGTGAAGCAGCTGCTGATCACCATCTAACCATGCGTTTCAGACAGGGCTCCTTCACCATATATGGGAGAAAGCTTGCATAAG
Source organism: Lepidarchus adonis (assembly GCA_037576955.1). NCBI lineage: Eukaryota > Metazoa > Chordata > Actinopteri > Characiformes > Lepidarchidae > Lepidarchus > Lepidarchus adonis. The sequence goes on along the minus strand of JBBIGC010000104.1, from coordinate 24,813,527 downwards.
AGAAAACATCATTGTTTGTGGTGGTACTGCAGAAAGCAGCAGTGCAACTGGCAAGTGTAGAAATACCTTCAATTACCTGCACAATAATATGTTCACAAGCTAATCCAACAGCTGATGTTATTTTTTTACATAATCCCAGGGAGTTACTACTCTTTGTTACTACTTACATAGACCTGTTCACTACAGCATGAAAGGTGTGAGAGCCTCACCTTGTAGGTGAAGGAGTTTTTGGGCAGTGAATTGGAGAGCTCTCTGTTTTGGACCCTGTCCTGTAGGTAACTGCAGATCTCCTTAACAGGACTGACAGGGTCATCGGTGATGGGGCAGATGTAGAAGTCTTCCTCCTCGTCATCAATAGAACTGTGTTTTCCAAAATGCACAGCCCTGAATCCAGAACTTCTTTTGAGGCTGCCCACCTCCTCCATACTAAACATCAGCTCGTCGTCAGCCATGCTGCTGAGCTGAAGTCTGGGTCTGCAGGTTTGTTGAATGCTGAAACAGACAGGAGAAATTAATGCAGCAGCACGTCAGAAGAAACCCAGAAGGTCAAATAACATTATCCTTTGTGTAATGTAGTTGGCTGCTCTACTGCTGTGTCAGCTCGAGTAAAAGCCACTTTTCAGGCTGAGTTAGCACGTTCGGCTAGCAACCATGTGAAGAGCTTGCAGGTGGGTTTCCAACTAGCTTTAGCTAAGCAACCAGTTTTACCACATTAGCCGTTAGGTGTCGCGTCCACTTGCTTAAGCCACTTCTCTAAAGCTGATCCAGGCTCACTTACAGAGCTGAGGAGACGAGCTCGGTTCAGCTACTGCACACAACGTGCCATCGTGTAGCCAACGTTAGCAACCAGCTGCACGCACCTTTTGTTGGTTTTAGACCAGGCTGGTTCTCAGGAATCCATGTCTTTCATTTGTGGAGGTTCTTCTCTCCTTTCCAGCTTTTGTCCGACTTGTTGTCGCGCAGGTTGTTTAGAGGGAAATTTCAGACGCAATGCCTGACTATCCCTCAAACAGTGCTCGTCCTGGTGAGGGGTGCAACGTGTCCTCCTCCCAGCAGAAGCAGGCGCAGCTCTGACCCACCGTTCCTGTTTTTGACTGCACATATAAAGGTGGGGGGTTGTAACATAACCCACCCCGCTGTCAGGCTGCATCGGCTTCGTGTGCGCCCTCTAGGGGAAGAAAAGTATTTACTGGTGTAGGAAAAAAATACCAAAACATCCCACTGTGGCATTTCAGAAAATGCGTTTAGCACGTTGTACGTTTATGAAGCCTCATGTCGATGCACTTTTAAAGGAAAGGGGGAAATACTATAGGCTTCGTGCCGTGTTCATGCTCGTTGGTGTAGTGGTGATGGCGATAGCAGACCGCCAGAGGTCCCAGCGAGAGTCACCAGAGTGTACAGTACACGCCGTGCTCAGGCGGCTCAGCGCCATGTTAGCGGTGCACGGAGCGCACGTAGCGCACACGCCCACCACCGCAGCACGGGGACGGAGGAGCTTCCTCACATTCAAAACATAACCGTTCTAGATAACATATTGCACTACAGGGCTGTTCTCGAGGAGCTCTTAGCTTCTGTGAAACAACAAGATTACTTATTGTTTTCAAATGTAAAGCTTTCCAACAACATGTAGTCTTTGACCGTTTGGACTAGCTAACGACATTACCATTAAAATATCAGTAAGTTAACGCTGTCTTTCCCAGACCTTGTCACTCGTGTGAGCAAACTTGGTCAACTGGACATTTAGACCGAGAAGCGTACGTTTAGTTTAAAATGGCGGTTGAAGCGAACTAGCAGTGTTACATTAGCTAGTATTAGCAGTAAAGCTAAATGACATTAAAATAACACTCCTGCTACATCTAATTCATCAATATAAATATAAATATCAATATAAAGTTTGTTTCCTGAGTAGACCTTCGCGGTAGCGTGGCCGAGTGGTCTAAGGCGCTGGATTTAGGCTCCAGTCATTTCGATGGCGTGGGTTCGAATCCCACCGCTGCCACTTTATTTTCTAGAGATTTCTGCGGAATGTTTTAGTTGACACGCACTTTACTGTCACGACATACGTAGAAAAAACAATACGCAATCGTTTTCAGTTAGATCGTGCTTTTTCGTGTGTGCATACCGATACTCATCGATGTTTTAATCAAGTGATAAGAGCTACTTTCCCCTTTGCCCCAAGACACGAGACACAAATACCATGAATATCGGATCAATTCACCTGCTGTCTGCTTCTGTGACTGTTTATTTTCCGTCTTTATTAACCCCTAATACACATGCTTTCAAATAAGATATTTAATGCCCACATTTGTACTGCTCACTGTGGTAAGAAAAGAGGCTTTAAAGGTTTCAGTGTCAGTACTGAAATCAGAGCGTGGTACAGCTAGGGTCACTTCAACCTTTGGGGGCAGGGGGTCATAACACCTGACCCATATTGTATTTCATGGTATTATTAGCATTAAAGACATGTTACATTAGTGGTGCGCCTTTAAATGGGTAAAACCTTCTTAGCTTTAGAACTTTGAATCCCAAATCCTCCCTTTCTGTTTCCCCACATTTGGTCCATTGTAGGATTATAGTGTCTGTCAGCACCATACTCACAACTCTCCACCAGTTTAAGAGTAATTGTGGATAACTGAGTATACTTTATTCCTTGACACTTTCAACTTTTTTAAAATCACTGCATAAAACAAGCATGTTCCATGATTTTAAATCCTGACTGTCACCAGAACCATGCACAAAAATAATGCTGCATCATAGTACATAGTACATAGTATAGTAATACTGTAACCAACACATTACGGTAATTATCAGGACTGCAATGATAATATGGTCAGATTGGATCTGAACAACTGGTTCCTTTGATTTGAAAGTTTCAAATGATTCAGCATAAGGATCACTAGTGTGTCTTTATTTTAAGGTGAGATTGTCAGTTGTGGGCCTGTTGATAGACGCGATCCAACTGATGTAGAAAAACAGATTTTTAATTCCTACTTAGTGCAATGTTGGGAGCAGGGAGCCATTGCAGGTTAGTCACAATGTGGAAAAAAAGAGTACAGTGTGGTGCACCCTCATGGTGTATAAGGTGTATTTATTTTTATAAAAATCAATATTAGGTCACAATTATGCTTAGCTATCAAATACAACACTTATTCCATGTGCGAAATACAAAATGTAGGCATCCTTATCGAAGAGGAGTCAAGTAAATAGCCAGTGTAGTCTATAGTCATTACAGCCATCATACCTCAATTTATTTGTGTCTGCTTCATTCAGAAAATTCACAATTAAACCTCTCCAGCTGTAACATGTGCTCTTCCTTTTGATTACAAAGAAATGATAAAACCATGTAAATACTGCTGATCAACAGATCTTACAAAAAGATAACTCCGTTCTTTTCTCTAAATACTGGCCGTTGCTAAGGAAACAGGAGATGGATTTGTACAGGGATGAAGCTCACAACGAGAGGGATAAAACTGAAAGTGGTACAGGAGATAAGCTATAAATAACAGATTGAGGTTTCGTCTTTGAGGAGGTGGATAACACTGGTATTCTTGCTTCCCAAGACTTTAGTACAGTACAACAGGAACAGAGGAACATTCTCAGCTGTTCATGCAATATTAGATTCAGTCTGATTTACCCTTACATCCCAAAGAAAGTTGTGTTTTACACAACTTTTTTCCATCATACATCTATATAAGATTTAGAAGAACAAGACAACATTGGAATCTTTGGGAAATTCTAATCTACAGAACAGACATTTTAAAAAGTAGATTATAATTAAAAGGAGCTGAAAGTACAGCTTATCCATGACAAATTGTTATTCAAACTTTAACATAAAACCTACAAACCAGTGCTTTCTAAACCAGTCAAAAATGATCAAGTTACAATGGGTCAACATACTGCAGTAAAATGTTAGGATGCTTTCAGGATTTACACATCTTCCACCTTGCGAGGTGCCTCACGAACGACTGTTCTGTGTTAGAGCTCATTTTTTTTCCAACGGTCATCAGAACACATTTCCATCGTTAGTGGGGTATTACCTGTATGAATCTGTAGTGAATTTTACTATGCTTTCTATCATTCATGTCCTTTAACAATGTCTACCCTGAAGATGATGAATGTGAAACTACTGACAAAATATTTCAGTTTACAATCAGTATCGGTGCATTTATACAAATCCGGTCACATATTTTAGCAACAAATTGTTGCAATCAGAACAAAACCTTGTATCTACATTTTCTTTTTCACATAAATTACAAACCTGCACTTGACACTTTCATTAGAGATGGTCCAATTTTTTTTTTTTTTTTTTTTTACAAATACAAGGTTTTGTTCCGACAGAAATTAAATTTAAATCAAATGATACAAAAGCCAACAGATACACAAAAACACTAAGCATTGTGGACTCCACTGGTATAGTGCTGACAAGCTTACTTAAATATACTCAAATCACAGATTTGACACTAATTTCATTGCAGATTCTTCAGTAATATTTGGGTAGATTCATAGCAGAACCAAGTTAGTAAAGAAAGGTGGTAATGGCCATTCAGGAATATTGACATTCAAACCCATCTTTGCCTTTGTTCATTTCATCAGACAACCAAGTACAGTAAGTCATTTGGAGTATGGTTATATATGAATCTTCCATGATCAACATTTTTAAATGTTAAATGTCTTGCCATACATGTAGCATAAGAACTATACAAGCTGCTGGTACTACTTCTCGAGTAATGCACAATGGCAACATCTAAGCAGAACAGTATTTGGAAAGATTTCTAACAAAAAAGATGAAGTTATACAGTGTTGCTTTGTGCAGGTCTGCAGGTCAGTGGGGAGTTTTCTACCTTATTATCGGCTGATTTACCCATTTACATGCTTTTCCAAACACAGATTCTTCCTTTTTCCAGATGTATGGTATATAGAGTACATGTCTGCATGCCCATTTATGGACTCAAACAAGCCCACACGTTCTCTAGTAAGACTTGAAACGCCTACTTTTCTGCCTGTGGACTCAAGGACATGCCCACTTGCATTCCACACATGGACATAACAACATGTCCACCGGCCTGTAGGCTGCAAACAGACCTTGTTGAGTGTGTACAAGCCTTTTTCTTATTAGAAAGCACTACAAACCTCTACTTTGGCAATCAAACATGGCTCTTCTCAAAAGTGATTTCCGAGGATAAGACACTATTATCAAGGTTACATTTTTAGCTTTATGGTCCAGTAATAACTGAAAGTAGTAATTATTTTATGTAATTGTGCAAAGAATCCATTATGGCACCTTCATTCAAAGTACCTTAGTAAAATCTGATTTCCCTCACATGGCAGACACACAGGACATCTGATTGAGTCAGGAAACAAAATTCCTGGCAATCAAAATGAAGTTAGCATTACTATGCTCAGTGAAGCCCACAATTAACACTAGATGCAAACATAACTTTCCCGTCTAGGCTCACTAACCTTCTACTAGGTGTACCACTAACTCATTTACACAAACCAAGATGTCACACTAACAGCAAGGCCATCTGTCAGACCAGCCCTTTTCTCAACATGAGGGTCTTGTGAAGAGCTGATCACTGTTTTGAAAGTGTGAAACCAAGTTTGAAGAATAAAGTCAGTATTAATTCTCCCTTGGATATCTTCTTAGATTAAGTTTGTCACCTTCTAAGAACATCATCTTGTCACTGAAAAACAGGAAAGCTGTTGGTGAAATTCCAGAACTTGCAATAAAGCACATTGATGGTGGAGATTTCTCAACCAGGCAGACACACTTTTCCTGCAAACAACAGCCCGACAATAGTGAAAAATATTGATAAAACAAAAAGTACATAAGATGATCCCACAACCGTGTTATTTGGTAACTTATAAGGTTGTCCTCCAACTTCATTGATGTAGAATCCAGTTGGAAATATAAGGGCAGCCATGCAGAAGAAGACCACTGTAAGGGAAGGAAAGAGAAGATCATTACAAACAATAACTTTGAGTCATTTATTTTTTAGAATTATCCAAAAAAAAATTACTCTGCACTTGCTACCTACTTCCTGTGAAAGCAATCCAACGGGCATACTTTGTTGTTTCCTGATGCCAGCGGGACAGAACCAGCAGAGCGCAGGTAACGGATAGAGAGATGATGCCCATAATGATGAAGAAGAGAGTGGTGACCCATTCTGGAGGAAGTTGTGGTGGCATACATATCTTATCCCGTCCATGAATAGTCTGGCACTGCCGAACAAGCCCCATCGTCAAGGCACCTACAATAAAATGACAATGATGCATTTATCCAGAGCAGAGTTCTATCTAGAAACATGAATTACTTACTAAACATGACCTACATATTAATTCTGTATTTTTACAAAAACTATTCAAATATTTGCAAACACTTTCTTAATCTTGTGATGGCCTCACACTTGTCTAAGACTGTAAGGGTTAACAAAGTAAGACCGGTTAAGAATAACCCATAACCTATATAAAATGTATTGTTTTTTCTACAGTAATCAGAAAAAAGCATACAAAGATTATTGAGCATTTGATATCCTTTTAGGAACATCATATGTGTTTGTGTTTCAACAATTTATTTTTATTTTTAAATAATTTATTTGTATAATGGTGCAAAAAATAAATATTTAGTACCACAAACAAGCAAGAATTCTGGCCCTCACAGATCTGTTACTTCTTTAAAAAGCTCTTCTATCCTCCACTTATTACATGTATTAATGGCACCTGTTTGAACTCGTTATCTGCATAAAAGACCTGTCCACACCTTCAAACAGTCAGACTCCAACCTCCATCATGGCCAAGACCAGAAAGCTGCCTAACGACACCAGGAACAAGACTGTACACCTGCACAAGACTGGAATGAACCAATCTAGAATAGTCAAGCAAGTTGGTGAGAAGAGATCAACTGCCAAATACTTTTTTGCCCCACTGTATATGATCGCGTTTTATCTATTCTGTAAACATTTATGAGCATATGTATGTTTCACTTGATCCAACTAAATTAAAGGTTTGTAAGCTGAGATTTTACACAGCCACAGTACAGATGCATGGACTCATAACATGTATTAAATGTTAATCTTCTCATATCACCAAATATTTGAAAAATGTAAATTCATATCAGTACCCAGTGGCAGTTTCAGTGCCTAGAACAACATTATCCACAGACTGCAGTAGCAATGCCTAAGAATTAAAGACATGTCCCAATTCTTCACTCTACTGTAGAATTCTAGGTGGTTGGCCACTGGGTCAAAACAGACAACCATGGGAAGTAAATACACGAGCAAGGTTACTAGGGAGAAAAACAAGTCCCTAAACAGTAGTGTTAAGTTTTTTAAAGTTACAGGGTAGCAGTTGCAGGGTAGCAAGGGTTCTGCTGTGCCTGTTCATGCAGACTTTACAGTGACTTAGAAATATAACTTTATACTTCAAGTTGTGGGGCCATGTTGGATTTGTTTTTTGAAATAGCCAGGCAATATTCTGCCATTAATATGGGGTTTTACTGCGGCTGCTGTGTGATTCACACTTGTAGCATTCACAAAAGGATAATCATTTCCTAACAAATCCCATGCAGGGGGCAATCCGGCTGGACTGTTTAAGGCTTCACATGTCGATGTAATGACCTCCTATTTAAAATCAGACTTCCTGCCCTGGCTCCCCTGAGACTTAACAAAGACGTACATGTATGAGAGTTGGTATGGGAACAGAACTCCTGTGGCATAAGGCCAATGACAGGAGCCCCTTGAGGCTTCTATGAACTATGAGAGCATGCAGTGGCTTAACTCAAAAGTCCTTTGACAGAAGTGTAAAAAATAGGTTGTTAAGGAATGCTGATGGAGCACAGACAAAAAAAAAGGAGTGATTTCATAAGAACGCTTATTTATATATTTTCACATTAGACAGAATGCGTGGCGTTTTGTCATGATGTATATATTTTTTAACTCCAATACAAAAAAAATAGCTGATTCCCATTTCTGATACAAGAATTTTTGTTTTTATAAGCTAATAATACCCAAATGGTTGCTGCCGCTCAGTCATGTCCTAAACAGCACAGTGCTTATTTTTGTTAGCAGTAAAGTATGATTTAATATGCTTTCTATTACATTTCAAATTCATCTGGATTTGGCTGAAACGTTTTTTTCCCCAAAATGAAAGTAATATTTAAAAAATTATTTACCTGGACTAATTAACTAAGTAGTCAAGTGTCCACACACACCTCTAAAATTAATAACTATGACAACACACAGGTGAGACTCCTGTTAACTAAAAACAAGAAACAATTTGTAAAGGCTCACCAAAATTGGACAAAACAAAATTGGAAAAAACGTTGCCTGATCTGAGGAGTCTCTATTTCAGCGATGACACTCAGATAGTAGGGTCAGAATTTGGTGTAAACAACATGAAATCATACTTTGTGTCAAAGTACAAGTTGGTGGTGGTACATTGGTGGAGGAGGGCATTTTCGGCCAATGAGCAGCCTACATGACCATAATATACCGGTCTCCAAATGGCTACTTCCAGCAGGATAAAGCACCTTCTAACAAAGCTCACATCATCCTAGACCGTTTTGTTGAACATTACAATGCGTTCACTGTACTCCAATGATCTCCACAATCACCAGATCTCAATAAAACAGATCACTTTTGGGATGTGGTTGAATCGGGGGTTTCACATCATGGATGTGCAGCTGACAAATCTCTAGCAACTGTGTGATGCTAAGTTATTAGCATCACAAGAGCAGAGTTCTCCACTCTACTGGTGGGTTTTTTGCCTGTTCCAACTGAACAAACCAAACAACAAAGTAGACACCATGCTAACTGCTCATCAAAAATGTAGTGGTATGAGGTACATGAAGTATTTATGTGTTGTGTGTGATATGTTGAATAAATAAAAAAATCACTGTAATAATTATAGTTTGAGTATTGTATTGTGTGTTGCACCACTAGTTTAAAAAGAATTAGCATAAAAAGCACAATACATATTTAAGTATGAAGATAATATAAACTTATCATAATAAATAATAAAAATCTCATGGAAATGATGCAAGCATATTTGAACAAGCAAACATACTCTTTGATATGGTTTATATAAATAAAATTGAATATATTAACAAATCAAATTGATATTTGTAGTAATTTCCCTAATAAAATAAAGACTAGTAGCATAGAAAAAGTAAGCACAGCCTTATATTGTTCAGACTTTCAAGACCATAGATTTAAAATCAGATGTTCCAGATTTGGTGATATTGATTAGAACCTATTACAGGTGGAGGAGGTCACTGTAACAATACACATTGAAGACCAAACACAGCTTTTCAAGAGAAGAAACCCATACCAACTTTAAAACATAGTGGTGGAAATGTTATGGTTTGGGCTTGGTTTGCTGCCTCAAAGAGTGCTCATATCAAAGAGTGCTCATATCAAAAAGTGCTCATATCAAAGAGTGCTTGAAGTCCAAAAGTTGAAGGTGAACCTTTCAACAAATTGTTTAAAAGTTTACTGGAAAAGTTCAATGGATGCAAGAAAACCTTCAAAGATTTCAAACTGAACTGCATGGAAGAATGCTCAAAAATTTTAAGCAAGGTGATGTTAGAGACAGTTGGACAATTATTCAACACACCTACAAGTAGTCGTTTCTGTTAAAGGGGCAATAGTACACAAATGAAATCTACAAGCAAACATGCATCAGTATGCTTGAGTAAAAAACACAGTGCTGGAGAGCTTCTAAAAGAGGTAAAAAGACCCAATAATGCAAGTGTGCAGAATTGCACGTCCCCACCAATATCTACAATTTGCTAAACTGTCCTCAACAGTAGCGTAGCGCTCCATAATTTGTCTCAGTATACAGAGGGTTAAACCAGCTGGCTGTACCAAAAAGTGTGTTTCATAGGGAGCAATGCATTGTAGACTATGTAGTGTTTGGTGCAGGAAAATAGGTGGATAATATGGGTGGAAAAGAGGTGTAAAGAGTCGTTTTCTGAGACTTGTAGTTTGGACTTGCCAAGTGACAAAGGGAAACAGAACTGCTCTGTACAGAGTAAAATAATAATAAAACCGCGGGTCCCAAAACGGCATCACGTTTGAGAGTCTATGCGTTGGCTGCTACTCAGCCCTGAAGCCAAAGAAGCGGTTTCCTCACACTTCTGACCACGGTCGCAAATACGGGAAAGGTAATAACAGCATTGCTGTTATTTATGTAAATTAATTTCTTACCCCTATTCATGATATTATTGTTATCATAGGCCAAGTATCGTGTACTGTAATGTATCGTGAGATACCCTGTGAGTCCAACCCCCAGATACACTTTGTATTAAAGAAAATCATATTATTGTTTATTAAAATATGTTTGGGGGGAATCTCAACAATTCCAATGGGGTGCACCCGTTTTTTTTTGGTTTTTTTGCAGAGTCACCCGCCTCTAATGAAACAGAAATTATTTACATGACAAACTAAGCTCCATTAACAAAATATGGCTCATTTATTGAATTCTCCTTTACATTGTAATTGCAATCATACAAGCTTAAATTAAATCTTCACATTTTCTCCATTCATTAATCTTTGTCTATTTGCAGCTTTGCCTCCCAGTCTGACTGAGACCATGTCTACTTCAGAAGAAAAAAGGATCAAAGGCTAAGGCAAAATCATACTTGGTAAGCCTAATAAGATAGAATGACTGAGCCAAACAATTTAATTGGAAACACCAGCAAGGTTTCCAGAGACACAGGAAGGAACCATTAAACTGAGTGAAAGATCAACTAGGAGTTATGTAATAAAACAGACACAGGGACATTTCATTTTATTGAGCGATTGTTTAAATCATGCTAAGCCAATTTTGTGTTTGTGAAAATATTTTTCTGATCTTCAGCCCAATACCAGGCTTTATTTTAAGTAAAAGTGCTGAGAGCTGGATTAAGAACAGATTGCATGGAAAACAGTTCCTCTGAATCTCTGTGAAATGTCAACATTAAACAGAGTCTAATGTGAGTTTATATGCAACATTTCAGTTTATTACAGTATAAGAAGCAGCTAAACAAAGCAAAGGGAGTGGAATGTTTACTTGCAACACCCAGGATTTCCTATTCCTCCCCTGCACATTTATTACAGCGAAACAGTAAAAAGACCTGCAGTGTGGCCTGTTATAAATATCGGGTCCAAGAAGTCAGTGTATTTTATAATCACTCTTACATCATTTTTTAATTGTTTGTATATACCTGATAACCTGTACTTTGTGTCCAATGCACCAGAATAATCTAGAAAAATCAAAATACATTCAAGTACATTTTTCCTTTTATTTAAAGGAAACCTCCACTGAATATTTTTACGATAATGATCATCATTACAAGGCCTTTCTGAGTGATTTGATATGAAATTCACATCTGAATTCTTTTTAACAAAGTCAGAACATTTCAAACTAATGATGATAGGAACCAGACGTCTGAAGTCAGGTTTGGGCAAAAATATATGTTAAATTGATGTGCATTGATTAGGAGCAAGGTTCTTATAATGTACCAAAAGCTATTTTGTCCGATATGTGCGAGTAAGCTCCATGTGGTGCTTCACATAAAAAAAAAAAACACTTTTACATAATATGAATACAATGATAACACACTGTGTTACATTAAATCCAGTTAAACAGTTCTACTTCCACTCTTTGTAATAAAACAATGGTTTTATTGCACAATGCAGTTCCCTTCCATCCAGCCATTTTTCTTCATTACTCTTCTCTGCCTGGATTATATTTGCTTTTAACCTTGTGTGTGGGAAAACCTGAAGTTCTGATCATTTGGGTCATTTAAGACATTTGTACAAATAAAGCAGTTCATTACTGAGCTGAATATGCAACTGCAGCTGGGCCTCCTGTGATGAGCATTGTGCTGTGACATAAGCGGGGGCTTGTTGCTTTGGCTGTTATTTGCCGCATTCTTTGAATTCTTTTTGTTGTGCGGTTTCTGTTAGTTACACTGAGGTGTTGCTCACCCATTATGATCTAGATCTGGGTTCTGATGTTAGCCCAGGGTCTTCACTGCAGCTTCACTGGTGTCTTATGGGTTGGTGATCACTCAGAACAGGGTTTCTGTACTAAATACAAGAACTTGAGTAAAAAAACTCTGTTCTAACAGAATTCACCTAGCCTGCAACAGGATGTGGTGGTGGATTACTGTTAAGATTTTCCATACCAGTTTCTCCCCATGGACCCCATATTTTATTTCCTAACCTTACAGTAACATACTTGTAGACTGGGTTCTTTAAACCAAAATGCCTGTTTTTGGTTCCTTTCAGGTCAAACATTCTAAACAAGCTAAGGTATATCTCACTGTTTTGTAGATACTAATGTCCATCATAGTCATAAAGTACATGGTCTGAAGGGTTATGCTGGTAAATTAATGCTTGGACCTCACAAAAATCTAGAACAAAGCTTAAAATACATTAACACTTTAAATCAATAGCTTCTCAATCTATAGTTTGGGTAACAGAGGTAACAAGTGACCCTGACAGTGAATATTAATATATTACTAAAAATGAGAAAAAAGATTACTATAATCCTTGGAAAATTCATTTCATGTGGCTTACTGTTGAACAGCTGTTTTCTCAGTGGTGTACAGAAGTTCTATGAAATGTCATTTACTTTTTATCTGAAACAACCACATAGCGAATCATATTTGTAAATGCAACAATGGCCATGACTGACCACTCAGCCATGGAACCACACAACTAATTAACTGAACTGGGTGCGTCTTAGCAGGAAAACCCCAAAAAAGACCTAGGACAAGAGTTTCCCACCCAGATCACGTTCACAATAATAGAAAACTAACATACTCTAGAGTAATACTCCAGATAGATTTTAATTATTTTTTGGTCCTGCAGAACTTAAATGAAGACAGTCTGGAGTAACAGTGAGCATTATCTTTTAAATTTGGCATCATTTGATACATTTTGAATTAGTAATGGTTTCCTGGTGTTCCAAGAAAGACAGATTTGATTAGACACAATGCCAAAGTGGGTGATACTGCATTTGTTAAGCAACACCTGCGACCTCCTCAGGACAGAACTCTCCTGTCAGACTTGCTGTGTTTTCATGTGTCTACTCATTTACTGAATAAATGTAATTTTAAATCAAAAGCACTGATCAAAGAAGTTAAACGCTTTTAAGCGAAGTAATCGTCATCATTGGCCCAGGATCTGGCTGGATCTGCAAATGTGATCAGCAATGTTTAAGACCTACTCACCAGCTCATCTTACAAGAAGAGCTATAGACACTTCTACTTATGGTGGACTTTTGTTGCTCTACTGAAAATGGTTTGTAAATCGTGTGATACCTGCCTGTTTGCAAAGACTTTGGAGTCTTAGTATTACGGTGCAAAGTTAATCTTAGTATGAATATTTTCAAATATTTTAAAATCCGCACAGTTAAATGGAATGTGCAACAGTGAGATTGGGCAGAACTCCCAGAAGTCCCAGTAAAGCGGGGTGACTAATTTTCCTAACCACTAAGCTGTGGTCAGTGGAGATAGCTGCACAGTGAAGTGCTTTACTTAGGAATATAAGACAAATCCCTAAAGGTTAATATAGTTAAACGTTCTTTATTTTCATATGAATGTTAACCATAATTTGCTAAAAGTAATGTAGAACCAATCAAACAGTCATGTTTGTTCAGGACAGGTGAACACAAAAGTTAACTCAACAACTTACAACGGCTTGTGGATGCCCCAAAAAAGTGAAGCTACTTTAAGTCAGACCTGCTACATTAAAGAAACTTAAAGTAATAAAATAATTAGTTTATTTCTACAGCACAGATAACACATCTGAATGCAACTCAGTGCTTTACAGGGAGTGCAAATACAATTTTAAGGACAAGAAAAGAAAATTAAATCAAAAATACTACCAGAAAAGGGTTGTTTCAGGTTTACGGCGCATAAAAGCCAACGGTCACTTTTCCAAATTTCCTGTATTTCATCTTGAAATATTAAGCAAGCCTGCAATAGATAATCTTAAAACCCTATTTGAAAACACTACTGTCAAACACTTGGAAACGGAAGTCCTTTTAATCTAAAGTTTTAAAAACTATATATATATAAAATAAAATTATTTTGAAGTAATGTTTTCTTGCTCAAAATGACAATCTTAGATTTGTCTCACATTTTAGTTTTCCAATTCCAAAAACATAAATCCTTCACACTGAAATAAGTGATTAGTTTAGGATTTAATATAATAATGGTTAAGTAGTTTATGACTGACACTGTAGTAACATAAATACAATAGTTTTGGAGCTTTGGTTAAGAAAAGTAATGGGAAAGGAAAACGTAAGTGTGGAAAAAAGTTACTTCCCTGAACTTAAACCGAGTTTCCTCAGAACCTCTTACCTTCTGCTTCTCCAGTATTGATCCAGTCTGGGTTCACCACACTGGCAATGGCAAAGATGTCGGCGGCGAGAAACAAACATCCTGAAATAATGGTTAATTTATCCATCTTCCATAATTTCCACAAGTCAGTGGTCGTAGCCTGAGAACTATCTGCTCCAGTGAAGTGTACAGCAACTTTCTCTCCCCCTGAAAATGGGGGGAGGCATCGGTTGCTGTTTAGTTCACCATAGCAGCAGCAGCATCCTGGATCTCCAAGAGCAACCAGACCACACCACACCACACCATAACATTCACTACAGACACGGGAGTGGAAGCCGGAGTTCACTGTGGTGGCCAAAAGCTTGTAATCCAAAATCAAACCATCTGCGCCTTTCTTTCTTAATCCATCCGACCAATTGATGAATGTTGCATTATGAACATAAAGAGCTCGTTCGCGCTTACGCCCACGAAACGGTACCTAAAGGTAACTCAAGCGCGCCCCTAGCACCCTAAATATCTCCGGGTTCTTGCAGAGGCTTTAAAGTTTTTCGGTTTCTTCTTTTGTTTAGTAAAGTAAACGTTTCTGAGCTTTGGACAGAGGGACCGTTCCTCCTCTCAGCCACCGCGCTGCTCTCCAAACATCGCGTGCGCGTTAGACCTCGCGACATCTCGCGAGACCTTTGTTCCATAAAAAAACGGGATTTGCTCGTTTGCATGAATAAATCGCGGTCTAGCTGTGACAACGTCATCGATGACGTCAAGCACTACTAAGGGGATGTTTCCAAAATCTAAATGTTTATCTGACGACTATCGTTTAAAAAAAAAGTATTATTATTATTATTATTATTATTGTTGTTATTATTATTATTATTATTATCTTAACTATTCTATGAATCTGTTGATACTATAAGTAATTGTAAATATATTACAATATATCAAACATATTTATACAATATAGAAATATAATTAAATACATTGGTATGCTTAAGTGATTGTATAATAGTTTTTATTTAATAAAGTGATTGTAAATGAAATGATATCATCATGAAGAACATGTGTGTAATCAGAAAATTACTCCACCACTCTTTAAAAATTGGCTCCTCTAATGTTAATTTGTAAGAGTTATATACAAAACAACTTACATAGCCATTTGAAGTTGTTCTCTATGATTGAGGACTGTTGGTAAAGGTTCTTTATCCCATAAAAACGATTCCCAGTATTAATTACATACCAAATATGTTTTACTTGATCTTACATATTATCCTTTTTAATTCTGTGTAAGACATAACATCTGAACTTCATAACATCATAACATCTAAACTTAAAAGACCAGCCTTCTCAAGCAAGCATCCCACTATGGATTTTAATTTTCTACTTGTTCATGCAATAAATCAGGGCTGCAAAAATCTCCTCCCGTAGTGCTGAAATTGAGCTGTTCTGCCATTTCCTTGTTCAAATGCCCCCGGTTCAACTCACCTGTAATTCAATGAACTGTGCAGAATACCAATCTTCCAGCCCCAGATTTGGGCATACTTGCACTAGACTGTACCTTTGTACACTGTTAAAAAATATATAAAGGGAACACAAACATAAGACCTCCTAGATCCAAGTGAATGAAATAATCTTATTAAATACTTTGTTCTTTACATAGTTGAATGTGCTGACAACAAAATCACACAAAAATGATCAATGGAAATCAACCCATGGAGGCCTGGATTCAAAATTAAAGTGGAAAAACACACCACAGGCTGATCTAACTTTGATGTAATGTTCTTAAAACAAGTCAAAATGAGGCTCAGTAGTGTGTGTAGCTATGTGGCTACAGGCTACGGGCCTCTACGTGCCTGTATGCCTAAAGCATCCGCCAACTCCTGGACAGTCTGAGGCGCAACGTGGCTTTGGTGGATTCAGGTCTGGGGAGCGGGTTGGCCAGTCCATAGCATCAATTCCTTCATCTTGCAGGAACTGCTGACACACTCCAGTCACATGAGATTTAGCATTGTCTTGCATTAGGAGGAACCCAGGGCCAACCACACCAGCATATGGTCTCACAAAGGGGTCTGAAGATCTCATCTCGGTACCTATTGGCAGTCAGGCTGCCTCTGGGTAGGAAATGGAGGGCTGTGCATTCCCCCAAAGAAATGCCACCCCACATCATTACTGACCCACTGCCAAACCAGTCATGCTGGAGGATGTTGCAGGCAGCAGAATGTTCTCCACTGCGTCTCCGGATCTGTCACCTCTGTCACATGTGCTCAGTGTGAACCTGCTTTCATCTGTGAAGAGCACAGGGCGTCAGTGGTGAATTTGCCAATCTTGGTGTTTTCTGGTAAATGCCAAACATCCTGCACAGTGTTGGGCTGTAAGCACAACCCCCACCTGTGGACATCGGGCCCTCATACCACTCTCATGGAGTCTGTTTCTGACCGTTTGAGCAGACACATGCACATGTGTGGCCTACTGGAGGTCATTTTGCAGGGCTCTGGCAGTGCTCTTCTTGTTCCTCCTTACACAAAGGCGGAGGTAGCGGTCCTGCTGCTGGGTTGTTGCCCTCTTATGACCTACGGTAGCATCTCCATGCTCTGGACATTACGCTGACAGACACAGCAAATCTTCTTACCACAGCTCACACTGATGTGCATCCTGGATGATCTGCACTACCTGAGCCACTTGTGTGGGTTGTAGACTCCGTCTTATGCTACCACTAGAGTGAAAGCACCGCCAGCATTCAAAATTGACCAAAACATCAGCTAGAAAGCATAAGAGCTGAGAAGTGGTCTGTGGTCACCACCTGCAGAATTGGGGAGGTCTTGTTAATTGCCTATAATTTCCACTCATTGTCTATTCCATTTGCACAACAGCATGTGAAACTGATTGTCAATCAGTGTTGCTTCCTAAGTGGACAGTTTGATTTCACAGTGTGATTGACTTGGGAGTTACATTGTGTTGTTTAAGTGTTCCCTTTATTTATTTTGTGAGCAGTGTATTTTGTACAAATCAAAGAAGTTAAAACACTTTAAACAAAGCAGATTCTATCCATGCTCCAGGGTGCGCAAATCTGCTCAGCATTAAGCATTTGGATGTAAATGATACTCGAAAGGCTTATAAATCACGACATCTCGTTTGTTTAACTTCAGTTCCTATCTTTAAGATTCTGTAGTGTAAAGCTCATACTAATTTGAATATTTTCTCAAACCAGTTTAAAAAGAATCAACTGTTAAATTTGTACAGGTCAGTGTAAATGATCTGTAGATGAAATGATCACAGCCACAAAATATGACTTGCCAGACAGTGAAGTGCTTTATAAGAACATGAGGAGATGGGGGCATAGATTTATAAAACCATAACTTAAAGAACCATATACACTTTCAAATAGTTCTTCTCTGGATAAATGATCTCTTAAAAGAACTTTTTAGCACCTGCAGCCTCCTCAAGCAGAGATGCATAACTTATTTACATTAACTTGAAAACACCCACATTCATTACACTTGCTCTGAATCAGACATTTCACTTTGTTCATAAAATCAGTCTGATTATAGGAAAACAGACACAGGGAAATTGAGTTTATTAGAAGAATGTTTTAAAGACCTGGGGTTATTATTGTGCATTGTTGTCCTTAAAAAAGCTGATGCAGCAACAAGAATTTGGTTGTGTCCTTATTTGTAGATGGATCTCAATAGCATAGATAAGGACCTCAGATTTAATGAAACAAATACACTTTATTAGATTATATGTGCTATACATTTCAATTGGAGGGTGGAGTTTGTTTGCCGTTGCACGTTTCTCCACTTAATGAAATAATATTTAAACACCAAACACTATTACTCTGGACAGCATGGGTGCTGGAACAGGAGTCATGGCGATTTTCTTGCATGTTCTTTCAGTGGAGATTTAGACTCAATTTAAATTAAATTAGAAGAGCACTGTTGGTCAATCAGATTTCATCCAGGAAAGGTGTGTTAATCAGATGTCCACTGGAAGCCATTGACTTCTTGCCAGACACAAACCTTTTCGCTGCCTGAAGAAAACAGAATATTCATGTTAATAATTTTTTCCAAACAACAGTAATAAAGATGGTGTTACAGTAAACAAATTAAGTGTGTTTTGAGGTACGGCGTACATTGACAACATCACTTGAAGAGACAGCATCGATTTTTTGGGTAATCGCCTCTGGGGAATGGTAAGTGCCCTCAGTCAGTGCTTGTGTCCCAATAGTTTCCAAAAGAGTTTCTGAACTCTCAATAGACATCAGGTACTCAGCTTTCAACTGGTTTCTAGATACACAGGAACAAATTTTAAGATTTATATTCTTCAACAATGACCGTGGTCAGTGAATCTACAGGTTACATTGATGAGAATCTTAAAAGTTCCTTCTTAGGTACTCACTTGGCTATGCTGAGTTCAGATGCAGCGAGGTTCCCTTGTGCAATGGCACTGACTTGGCCAACAGCAGCGTTGATCACCTGACAATCAAAGAAGAAAATGTATCAAAGGTATACAATCTGTGTACTAACAACGCAAGACATTAATCAGCTTTCAACGGGTCGTTTTGGTTGACAACACCATCCAGACAGTGATCTGAAAAGGACTTACATCTCTTGTTGCATCAGCCTGTGAGATGGTGTACACTCCAAACAGACCTGAGTCAGAGTAACTGGCATTGAATGCAGAAGCCTGTAGAGCAAAACAGACTATATTGTAATCGCCCATAAAGAAACTGCTGTTACGAAATGTACACAAATATTTTGTTACACTTGCTGCATGCTGTAATGTGCTTTTGGGGAAAGTGTGTGTTCCGTGGGGGGATTAAAGGAGCTTTATTGTGCGTTTCTCAAAATGACAAAAGGAAATTTCCATATCAGCAAACATGTTTATCTACTGAATTCAAGTTGAATAATTTATATACACACAAGTTATATATATATACTCATTTAGCATTTTCACAAAAGGAACAGAGTACATCTTAAATTAGTATGTTTTACCTTGAGATTATTATTTATTATTTTTTGATAAACAAAGCCCTAAGCTACAATGTTTAACTGCATGCCTTCAAAATGCACCAAAGTGCCAGGTGTGTCAGTAAGAGTGACAGTATTCCAGCAATACTACTGTTTTTCATACACTCATTCAGGCACAAGACACAATAACACAGAACAACCATTTTGCTGATAATCACACTGAGTATCATACTGACTACAGCCAATAAATTTACACACACAAAATCCACAAATGGTAAGTGGGTTGGATAAAACGCCTATGGAGTCTGAGTATTGAATGTGATTTTGCTTACTCTCACACTTTGATGAGAACACTTACATCAAATGGCTGAGCTGTAACCTTGGAGATGGCCTGGACCAGTTTGCTAGTGATGCTGGAGCCTCTCTTCACATGCGGACCCACCCCAAGAACATGTTGCAGCACACTGAAGGCCAGGGCCTCAGCTGAGCTGCCAGCTGCACTCTCAGCTACAACAGCAGCATGTACCAAGCTTTCGCCAGTCTGATTCCGCAGCTCACCTGTGCACATACACACACAATTTTACCTGATTATATTATCTGTTTAATCTTTTACAAGATTAAAACATTTCTAGAGTTCAACAATCATCTTAAATAAAAAAAACCCCAAAACATATATGTTATAATTAATTGAAAATCATACTGGCCAGACAGATTTTACAAATTAAATAATCATATATCTGGAAAAATGGAATGGAAATTTAATATTTAGTTTTTAAAGAAGTATTACCTCCACGATACAAAGCTTTTGGCCCAGCAATGCCTGTTCCACTGCGGATGTTAAGAAACTGCTCTCCTACTTGCTTAAGAATTGCATGATCCACACCTGTATAGTAGTAGAAAGATGTCAAGGTTTTCTTTAAAACACACCCAGCAGCAATCAGTTCTTAAGAAACTCAAGAGGACATTTTCATTATTGCCAAATATACTTTGACGATTTATGACTAATCTTACTCATTTAGAACATATCAGGTCTAAGCCAATGTGATCATCCAAACAAAACATGATCAAATGACATACCAAGCCCAATGAGAGCCATTCTTCCACTTGTAAAATTGTTTTGTACAAAGGTGTGCATCTGTGGAAAACAACAACAACAACAGTAGTGAAATAGTGAAGCTCTAACAAATTACTTAACATACAGAGCTTTGAGTCTTACCATGTCTGTAGTGATTTTGCCAACCATGTAGTCTGGACAGTACAGGGAGTTGGAGAGGGCATTCTTGTAAGCAGCAGAATGCAGATTCTCAAGGACACCTTGGGAGAATCAGAGTGACAATAAGTTCAAATGAGTAAACTAACATTGTGTTTTATAATGTAGGAATACCTAATATGTCAAAAACAATGAAGATAATCCATGCATCTTTATACACAGAGATAAAAGTGACTTCAGGGGGTCCTTGAGTTATGTCAGGGTTCAGTTCCTCAAAGTATGATGTAACTAATTTTGACGCATGTTGGAAATCTTGTATGTATTGATGCTGCGGAGGCTTTATTGAACAGCACTGTGCTTTTAACAGCAGGCAACATGCATGAACGGTCTCATATTACAGTAAAGCATTAAGGAAACATTGCTCCAGATAGAAATGCTCTTTTTAATGCTTCAACATACACCACAGCATTAACATACTGGAGAGGCGAACTCTTATTAAACACTAACAGTGAATAAAACAAACATCTCAGCAAAAACAGCACATGGGGAATTAGCAGGGACGAACTGCCTCTTTCTTCCATTTCTGCACGCACACAAGCAACCAAAACTAAAAGTGAATAAAATAAACAATACAGCAAAAACAGTGCAAACCCCCCTTCTCTGTCCCCATCTCTGCAATCATATAGGCTAATGCACACTGCATGTTCTCACCTCCTGGCTCTCACTTATTACCGTGAAGCATGGTAGCAGAACTATATAATACTACCTTATATGACAGTAAATATGTACATTACATTTTTTTAAGCCAGTGACATGACAAGTCAAGTATGACTCAAGTAGAGGACCCCCTGTACAAAAGAAAGTATAATGTATGCTAATGAAAACGCACCAATCTGTGTGCTCTGTTGCGCAATGACATTGTCCACTTTTACCCTCGGTGTGATTTCAGTAAGCTCCCATGGCCGAAACTCTGGGGCAGTAGTTACATTGATCAGGTACTCCATGACCGTGTCACTACAATTAGACAAATATAAATTGGGAAAAAGCACGTAGAAAATAATGCCAGATTTAAAAAATCATCATCCACATCCTACTTACATATGATCTCTCAAACAGTCCACAGTGTACAACATGGTTTCCCGAGTTGTAGTAACTCTGTTCAAAAACATACAAACGCATAAAGTAATGTGAAAAAATAGAATGTCATTTGGAAATTTTTCAACATTTCACCCCCTTTGAAAGTGTCCACACATAACAGCAATTATACTCAACAAATTAAACATAAAACTCACATATTGTAGCATTTTTCATAACAAGCAAACAAATCAAATCAGTCATAAAAAAGTTGTAAAATCCAATTCCAAAAACAAAATCAAAAGCAAGAAGCAAAAACAAACTGTCATCTAATGGACACTAGGAGTGCGGATGCCCATAGGTTTAAAATTACTGCTTGAAATATAGTGACTAAAGAACAACATTCAAATACTGACAAAATGTACAGGAACAGTGGGAAAAAGGGCAACATTCTATAAACCCTCAACAAATAATTAACAATGTGACAACCAGCGCAAAGTTTAGGTTTATTGGAACGTAATGGATTGTTGCTGTGATCTTAAATTATACAAAACTCATACTACACCATTAAAAGCTTTGTAAAAAGTTTAGTTTACAGATAACTATGAACTCCATGTAACTTGCACATCACTGTTGTCATGTCTGAATTTATGCTTGATTGTTCCTGTACCTGGAAGCGCCAGCCAAATAAATAAATGTAAATGTAAAATAAAATAGAACACAAACCCCAGACTTCCTCCCACTGCTTCAATTCCACGACAGATCCTGAAGGAAGAGGCTCCTTTTGTAGTCTGGAATTAGCAGCATGTGAAATAGATTAGAATACAATAGAACAGAACAGAATAAACCTTTATTATCCCACGTATGAGAAATTTCAGTGTTACAGAGCTCTTTACAGAGAAAAGAAATATACAGGAAAACACCAACAAAGTATGCTCAGTTCTATATACACAAAACAATTAAATAAATAGAAATAATCTTATATACATAAAACACCAAGAGGTCAAGAAGTCAAATGTTAAGTGTGTTACTGCACACAAGTGCACTCAAAACACATTTACCAACATTGGCATTATCATTATCTCTACCTACCAGGCCACTTGCCAGTCGAAGAAGGTGTGTGACACCAAGGCTGTCAATGGCTTCATAGCGGCTGCCAGCCCTCACAAGCACACCAATACGAGAGGCAGGGGAATAATTCTCCAAAGAGGCAATAACCAATCCGCTAGGCAATTTGGTCACCTAAAAATAATAAAATGTAATTATATGTGCAAGTTACACAATTGTACATCAATAGTGTGTGACTACATAAATAGTACAAATGCAAAAACAAACATCTAATGATAAGGAGCCTGAATATAAGATGCATGTTGCAACAGCATATTGTTCCTTTTTGTTTAATTTAGAATACATTAAATAAACCTTGAAACCTTTATAGGTTTTTAAAGAAATAGCACTATTGTTTTTAACGTAATCACAAGTTTTAGAAAAACAAAATTATATGTATGTGTCAACTACTTCACTGTCGTATTTTTGCCTACCCTTAGCTGTTCATATATTTATCCACAATAAACCTATAAACTGGCCTTTACTTTAGAAATAAATGCACCTAAACAGAGAAGAGCAGAGTGACTCTGGAACTCACCTACTTAAAGTCTGTTTACACACTAATCATGTCACACATGCCACAAAAAGTTATTTTTTCCATGTGGCATAAAGACACACACATTCTTACACACATACATGTACATCCTGGTACGTGTGCAGGGCACCCGTGGACACCTTATAGCCCGACAGAGGCTCACTCAAGGGTGGGTGGATTCGTTTAGCAGCATAGGCTCGTTTCTGCGAAGAGAAAGAAAAGTCAACATCCACTGACCTGCACCTCCTGTGGCAGAAACTTTACTGGCTCCGCAACTTCCACCTTACGGGCAGCCTGGGCTGCATAAAGCCTCCTCTGCAAATCAGAAAAGCAAGAAGCGGCATCATGCCAAAGTTATGGCTTAACTCTGAAGAAGCAGAAATAATAGTAAAAAATAAGAAGAAAGAAGTGATTTTTAAAGCTATAATAATTATAGCCACTGTTACAATAAATTTCACCAGCAAACCCCTTTAAATAGAACAGTTACCATGAAAATATGGACAACATTTAAAATCAATTATAGCTGCTTTAGTCAGGTAAGGCATCCATGCCACCTTGCTTCAGAAAACCACAAGCTGCACCCAGGTTCACAAAGCAAAAGCACTTAAGATATCTAAAACAGAAACGGGGAGGAGGAGAAAGCACTTTAATTTACTTATCTGACAATACTGATATAAGTTATTCCCTCACAAATGAATCCTTTGGATGAATGGATGATTCATCTCATTTATTTATCAAGTCTTTGGAATGTCCTACCCTGGGATGTCAGATCTTCTCAGACACTGGAAACTTTTAAATCTGCTCTTAAAACACAGTTTTTTTTGCTATGGCTTATAACCCAGAGTGACCTGTTATATCTACTTATCTTTTATGTGCCATTTCTTAAGTCTCTTTGTTTTATACCTCATATTATGTCTCTTATTTTCCTTTTTTGATTATGTTGAATTAGTACATTCTTGATGCTGTACAGCACTTTGGTCAACTCTCACTGTTTAAAATGACTTTTAAAAACAACTCTGACTGTGCTAAATAAACATTTTTTTCTTGACTTAACTTCCCACCTGTACAGTGCCTGACAAAAGTCTTGTCACATAAAGACATTGCAACTTAAAAAGGCAAATAACTTAATTTCTAATAATTTTTTTTTTACAATAAATAAATAAAGGCTTTCAGAATAATCACTATAATTACTATTATAAAGGTGTCCTGATGTTCACAGCTTGTTAAAGTTCATAAAAACTGTTTTGGCAAGGACAAAAGTCTTGTCATGTCTTTTAAAGATTCAACCAATCAAATAATGTAATTAACAAAATCTCAGGTGTGTTTAAAAAGAACCCCAGCACACCAGACCTTCATCTGAAGTGCAACCTGACTTCTGACAACATGCCAAAGATTCAAGCACAGACCAAAGTGCTGTGAAAACAAAGTCTGCTGCTGAGGTGGGAGACATCATTGGTGTATCCAAACATCAAGTGGAGAGGATTTCTTAAAAAAGTTATGATGAAATTGGTGATGTTCATGACAAGCTCAGGTCAGGCAGACCCCATAAGACAACTCTTCGAGAGGACCATTTGTTGCTTCGACAGTCCAGAACCAACCCTTTATCAACTGAAGCAGAGCTACATCAGAACTGGTCACCAGAAACTGCTGTGTCCACAAGAACAGTTTCTCGAATTCTTACACACAGTGGTCTCCATGGCTGAATTAGAATGAATGGCTTGAATTTGCCATGGCCCACAGCTTACAGCAAGGATGGACAGTGGACAAGTGGCAGAAGGTTGATTTTTCTGACAAATCATCCATTGAACAGCATACCAAATGCCACAAATACTGCAGGAAACCTGTTGGAGCCTGAATGGACACAAGATTCACCCAGAAAACAGTCAAGAATGGTGAAGGAAAAATCATGGTTTGGGGTTACATCTAGTATTATGGTGTTTGAGAGATCTGAAATGTGGATGGCAACATCAACAGCCTGAAGTATCAAGCCATTCTTGCTGCCCATTACACTCCAAACCACAAGAAAGGACAAATTCTGCAGCAGGATGGTGCTCCTTCTCATACTTCAGCCTCCACATTGAAGTTCCTGAAACTGAAGAGGATCAAGTGCTCCAGGATTGGCCACCCCAGTCACCAGACATGAAAATTTTTTAGCATATCTGGAGTAAGATGAAGTAGAAAGCTTGGAAGATGAAACCAAAGAATCTCGGGACTGCTTTCTTTGCCATTCCAGATAACTTCATCAACAAGTCATTTCAGTCATTGTATAGATGTGGTCCTCCAAGCTTGTGGAAGTCATACATGTTATTAATTATTTTTTCCAAAGCACCATGACCTTATGTTCTGATGCTATTTTAGCATGTTTGTGTATTCTAAATAAAGTATAATTTCTACATTATTTTTGTATATGAAGAGACTTTTTTCCAGGCAATATTTTTGTCCTTTCTGTCCTACTTGAATGATTCAACTAAAGGAATGATGCAAAACCTTATTTAGATACAATGAAAATAATCTAGAGGGCTTTGCCTTTCTCATAAGCCATTTCTGACTATTATAACTGACTAACTACAAGTACAAGTTATTATTTGTTGTTTATACAACTTTGTTAAGTAACAAGACTTTTGTCAGGCACTGTATACAAGACTGTATATAGGGCCAGGTATGTTTGGACAGTTTTTACCCTTAATAAATGAGTAAAAACTGCATTTGTATTTACTCTGGTTATCTTTGTTTAATATCAACATTGGTTTGATGATCTAAAACATGTGTTACAAATATGCAAAAAAATAGGAACGGGGAAATATTTAACAGCACTTTATATACTACACAGGTTTGGTTGAGAAGTTTATTTAAATTCACAATATTGCAACTAAACTACAAGCCAAGGAGCCTGACATGACTCAAATAATACCTCTAGTTTAAACCCCACCAAACATAGTCACATAGTGTGAGATTCAAAATAGATTTTGCCTATCTTTTCACTATGACTTCATTACCGTTAACACTTTCAAATGACATGGTTTCTACAAAAGGTGGAAACGAGACTCTTGCTGACAGAAACCTAAGGTGTCATGCGCTCATATGGGGGCTAAATGTAGCTAATGGAGCGAATGTACATCTTTCACAACTGAACTGTTACATTAGCCTCTGAGATCCAGTGTTAAGTTTATTTTTCAGCGTTTTCTTCTTTTAAATAATAATGACTTCTCAGAGTCACTGCAACCTTGACTAAAGCGTTACAGGGGCTTTTCCTGCGAATCCCAGCTGCTCCCATATCAACAACTCGCCTTCAACAACACATTTTTGAAAAAAAGGTCCTCACCGACAACTGACTTATTCCCCGAATCCCCTTCATGTTCCCTCTCTCCTTCAACACAGGCCGACAGCAAAAATGTCTGACCAGGACGTCCTACCCACAAGCACCCACGTTTCCTTCCGCTTCTCCGTAACTGGGCACCTCAGCCTGGACACCGCCACCCGCTGGCGCGGAGCAAAAACTCGTCCTACAAAAATATACATAGAGCTACAATTAATACATCAACGATGGGCAAAAATAAAATAAAATAATTAAAAAAATCAAAAAGTATGCTAGTTATAAAAATAAAATACAATAATCTCTGGACGTCTGGATTAAACGGAGGACTGCGCATGCGCACTACCACTCACCCAACACGTGTTGCAAGCGGCGGTAGTTCCAGAGATCCATCTTATGCAGTACGCTGAAGTAACGTTTTTGTCTTTCATTTTAGTGGCTGTTCTAGTTTATTTTAAGGCTGGGACTGGTTGTCCTCCGTGAAGCAGACGCCGAGAGGACCTGAAGACTATCTGAAATCATGGTGAGTAGCAAACGTAGACAATTTTCACGGACAGAGGCTGACCATGTGACTCAATGAATGAGAAATACGAACATAACTAGTCAAATAATACATATTCGTCGTACAATTACAGTCGACAATACTTATGATTACGGTTACGTGCTGGTGCGTTTTATTCTATAGTTTAAGCGGGAGGCGCAGTTTAAACATGGGTTCTCTAAACATGGGTTCTTAAACATGTGCTAATCTCTGTTGAGAACAAGGCTGGAAGCTAGGCCTTGTTCACTACATTTAATATTGTTAATATCAGGAGTACTCAATGCTTCCTAATGTTTTTTGTCTTTCTGTATTTCAGACTGAAGCTGAAGTAAATCCCAAGGCCTACCCTTTGGCTGATGCCACTCTGAGCAAAACTATTCTCGACCTTGTGCAGCAAGCATCAAACTACAAACAGCTGAGGAAAGGAGCAAACGAGGGTAAGAACCTCATCATAGTAAAAATGATTTGTGCTAAATATTGTTGATGTTCCAGACCTTTCCATCTCCTACTCTTATGTACCATCAATACACTGAAAATGAACCATTCATTATGAATGAATTGATTTTGCTATGTCACACAATACAACGACAAAGACGAACACTTTTTCAGTCTACAGCAGTCTTCTGTGACCCATTCAAATTAAAGGGCCGTTTCAACCTGCACTGCTTGTTGAATGAGGCAAACTACAAGACATCAGTCAGAATAGAGATGTTTATATATCACACTTAAAGGCACAGTAACAAACCGCCTGTGTAACACCAGTGAGCAAATATACAAGGAAAACCGACTGCATGCAGGGTGTGTTGTGTCCAGCACTGTGCTTATTGTTTTTTTCTTGTTCACAGCCACGAAAACTCTTAATCGTGGAATTTCCGAGTTCATTGTTATGGCTGCTGATGCTGAACCACTGGAGATTATTCTGCATCTTCCACTGCTGTGTGAGGACAAGAACGTGCCTTATGTTTTTGTGAGGTCCAAGCAAGCCCTCGGACGAGCGTGTGGGGTGTCGAGACCGGTCATTGCCACATCAATCACAATTAAGGAAGGATCACAGCTGAAACCTCAAATTCAGTCTGTGCAAATGGCTATTGAGAGACTCTTGGTCTGAGCTTAATTGTTTTTTATAACCAATTGTCTGGTTTGTTTACTGTTTTGGTTTCTGTAATCTCTACAGAAATGTATTTTAAGTTTTATTGTAATCTGGTGTAAGGAACTTTTTTTTTTTATAAGTATCACAACCAATATAAAACTTGGAAACAATGTTTGACTTGTTACAATGAATAAAAATTGGATAAGGGCTTACTGTTGTCAAATGTGTTTAAATATCGCTAATGTAATTCCGGAATTGTGCAGAACTGCTATCATTACTCCATTCAAGAATTTTATTGAAATACTGTAATGTTGGTAAAGAAAAAAGTGCACATCTGAATTGTGTTCAGGTGGAAGTAGGACTATTGTGGAAAAATAACTACAGTGCTTTAATTACTCATACAGTGGGGAGAATAAGTATTTGACATCAGCATTTTTATCAGTAAGGGTATTTAAGTGAACTATTTTTTACACAAGGTCTTTTTTATTTCCATTATTAGTTACAATAACATACAAAACAGAACAATACCCACCCACCCCT
>JBBIGC010000104.1:24760652-24784727 GCA_037576955.1 Lepidarchus adonis | reverse complement strand
TTTGTTGGTGATTGCAGCTTCTAGACGCCTCTTGTATGGAGAGACCAGTCGTCTGCATTGCTCAGGAGTGATTCTGACCCATTCTTCCACACAGACGCTCTTTAAATTATTAAGGTTCCTTGGGCCTCTTTTATGATCTTTGATCTTCTGTTCTCTCCATAAATTTTCTATGGGATTTAGGTCAGGTGATTGACTGGGCCATTCAAGCAACTTGATTTTCTTTATTTGAAACAAATTCATTGTTTCCTTGGCCTTGTGCTTGGGATCATTGTCTTGTTGAAATGTCCACCCTCTTCTCATTTTCAGCTTTCTGGTAGATGCCAGCAGATTTTTATCCAGAATGTCACGGTACATTTCTCCATTTATCCTGCCTTCAATAATATGAAATATGCCAGTACCCCTTGCTGAAAAGTAGCCCCTAACCATGATGCTTCCACCCCCAAACTAAACTGTTGGTATGGTGTTCATGGGGTAGTGGGCAGTGCCATTTATTCTCCAAACATGGTGTGTAAAATTACAGCCAAAAAGTTCAATTTTGCTTTCATCTGACTATATTATAGTCTCCCAGTAATCCACAGGCTTCTCCAAATGCTGTTTCGCAAACTTTAACCGAGCCTCAACATGCTTTTTGTTCAGCGTCTTGTGTGGTGAGTGTGCATGAATGCCATGGTGGTTCAGTGCTTTGCTTATGTTTTCTTTAAAGCAACAGTACCTGCTGATGCCAGGTCTTCCTGAAGTTCTGCCCAAGTGGTTGTTGGCTCTTGGAGGAGAACTGATTATTCTTTGGACTCCTCGGACAGGAATCTTACGTGGAGCACCTGATCATGGCTGGTTTATGGTGAACTGATGCTCTTTTCCTGAAATCGGTACATTTTCAACTTTGAATTTCTTTTTTTGAAAATCATTTGTTTCTCAATTCTTTAAATATCTCTGGAAAGAAGACATCCTTAAGTGACAATAAATTTTATTTAGGCTATTTATTTTATTTATTTTATGATATGTTTTGTACTTCATTATGTCATTTATCTGTCAACCCTGTTATGGACAAAATGATTACTATATAAAATATTTAGAATTAGAGTTGTGTAACAGTTTACACATGTATGAGCAGTACATCAGTCCCTCTTTTCAATGAGATTATTTCAGATTATGAATATATTTTTAAACATTCAATTTTATTTTTCAGATGACCAAGAAAATCTAAATTGTAAAAGTAGACCACATATAATTGATGATGAGACACATTCTTCAGCACAGTGCACATATTTGTATCTTTAAAAAATATCACTGTATTTATTATTGATGTTATTCAAACATTGAATTTGCATAGTTATATTAGTGAAGCACATTTAATTCTAAGAAATGTAATGTTTTGTGGGATTTGTCATTGGAATCTTGAATCCCAGACAAAGTTCTTTTATCTGGTATTTGGTTTTATTTTCTTTAACATTAAAAGATAAGGGTGAGGTTCTGTAGTCACCTTACAGCTTTTGTATCATTGCATTTATACATACATCATTAAAAAGAGATGTAGAAGAATGTTACTTTAATTGAAACTGATCCTCAGTAAAACCAGACCAAAAACACCTATCACACATCATAAGCCTCTTTTTACTTAGATTACTCTGGAAAAGTAACAGGACTCACAATAACAGGCTTGACAATTTCAAGCTAATTTGCCCCTAGTTAGGATTAGCTTAAGGTCACAAGAGCAGATGTCTTACAATTTGAAAGGATATTACTTATAGATATGATAAATATCAAGACACAAAAAATTATTTTAATTAATATGTTAAAATTGGTAACAGGAATGACGCGGTATGATGTCTCCACCCCCAACAATATCTTAAAACAACAAAATTCTACATTATAGAAGAGAAAAACTTACTTGCCTTTTAAATGTTGGAAATCCGCTTCTTGTACACTGCTGGAATGTGCCATTATTTTACAGGTTTTTTTTGTGTCAGTAACAGGGTTGACTTGAAATCAGGGGACACTGATGAAATTATTAAAATTTTATAGAGATGACATGTGTTCATGCTGAAAACATTGCTTAATAATGAGATTACTTTTAGTACAATATACAAATGTGAAAATTTTATCATTTTTCCAAAATTTACTTTTAAGAAGACCTGCTGAAAAATAACTTTCATAGTGAGGGACAGGCCAAAGTCCCTGCCTTATCAACATAAATGGCAAATTTAACCATGGACAATAATATTTAATTTAATTAATTTTGAGGTAGTATTGATGATAGAAGGCATGCTAATGTTATGTTTTCAAATAATGCATGTATCTGATATTATAGTGATTTTATGACAGATTATTTCTCTGGGACGCAAAATGTACTGATTCCACGAAATGACCCAATGGCTCCATAGTGCTCACAGGAACATTCAACAGTCTGGAAATGCGCCTATAACAATTCCCATCAGAATGCTTTTAAACAATAAGATTACAAAGATTCTGGGTAATAAGAAGCCTTTATAGACCATCAATTAGGACTAAAGCAGCTGATATCAATTAGTACTAATAGGGGGCAGAGTTTCACTCTCAATACTGACAGATTTTGAGTGATTTCCTGGCTTTCTATGCCATTTTGCACCTTGCTATCTTCATGTCTTCAAAGTGTCTTTTCACTTTATAACACATAACTCAATTATTGGACTTAAATGTTTAGATGTCTTTGCATCAATTAAATACTTGAGCTAATATTGACATGTGGTGTAAAAAGCCCACTTAGAAATACCCTTACTAATAAAAATGCTCCCTGTTGTATTTGTGTGACTGAAGAATGCACTGGGACAAAAAACAGCTCCAGTACTCAGTTCCCTATAGAACTTTTTATACATCCAGCCTTCATGGACACTCGAGTTTGCTGACTTTCTACTGTATAGATAAAATCCATTCACCTTTGTGCTTAGCTGAAAGCTCCACTTTTGTGTACTCTGTACATTAGAATATATTTATAAAAGATACAGGGTAATACAATGGAAGGCATTGTTTTTTTCAGAATTACAGTAAAAGTGCAGTTCATTATCCTGAAAAGAAATATAAAAAAGTGTAAATGTATTTTATCGATATATGCATTGTCACTGTAAAAAATATGATACGTAGTATCGTTCGTCCTTAATGAGCTTCGGTTAAATCTCAATTCGCCATCTAACCCACGAAACACGCTTCCAAATATTGTCACGTGGGCTGTGAGTCGCTTCGAGGAGCGCGAGCTCTATTACTGTAACGCGAGTGGGTTCAACCAATTGGCTCGTTCTTATCACGTGACCAGAAATAACAGTACACACTGAACCGGGAAAAATTCACCTTTGTACAGGTGAGGGAAAACTTCCTTTTTATTCAGACTTTCTTGGATAAAGAACAGGCAAAGAAATGGCTCAGCAACCAGTGTTTCTGAATGATGAAGCTATTGCTAGTTTACTCAGTTACGACGAGTTAATCCCGCGGTTAGAAGTTGCCTTGGGAAAGTTTTCTGCCCGCGACAGTGCAGAGGTTGTACAGCCAGTGAGATCCGTGATGCCCATAAAAAACCACAACGGGTATGAAGGCCTTGCCTATCTTGCCTGTATTTTCAGTATAACAACATTTGACTGAACATGCAACTTATAAATATTTTAAACAGATTTTTGGGTCTAATGCCTGCATATATTGCGTATGAAGGCATTTTGTGCACGAAGATGGTGGCCTTCTACAGACGCGAAACAGGGTCTAGTTTGCCATCAACTCAGGCCACCGTGTTACTGTTTGACCCGGAGTGTGGGAATGTCACAGCGGTGAGTTTTGGTCAAAATTTCCTTTACACGAGGCTCTGTAACAGTTACATTTGAATAAAAAAGTACAATTTAAGCTAAAGTTTGATATTGAAATTTGAAATTGTGAAGTCTCCCTCAGCAATGGACAAAACAACCTAAATGAATAGTTACAAACACATTGTTTACTTCTTAAGTCATAACATGTTTTCTTCTTGTGATGAGTTGTAGAGTAAAACACAGTATCAGATAAATTCTCTAAACAGACTGATGCTTATATGTGGGAGTAATAGAAGGGAGAAAGTAACCATCTTTTTCATTATTTACTTCTGCTGGGACAAAAATCATTTTAAAAGTCTTTTGCTGCAAGAGAATAGGAATTTAATCTAATACATAATCAGAAGAATTAATCAATGTAAAAAACTTTTAAGTTTTACTTTATATATAAAAATATACAATTCCATATTATGTTGATGCATTGCTTTGCAACTGCTGCCCCCACCCTGCAAACAATTGTAACATTACACGTTTACAGCTGCATCAAGTTAATGTTTAATCATACGCCAAACAATGTATAACTGATAACAGCATTGTGGAGATCTAGTATAATATATAAGGACTTAAACACATTTAGAGACTGCAGCAAAGTTCCTCAGCAGCAAAAGTATGTTGTCATAACATCAGCCTGGAAATCTTGCAAATTTTCTACATCAGCTGCTCTAATATCATAGGAGTCTGAAATGGTGACATTTTTCATGCAACATTAAAAAGGTTTCTTAATAATAGTCCCACAATGTCTCCCACAAATTTGATAACACTGGTGTGAAGGGATCAGTCTCCATCAATTTAAAAATACCATTCTGCTGACTTTAGTGATTCCCGATCATTGTGAATATTGTTCACATTGTGAATTTGTCCTCTGCTTTTAACCCATCACACGTGCACACGTGGAGCAGCAGGCAGCTATCAACAGCACACAGGGAGCAGTGAAGTGGGGACAGTACCTTGCTCAAGGCTTGAACCTGCGACCTTCAGATCTCAGGGGCAAAGTCCTAACCACTAGGCCAACACTGCCGCACACTAATTACTACAGGCAAGGAAAAACTCCCTCAGCTGTAAGAAGAAACCTTGGGAGCCCACCCCCTTCTGTTCGATGAGAAATAACAGACAAAAGAGAAAAAATGGTAATAATAGTTTTAATTTGAAGAACCACCAGCAGTTCCTTGTCTATGGATGGGCCTCACTGAGTTATCATTAAGCAGGTGGAGCATGGTTCTTTCCGTATGGGCTCAATAGGAATGGGTAGATTCCAGTGGTAAAAATGTCAGCCAGTGTATCAGGTCCATATTGCTTCGTCCATAATATGTTTCACTGTGTTTCTTCCTGACAGGTTATGGATGGGTTGGACATCACACATAAAAGGACAGCAGCTGTGTCAGCCATATCTGCCAAAGTAAGCGTGTCTTACATGTGTGATAATTTAATGCAAAGGAGGAATAACACTGAATTATCTTTTTTTCTTTCTGTTAGCTCTTGAAACCAGCTCAGTCAGACGTATTGTGCATCCTAGGTTCTGGACAACAGGCCCTCAGCCATTATGACGTTTTTACGCTGCTCTTTTCATTTAAAGAGGTAACCAAGAACGACTAGAAAATCAAACAAAACTGATAAAACTGTCCCAATTAAACCAAATGATATTCCATGGATTTATCAGCATTAGTGGAAGTGATGCATTATATTGACACTACTGTGAACAACAAAACTGGTCTATAATGGTTCTTCTGGACCTTTCGACAAAACATTCTGAATAAGTCTACAGCAGTGAAAGGTTTTTGAACTGCAGTGGAACTTTTTACATGGTACATCTAGCATCTTTCAGCAATTTGCACTAAATGTGAGTAAACAGATTATATTCCACACAAATACTTGGAGTGAATCCTGGAGAAGGTGAAAATTTCTCCTTTTTTCTCCTTTTTCTCTTTCTGATTGTAGAATAGTTAGAATAGTCCAAACACATTTTTTTATGGTTTTATACAATTTTCCAGCCTAATGACCATCACAAACTCTATGTCTCAGGTTCTCAGACTCTTTTTTTGTATCAACACTTCTTTGACCAACATGTTGTAAAGATCAGACTTTGATAAAACAGGGTGCCGACTCATTCAGGCCTCTAATTAATTGATAACACTTATTTTTATCTTATTTGTTTTAGTGGATCACTCCTAATCTATTTTTAGGTCTTGTAACTGTGTCACATCATCCAGTTTTTGCCCACGATGTACAGCCCAATAGAAATGGTATACAATTATTTTACATTACATTTTTTTATATGAACTTCCACTATAATGTTTTTGTGTATAAGTAATAATTCTGGATATTTTTGTAGGTTTTTCTCTAACAGCGATGACGTGTTTTGATTACATGAAAGGATATATACATAATATATATATTACATAATGAAAGGATGACTAATACATGCAGCCAAGTAAAGGTAACTAGTTACTACCCAACTTTTTTCTTTAGGTCCGTGTGTGGAGCAGGAGAACAGAAATGGCGAAGCGGTTCGCAGCTGGTGTCCAGGGTCCAGTCACAGTGTGTTCTTCTGTTAAAGAAGCAGTTCATGGAGCTGATGTAATCATCACAGTCACTAACTCAAGCGAACCTGTTCTCTTTGGGGAGTGGGTTAAACCTGGTGCTCATGTTGCAGGTAACTAAATGTTAAAAATTCATATGAACAGGGACGGATAATAACATGTCAGATTTGAAGTTGTGGTGGGCCAAAGCACTGCAGATGTAGCCTCATTAAAATGACCTGATTCAACTCATCATGTAATCAGTTATTAATTATTATAGATGGAGCTCAAAGTTGTGATCTGAATATAAATGTAGTAAAGTAGAAAATAACATGTTTGCTTTTTTAGTTTTGTATTGTAGCTACAAGGGAATCTTCTAGCTGCTAGTGTAGCAGTAATTACACACTTGATTTTGTGACACATTGACAGTAATCTCAGATAAAATTGCATTTAATTTTGTTTGTTTTTGATATTTTGACTGTTTGCTATAAAAATGGCTAAAGTATAGCACAAAGTTGGTGTTTCCCAAGCCAGCCCTTGAAGGCTCACTGCCCACATTCACTTTGGCTCAGTAAGTTTTTAAAATGTAATTTAATTTAGTTACAAGTGTACATGTGAAGGGCAATGGGTCTTCAGCAGCACTGGCATAGATAAAGAACAATATGCCTTTGTCAGGTTTAGTATGGATAACATTAATAACATCACACAACTAAGATTACTTAAAACATGATGTGGATTTAGGCTAATGTAAAATGAGGCACCCAGGTTTCATAATGCAGATTACAGTGACGCTAACTAAAGAAGCAAACATGCATCAGCAGATTTTTTACATTTGGGGTAAGGGTAAGATTTTATACATTTTAAACATAAACATTCTGTTGATTTATTGCTTTAACCAAACTTGCAGAGATTTTTTAAAACCATGTTTTTTCAGTGGATATGTAATAGATTTCTGTGTTTGTAACTTTAGCAGTGGGGGGGTGTCGGCCAGACTGGAGGGAGCTTGATGACATTTTGATGAGAGATGCTGTGATCTATGTTGACAGCAGAGAGGGAGCTGACACGGAGTCAGGTGACATTATTCTGTCTGGGGTACGTTTTAGACGATTACTCTCATCTAATGAGTGGACAGTTAATCTAAAGTGGCATGTGTCACTTTTTCCCCCTTACACAGACTACTTTTTTTTTTTTATCAAATGCGTAATATAAGCAAATTTCACAACTGTAGTTTACTGTACAACAGTTTGTAGTTGTACTGAAAAGTAGTTGACAGTGACTCATGTAAAAACGCACTGCCACAAATATCCTGTTTCTCCAGGCAAAAGTGTTTGCTGAACTTGGGGAGGTTATAAATGGAACTTCGCCTGCTCTCCATGAGAAAACAACAGTGTTCAAGTCTCTGGGTAATTTTTAATTTATAAGATGCAGGTGATTTGGTGTACATCAAAATAGCTAATCATTTAAAAATCTATTTAGTATGGGCAGTTAATTTGGCAGTTTCATGTGCATAGATTACACATAGTCCTAGATTACACAGGGTTATAATGGAGATTTAACATTTAAAGGGATATCCATGATTTGGCTTAATCCCAGTCTGGGAATCTGGCTCTAAAAAGTTTAAAAGGCAAATTCCCACATGTAGCTTGGATTCCTGTGGTAAGAAACAGCATGTTACAAATTCTCATCAACATTTTGCTGATGTTTTTTTTTCTAGCTGATTTCCCTTGTGACAGGAAGGAATGTTTTGTCTATTTTAAACTAGGATATTCAGGTTAAGCTCTTTCCAGATGGTGAAGCTCCAGTTTTAGCACTCCATTAAAAGCTTGAGTTTAACATATTCTATCTCAATCTCATTCAGTAAGTTTGGCTGATTTGTGTAGTATTGCCACTATAAAATGACTATGAACTTGCTGTCAAATTGACCATTCATCATTTTTGTAATGCAGGTATGGGGATACAAGATGCAGTCTCTGCCAAGCTTGTGTTTGACAAGTGGAAGGATAATCAGTGAAGAGCACAGGATCCAGCACTAAAGAAGAATCACTTGCCAGCTTTCAGAACAAATATTTCTTTGAGGATGAACTCCCGACGTCTATAATAGAAGATAACTAACACTAGTGAGGTGATTGTAATTAGCACTCAAACTCCAGTGATTTTAGATCAGAATTGTTTTAACACTTTCATAGTACCTCAAGATCACAAAATAATTAAATTTGCTCATAGTCAGATTAAGATTTAAAAACATTTATTAAGAAACTTTTTTTATACATCAACTACAGAATGAAACTGCACGTGTGTACAGTCAATGTGAATGATTAAAGATTCCTTTATTTTGGGCGTGCGAAAGCACACTGCTGTTAGATCTACATGGGTACTTACTAAACTTCCTTAAATTCAGTGTTGTCTTACCTCTGATTTCACATAAAATGGCCCATCACACTACAGCCTTTGTGCAATACTGTGGTAAAATGATAAACTATAATGGCTGTGACTAAATTGCAGCAGATTAGATAACACACATTGCTCAGACACAGCAGTAACACAAAAAAAAAAGTGTCTTCGGTCTCATTTGCGTAGTAACTGCTAATGACGTTTACTGACCACAGTACACTAAATAAAAAAGAAAAGAAACTGTTGTACATGATTTTGCACATCAATGCCTTCTTTCAAAATATGTAGAAATCAGTTCCTGGTTAGGAGTTTCCCTTGAAAGAAAAAAACAAAAAACAAAATACTTTCATTTGCACAAGTAAAAGTAATTATATGTAGGTTTAGGTTTTGGCAATTCTTCATTTCCTATAAAAAAAAAAAAAAAAAAAAAAAAAAAAGTGTAAACAAGACAGGCTCACATGGAGGGAAGAAAAAAGTGTTTTGTTTAACTTTACAGAAACATGAAAAGTACATTATTAGAAGGCAGCAGGAATCTCAGTGAGGGGATACATTAACTAGGAAAAGCCTTCACCTCGAGACACTCCAAGAGCCGAGTATAGTGTCAGTATATAGAAGCAGGTCTAATTACAAGATGAAAGTACAGGTATGATTCATCAAGTCTTCCTTCTTGCCCCTTACACATACTCCCAACCATTCCTGATTTCTCTTCTCAGGTGAGCTCAGATTGCAGTTGGTTCTTTATGTATTGTCACTTCAGAGCAGCAAGCACTTCCTCTTCCTCTTCTTAACTGGCGGTGGGCACAGTACTGCACGAATGGCTTCATCAAACACGGTCTTAAGGCCACGCTGAGTTAAGGCTGAGCACTCCAGGTACTTTACAGCTCCTGTAAATAAATCATCAGTATAGCGGACATCAACAAAAGCAAGATATAAAATTAACAAAACATGAAAATCACCAGCTCAAAAAGATGATGGAACAGTCCTAAACTGTTGTAATGACACAAATCTGATTGTTTTGAAAAAAGTGTTCTACCAAAGTAATGTGATAACAGCACTCGTCTCCCAGCATGCATTACCATTCTGCTAACCTTTATTTGTTAAGTAACTTTCTAAGCTGCTTTTAGAAGAAACTGACAGTATTTATCATTATTGCAGATGATTAACATTTAAAACAATGTTTAGGGATTCTTGTTTTTATTTCTCTTCTTTACCTTGAAAATTATAAAAGCAAAAGACAAACATTCAAGGTTGTCTGTTATGGTGAAAACATGAACAATCTGATCTTTTCCCCAAATAAAGTACACAAAGTTATACCTACTGTTCTGTTGTCAGCTAACAGACAACTATGTTGGCTTATATTGGAAGGGAGGTGCCATCCTGCCCACCAAGAGACTGAGGCTATTTGTTATCCCTTGGAAATACAAGGTGGCTGTGGCATCACCAGTGCAAACACTCAATGACCTTATAACTCTACCTGTTGTGTTCTCTGGCTTTAAATGTCACATCAATTAATATATTTAGCAATACCATTACTAACCGATTTCTTTAGCCATGGCAAGGCCTTGTGGGTAAGTGATAGGAGTGAGCTTCTTCTCTTTCAGCTTCTCAATTGTATCCTTATCGTCTCTTAAATCAAGTTTGGTCCCAACAAGAATGATTGGGGTGTTGGGACAATGATGTCTGACCTCAGGATACCACTGTGGGGAGAAATCACTTACAGTTAATACTGGAAGGCCTTTAAAAGAACCATACATTTGCAACTGTGTCATTTTACCCATCAAAGGCAAATTTAGAGAGAGATATTGTTAGGTGTTTAAACAATCAATGCAATAGCTTGGTCCAATAAACAAATTGTCACTGGCACAGAGACACAAACAAAACCAACCACATTCTGCAACTTGTTATGCAGCACTTCTAGTTTCCCAACAACTGTTACATAATTTTCTGAAAATAAATGCTTTCACAATACACCAGAACTCCAGACAGATTATTTCAGGAACTTCCTCTTTCATCTGTGCTAAATTTAGAAGTCCTTCCACAAATGGTCATCACTTCGTTAAATTTTACTTTCTTAGCCACATGCACAGATGGGGAAGTCCAGTCCTGAAGGGCCAAATTCTATTACAGCGTGGTGATTTAGTTTGGAAGTGTTGTTTCTGTACCTGAGCAGAGAATTCCCCAAACTGCAGGACTCTAGTCTGAAAAATCTCTCACCTTGGCACGAACGTTCTCAAACGAGGCCGGACTCACAAGCGAGAAGCAAATCAAGAATACATCCTACAAAAAAGAGAGAGACACACACACAAACACACACACACACACACACACACACACACACACACACACACACACACGTTTATGCAGACATCCAGAGCAGTAAAATACATGATACATTCAAATAAACAGTAAAGAACTCCTTAACGTTATGAAAATGTAAGAATATTAACATGTCCCTTTTTCTTTATAATCCTATTTTTGTTCGAGCACTGATTGCACTTGTTTAACTGGTATAAAAACAATCAGAGATACCAAACAGAGTTGACTGCTAACAAAGGAACCATTCAACATTGGTGCCCAAATGAATAGTGGTTATGAGACAACAGGCTACTTTATGTACTGTTCAATAAACAACCACAGATTTTATTTCCCTCAGCAATCGCCACTGGCACAATAGACGATGTAGCCCTGTGTCAAGTTAGATGGACTATTAAAGCCAAAGAACAGTACTGTTATCATATCTGCATGCACAACACCACAATACACTGCTTTTTTATGGTTTGGAAAACAGCAGTGGCAAAAATTTTTTTAAATGGTTTATCTTAACCTTTTATTTTATGAGACACATAGTTGTTCTTTTAGAGGTGTAATGCTATGTGTATGTCATGAATCATTGTAGTACAGATGTTATGATTCAGTGTATGCAGTCATAAAGATATTGTGGTTGTCTAAATGTGAAAACTGATGAAAATAATGTGGGGGAAAGAAAAAAGTTAAATCTGCATGAAATCCTTAAACTGCAAGTTGTTGGCATGCTCGCAACATGCAACACTACATTTATCTCGAGCTGACTGATGTCTGAAATTGTCATTTTTTGGTAATGAAGTTACCAAAGCTGCTATTTGGCAAAGTATCTGTTTCTTTCTACCAGCAAGGGATTGTGATGTATTTATTGCCTTTTTAAAATCAGATCAATGTGCAAAGGTTATGTATGTGAGAGAGTATTAACTTCTATGTAGTTACTAATCCCTGCAACACACATGGAGAAAAGAATATTTTGACATAACCTGTAACATACTGTTATACTTGAACCTATCAAGTCTACACAGATTTTGTAGATACCGTTTGAGGATACGAGAGTGGTCGAAGTCGGTCATAGTCCTCCTGTCCTGCTGTATCCCACAGTCCCAGGTTCACTGGCTTTCCATCTACCATCACATTCGCGGAATAATTATCAAACCTGTTAACACAGAAACTTAGGTTTACGATACTGAATAATCAGTTACCTGGACGGTGTTGTGTGAGAGGTTGTGCACTTACACTGTGGGGATGTATTCCCCTGGAAAAGCATTGGTGGTGTAGCTGATTAAAAGACATGTTTTCCCCACTGCCCTGTACAACACAAACATTATTTTTAAAACATTTTTTTTTCAAAAGACCAATACATGTATTAGCAGTTTAAGGAGGAAAAGTTAACACATTTGGTATTTACTATAGCAGATCATTTATTCTGCATTTCTTGCACAAAACAGGGGTCAGAGATAACATATCTATATCTAGAAATAAAACAAAAATATATACCCACATAAGATATGACAGCTAGGTGCTATATGTTCTATTTAAGTAGTTAAATAGCTGGGATGTAATCTTACAAGTTACTACACATTGACTCGTTTAGAGCAAATCAC
The DNA here is from genome assembly GCA_037576955.1 of Lepidarchus adonis. NCBI lineage: Eukaryota > Metazoa > Chordata > Actinopteri > Characiformes > Lepidarchidae > Lepidarchus > Lepidarchus adonis. The sequence continues at coordinate 24,772,094 of JBBIGC010000104.1, read as the reverse complement.
GGCTGAGGGAAAAACTAAACTTACCAAGGAATGCGGAAAACTTGGATTGATAGTTAACCAACATTATAATGTTCAGAAAGTAAAAGAACCAGGAAAATATCACATTTATTATGGATCACTGATAAGAATATAATTGTTTTTTCAATATTACATGTGAATTTTTACTTACGTTGGTCAGACTGTGAAAGTGAGCTAGTTAGCCAAGTGTAGCTAACACCGCGACAACTGTTTGGTATTTCTTTTGTGAGTTTACAGGCCTCCTAATACACTAAAACAGATGCACGTGAACCAGTTTGACGGATCGGCACGTGTATTGGACATTAATAAACTTACCGAACTAGTACTAAACTAAACAACAAATACGAACATTGTGAGAAGAGAGCGAGGAAACGCGTAGCGCCCCCGGCTAAGCTAGCAGTGAGAGCGAAAACAACAGATGTCAACGCTCAATAAAACACCAGCTAGTCTGTAAAAAAAAAGTGGAGAGGCGCTTTAAATTGAGCAGTACTTCACAAACTTACCCGTCTCCGACCACAACACACTTTATGGCCTGCATTTGTGAACGATGTCTTTCCGCACCGTAAGCAAGTCCGCTTTTATGGGCAGTAAGGTTAAGTACTTGGAGGCTGTGAATCAACAAATAAAGAAGCTCCTGCGCCCGGTTTAACGCCTCGGCAAACGCACACGACAAAACGGCGGATAAAACAACACAAATATCAAACTAAATTCGAAAACACTATGGCTTCAAAACCGAGGAGCAAAACCACATTCCAGAGCGCACTTGCGGACTTCCAGCTAAACAAACAGCCACCACCCTAAATCTGAGCTCTCGGTCATCAGGATAAAAATCACAGCCGCTCAGACGCCCTCCTCTCCCGCCGCCCTCATAAGCACAGACCGGGCCAGCGAATCAACACTGCCCCCTGGCGGTGCGTGGCAGGCGTGTGTAGAGGACTCGGACCTTGAAATGAAAAGCCAGGTAAGGTCAAAACAACCTCCAGAAATAACAACTTACCAACCACATCTAAACAAACAAATGGAAATTATACCGATTTTCACCAGCTGTGAAGAACCCTGTTCTAGAGAAACACAGAGCTGCTGTCATAAAATTCCTTGAAATACATGAATTCTTTATTTACATTCACCTTTCACGTTTAATTAAAAAAATGTGTTTTTTTTTATGGGGAGGGCATAAATAAATAACTAGGGGTGAAAAAAGTTCTGGTTGTTGCAGCACCATCGCTGCTGAGGTGGGATGCAGTAAAACAGTCATTTGGATTTTTTTTAATTATACTGAGGGTTATGGATTAAAAAAGTCACCAGCACTGAGCTGGAGGATGTGACTGGCTGTCCATCAAGACACTGGACGATCCTCAACCCAAACTAAAGCCGTTACTGGTGCCGACTGAGGCCCCATAACCATCAGACGGCATCTAAGACTGAAGAGGTCTTTGAGGACATTTGTTTTTGAAGCTCATCTCCTTGAGCAACCATAGAACTGGCTGTTTGGACTTTGTAAGAGAGCACCAAACACAGGACATTGAAAGGTGGAAGAAAGTTTTATTCTCTGATAAGAAAAAATGCAACCTTGATGGGCTGCAGGGATGATTGACTTACTACTTTCTCCCATCCGGATGGTCAGCTCTAGGAAGGGTTCTGGTTGTCCCAAACGTCTTCCATTTAAGGATTATGGAGGCCACTGTGCTCTTAGGAATCTTAAGTGCAGCAGAAATGTTTTGTAACCATTGCCAGATCTGTGCCTTTCCCCAGTTCTGTCTCTGAGCTCTTCAGACAGTTCCTTTGACCCCAGGATTCTCATTATATATATATAAATAAATCTGCAAAAATGTCAACAATTCTGTGTTTTTCTGGGAATATGGGGTGCGGTGTGTAAATTAATGAGGAAAAAATTAACTTGAATGATTTTAGCAAATGGCTGCAACATAACTGAAATGTAATGGTTTTCTGCATTGATTTGTGATAAAATGGGAATTGACCTTCATCTTGGGCATAGACAACGTACTTAAAATAGCTCAAATTGGTAGTGAAAAAAGTATGCAAACCCTTGAAAAAATTACCCCAAAACGGATAATTGAGTCAGGTGTTCACATACCTGGAGGGTCCTTAAGACAAGGAGATTGGAGGTGTGGACCAGAGCTACTGTCTGATAAAACCAACTCAAACGTTTTAAGTTTTCTCCACAAAAGAATATGCTTCAAGTGGGCTTCAGTTCTGAATGCTTATTGAATGTGGCCAGCAACCAACCAGAACAGCCCTCAACATTTGAAATTCATAAGCAGTGGGTGTTCTACAAATAATAAAAAAAAAAAATTAAGGACAAATTCAAGAAATTGTAGGAGACAGAGGTTTGCATTTTATGGTTTTGTGTGTCTGGTCAAATTTAAGAAAGAACAAAATGGTACAAAACTTAATTTCAAAACATTTTATAGCAAGACTGCAGGTTGTCTGTAAACTAAACATTGTGAAAAAGTCTAATACAAGGTCCTTTTAAAGTGTTTTTTTTTAGTTTAGGTCCCCTCATCAGTGTGTGTAGTGTGGGAGTGTTTTGAGGTTTCCTTGTTTATGCAGACAATCTACAATTCAACTCTTTCACACAAAACATCTAAAAAATTATTCTTTATTGGAACATTCCACACAACCAAAATATCTTCGTTGCAAAAGCCAACCCGTGGTCCCTTAATAATTACAAAATAATTTGAAAAGTATTTACAAAAATACACAATACAAAGTCTTACTAAGATAAACTGAAATACATAAAAATAAATAGATTAATAACCAGCCTTGTTTTGCTGAGCATTTTGAAACTCATCACACTACAAAGGAATGGGGCTAAAGGCAAATTGTTAGCCGTGCTTTAAGCAAACTATCAACAACATTTACAAGGTGTAGTTTAAAATACATTCTAGTTCATTTGACTTAGGTTTGACTTACTGAGTGTTTGAGTGCAATTCAGACCAATCAGACAATGGCTGCTGAGAGCGTTCCATTGGCTGAATAAAAGTGTACAGTCATCTATGAGAGAAATGTGAGTAAGTGGAGGCGCAAAATGTGAGGGTTTAGCAAGCAGTCTTGTTAACTGTTCTCTGACTCGACCATATGGATCAATGGCATAGTATCTCCTGTGAAGACTCCAGCTGTGAACGAAGCTCTGATGTTTGATCACTCCAGAACAGGTTCTCCATGCACCCGGAAGCGGTAAAGGCAGGTGTATTCCGGGTGGCCCCAGTTACTCAGTACTCTGAGCTCAATGATCTGGTAAGCATTTGTGGTGTTCTCCTGAAAAGCGGAAGATAGAATAAGTAACAGAGAAAAAACAACAATATATAGAATAATGTATGGTGAAATACTGCCTTAAGAAAAAGGGGAAAAAAACCAGGGTATGCAAGATGTAGATTCTAATGCAGGATCTCACACCAGGAGCTGTTAAGGTAAATCCATATGTACACCAATGAAATTTACCTTCAAACAATTCTCAGAACAAAAACAAACAAGTTCAGGCACGTGGTTTTTGATCAAACAAAAAAGCCATAATTCTTTGGCCATTTCCTGGGTATATTTTTTAATGACCTGGCAGGTTTTAAATTAAATCAAATGCATTGTCTGGGATTATATTGCTTTAATATATTTTGAGACAAAGACAGATTACATTACCAGTTTGCAAATAAAAAACAGAACAGGGTTTATTTGCATACAGATATTTTTCTGTATTCTCTGAATTATTTAATGATTTAAATAATTTAATGAAAAAGTTTGAGCATCCCTCGATAAATAACATTTGTCATTTTTTTATTGAAAAAATGTAAATAGTCTTTCTAGGAAATGGAAAAAATACAATATTTTCAGCAAACATTGATGCATAGTTACTTTTTGTCATAAAAAGAAAAAGATAAAAATAAAAACATTATGGTGGCACTGTTCAAAAGTTTTGGCACCCTACCTAATCAGTACTTAGTAACACCTCCTCTGGCAGATATCACAACTTACAAATGCGTTTTAGAGTCAAAAGTCCTTCAATCAGAATCAGAATCGCGTTTATTGGCCATTTTTGCAGTTGTGTTTCTAGTACGTTTTAATTTTGGTAAATGTAATGGCAAAAATATCTAATTTAGTGTGAATCTGCTTCTCCTGGATACACTTATGTCCAATCATGTTACTAACCTGTTGCCAGTGCCACCAGGTGTTTAAGCATGAGAACACAATAGAAACAAGTGCTTTGGTACTTTTTACACTGAAACTCCTAGCACCATTTCTCCCTGCAATATGTATGTATGTGTGTGTGTGTGTGTGTGTGTTATATATATATAAACAGCTAAATTCATAAAACAAAATGTGTCCTTTAACCATGGGAAAATTCCATGTATTTTCATATAATCCAGGAAAAGCAGCATCAACGCAAATGAAATTTGTTGGTCCAACAGACCAACAACTGTGTGGTTATTCAGATGTACATAGAACGTGGATAAACCCTACATGGACATTATGTGTGTTTTTGCCACATGAAATAACATGTAAATAGGCTCTGAAAACACAAAGAGAAAGATATAACCATGTGTATTTCCCCTCACCTTGACTTGGTAGGTTTGAAGAGGTTCTCCGTCCACCTGGTAGACATACTGCCCTAGAACCTGCCCCTCCTCTTGCTGTTCATCCTCCAGACCCTTTACACAATAGAAAGCGAAGGGGGTTGATATCTATTTTTCAATCAATTTCAGCTCATTCTTCTGCCTTTTTGTCACTTTAGATAAAACATTGTACTCAAAAGAGGAAACACATAACCACAACCAAACCGCAGGCTTATGAGGACGCCTGAAGAATAATGGCAAACAAACAAATAGCCTAAATTAAAAATGGTTTAAAAGGATACACACACAATGACTGTTGCTCATGATTTTATCCATTTAAATAAGTACTTCTTACATAGACTGTGAAGTTGCGTGGGGCACTGTTGATGTTGCCAGTTGGTGAGAGAGTTTTGGGGATGTGCTCCAGAGAAAAGGCTGTGGGCACAATCTTCAGGGACAAGCGGATCACTAGGTATCCATGTGAACCTCTAAATGCCCAACAGTTACCAGGGTGTACATCCGGCTGATGGCAGAGAGGAAGTAAAAAAAATAAAATAAATGATGTGATGAAAATTTGTTATAACTGATGTAACGTTACCTTCAGCAAGGAAAACTGAACATGAGCTCACCTGTATGACGGCACGAGGAGACTGAGAAAAGTACCACAGTGGCAGACCAAACAGACTCATCAGTGCAGTTTTGGTCTCGTATGTTTCCGAACAACGTGTGCTCAGGACACTGCCACCTACACACAGTCATGTAAGTTGCAAGTTAATTTACACAGAGATACAACCTGTAGAACATGTGAAGCAACATAGGTTTCGATTGATTTCATCTGTATTTAGTATATGAAATAATGAAAGCTTAAATGTTATTGCAGAAATAACATACAAAAACATACCAAATATGTACTGCATGTGTTCATGTATAAAAGTATGAACACTGTTTTACATCTCTGCATTTACCTAATCTACTACATTTTTTGGAGTTTTATTTTTATTTTTTTGTGTTATTAAATTTAACAAGATAAATACATAACTGGAGTTTGTTTGGTTGTATGTGTAAAAAAATAAAAAATAAAAAAAATTGCATAATATTAGCCTGATATATAAAAGTGCGAGTGTGTGTGTGTGTGTGTGTGTGTGTGTGTGTGTGTACCTCCAGACTCCAGAGCATAATCCACGAGACCAATGCGGTCCTGGGAATAGAGCTTCAAAGCATTCTGCACAATCAACTGCACATTCTAACAAGAAAAATAAGAAACTAGTGAGTGTTAATAAATTAACAAAAGGTAAAGATGACAATCTCGTTCATAATTTCTTCTTTACCTCTTCAGATAAGCCCGCTTGCTCAGTGCTTTGCAGGACAGCCCGAGTGATGGTCTCTGCACAGGGCTTCTGTGGAATCTTCTCCATCTGATAAGACACGTTGCCTAGAATGCTTCTCTCCAGAGCAGCAAGTGAGGCTTGCAGGTCTGAGCTGCTCACAAACTGAGTAGACAACCACTTCAGCAAAGAATCTGGCAGCTCTGTTCCCTCTGGGTGCTCCTTGCCATACAACAGAGATCGCAGCTCTTGCCTCACCTGCTCAGATACCTGCGGGACATAAACAGTAATGAGCATGACACTGTGCCTGTGACTTTATTCACTCAAGGCAGAAAAACTCATTAAAAAAGGGACCAGCTATAGCTGGACTAACAAAGTGCTCAAACAACTAATTAGTAGGATGGTTTAAAATGCAAATAATAATACTGCAAAGTCAGCTAAGGACTGAAACGTGTGTTTCACTGGCATTGTCATGCAGCCTACAGTATATAAGTTTTGAGAACAAAAATAGAACAAAAAAAAGTCAGTTTAGTTATAAAAGACACTGGAATTGGCCACATACATTTTTGATCTGCACCTCTAATTAAACAAGTGATCGACTGCTAGAAAATTGAGAATCACAGATAAAAACACATGCTAATGCTAAAACAGAAAGCTAATAATGAACAACATGGTAAAAGTAAAGGGAGTGTTTTTATTAGGAACAGGAATGGCACTCACTGTGTCATGTATGGAATCCAGTTGTTCACATTTGCCTTTACAATCAATCACTCCCTGCAGGTCAATCCTGATGCTGCCCAGTTTCTCTTCCAGTTTATGCACTTCTGCCAACAGAGTCGCATGGGAGGTGTGATCCACTTCCACACTAAAAAAGAAACAGGGCCAGGTGGTGAACAAAAGCAGGGCTGGAGTATTCATAGTTATTGTAGATGCAAATTCCACATATGAGAACTTTGGATCTGTATGGACTAACCTGTCAGAAGATGGAGTCTGAGATTCTTGTCTTCTCTGTAACTCCTTAAAATATGAAATTGAAAACGCAGTATAAAAAATAAGTTCTTGCTCTGGACATTAATTGGCAATTTATAAAATGCAAAGATAAAAAAACTAAAATCAACTGAATGATCAGGAATTGCACTCCTCAAACAGAACTTCAAAAAATAATGTTGAAGCACCATGTTTTTGGAAAGTGTGTCATAATAGCAGAAATAGTTATGAATTGCTCAAAGTGTAGTATACAATACAGGTTACAATACCTCCATTTTAAGAGCTAGATTCTTAAGAAGAGCCTCAACCTCGGCCAGTCGGGACTTATTATCCAGATTCTGCAGTTCAAACTCTTCCTCATGCTGGAGGAAACCAAAACAGAAAGAAGTAATGCATTAGTAATCCTTTTCTCTAGCCCCAATGCAACATCCCTTTCTGCAAGATCTAACCTGCTGCAATTGCTGCTTCTCCTTCTCCATCTCCACTCGTAGCAGGCGGACTCTCTGCTCCATCAGATCATCCACCCACTGGCCAAGGCTCTCCCTGTTGGTGTGTGTATGCAGCTTGTCGGTCAAAGAACTGTAAAGGCTAAGCACTTCCTTGTGCTGCTGCTCCCGCTTGCTGCCAGTTGCTGCTACATGCTCCCACAGCTGTGCCAGGCTCTGTTCTATCTGTGCCAATCTCTCAGAGTATGCTGCAGCTGCCTTGGCTGCATCCTGCTGGGAGCAGAGAGACAAATTTGCTTCGTATGACGGTTTACCAATAAAATAAATAAATAAATAAATAAAATACATTTCCTTCACCCCAATTAGATGTAACAATTGCTTTTTTTGAACTTCAATTAAAAGGTTAATAAGCCAATGACTGAGTAACAGAATGGTCAACCAATATATTGCATAACTAAATAGGACAATAACATAAAAGCTTGTATTTTGTCTATGATTTGTCCACATTTCTAAATATAGCATTACAAATCACATGTCTACTTTATAACCCTATGTACCTCATGGTGCACCAATGATGGATGACTACCAGGGAGACCCTGACTATCCATGGAGGCTGGTGCGGAGAGGGAGCCGAGTAAAGAGTCTGTCGTCATCCATTCAGGCATGTTCACTGCAGGCAAAATGGCCCAGAAGCTGGGCAGACCCCAGAACCAAAGAGCTGTACAAAATAGAAGAAATGTTCAGCTCAGACGTGCACTCAGATGATGAAGATAATGAGGATGCTCTATGCACAAACAGTAGGAGCTTTTATTAGTGGCATGAATGAAGCAGAATTTACCTAGAAGCAGCAGCAAGGGAAGAAGAATCCAGAGAAGTTTTCGCAATACTGGCAGGCACCTAGAGGAGTAGAAGAAATTATAGATTTTTTTGCCACTACAAAAACCCCCCCCAAAAAACAACGTGTGAGAGAAATACAAATCCCTCATTTAAGAATAAGCCTTAAAAAAATCTGAACCAAAGACTAGAAAACCAAACCGCACCAACATAATTTAACACATTTGTTTAAAATGACTACTGATTATTCAGGCTTTCACATTACACACACTGTTCCATCAGCTGCGATGCTACAGGCTGCAACAGACCAATAGAGCACATCAATCCAAAAACGCACTTTTAAACTCTGTGGCCTTCATGCTCCCCTGAAAAAGTGTTTTTTGTTTTAAACTGCCTAGATAGAAATGACCTAGATAGAAATTACCAAGAAAAACATTCTTCAGAGACATGAGGCCACTTTATCCAATCAGGCTGTTAAGATACTGAAATCTTAGGCCTCTACCCTTAAATCTTCCGACCAACTCACTGATCCTATCCGTACATGTCCGAACAGGCCAAAAATTCTGTATCATTTTTTAAACCCATGTTTTGGTTATAGTTACTTATCTACACTGGAATCTAGGACAAACATATTTCAGATCACAAGACAGAATTGACAAAAAAAGTTGTCTTTGACATCACAGCAATGCTGACTCAACAAAATGACAAATGTGTGTGTGTGTGTTTTAAAAGTTTTGTGGTAGCAAAGGTAACAATCTAGGTGAATGTTCATGCTATTTCTCTCACCATTACAACTGAAAATAAACAAAAAAATACAGTTTAACAATTCTAAAATATTATTGTTCACTTTTGCTAAACCATTAAAACCACAAATAAATTTCTATAAAGTCATTTGAGCAAGTTCTCTAACTTATTGAACATGGACAACTGAAATAGCTCTTAAACTTTATTTTGTGTGTATGTGCTATAGTGAGTACACCCCTCACATTTTTGTCAACACACAGCCATTAATGTCCACATGAAAATGTCCAAATTGTGCCCAGTGTTATTTTGTGCAGCCACTAGGGCTGCAAATAACAATTATTTTAACAATCGATTAATGTGTCATTATTTTTATGATTAATCAATAAACAAAAAAAGCACTAATTTCTAACCCTTTATTCAAAAACAGAACTAAAATCTTTAAAAAGTGCACAAACATGTTGCTCCTTGAATTTTTATAATAATAATTTAATTATACACCACATTTAAACACAGCTGAACTTTAAAATGAAATTAAAAAGTACTACACACACAAATATATTTGTCAAAAATAACCTACCGGTATATGGGACAAAGCACAGAATATACACTGTAAACGATGCTTCTCTAACTTAGTAATTTTGACCGGTTTTCAATCCAAATAGCTAAAAAAAAAAAAAATCTTAAATCAAGATACATTTACTAGACACGTGAAAAAGCATAAAGAAATTCTTGTTTTCTGAAAAAACACCTAAAAATTAAGTGATTGTTTGCTTAAAACAAGCAAAATCATCTGCCAATGGGGTAAGTAAAACAAACTTAAGGACATACTTTCAATCAGAAGTTTTAAGCATCATTTAAGTCACTAGACCAGAAAAAGGTCATGAGAAAAGGGAGAGGGAGACAGTGTGTTGACTCCATTCCGCACTCAACTAAAGTTTTAATTTTTGCAATAATGAAATCTCATATTATAATAATGGAATTTGTTGCCAACACTTTTAGTAATAATTTTTTATCGATTCATTGTTGCAGCCCTAGTGGCCACCATTATTTTCCAGTACTGCCTTAACTCTTATGGGAATGGAGTTCAGTAGAGCTTCACAGGTTGCCACTGACATCACAGAGCTGGTTGATGTTACAGACCTTACGCTCCTCCACCTCTATGAGGATGCCCCACTGATGCTCAATATGATTAAGGTTTGAGACATGCCTGGCCTTTACCCTGGAGGTGTGTTTGGGGTTGTTATGTTGGAATACTGCCCTGCGTCCCAGCTTCTGAAGAGAGGGGATCACGCACTGCTTCAGTATGTCACTGTACATGTTGGCATTAATGAATCCCTCAATGAACTGTAGCTCCGCAGTGCCAGCCTCACTCATGCCACCCCAAACCATGACGATCCCACAACCATGTTTGACTGAAAGCAAGACACGCACGTCTTTGTACTTCTCACCTGGTTGCCACCACACACGCTTGACACCATCTAAACCAAATAAGTTTATCTTGGTCTCATCAGAACACAGGACATGGTTCCACTAATCCAGGGGTGTCCAGCTCCGGTCCTGGAGGGCCATTCTCCAGCACAGTTTGGTGGTTTTCCTGATCAAGCACACCTTAATCAAATCACCTGTTAATTGCCAGCTTTACCGAGTGTGTTTTAGAAACAGAGCTACCAAACTGTGCAGGACACCGGCTCTCCAGGACCGACTTTGGACACCCCTGCACTAATCCATGGCCACAGCCTGTTTGTCTTCAGCAAACAGTTTGCAGGCTTTCTTGTGCATCATCTTTAGAAGAGGCTTCCTTCTGGGATGACAGCTATGGAGACCAATTTGATGCAGTGTGTGCGGCGTATTGTCTGAGCACTGACATGCTGACTCCCCACCCCTATAACCTGTGCAGCAATTGTGGCAGCACTCATGTCTATTTTCAAAAGACAACCTCTGAATATGACGAAGAGCATGTGCACTGAACTTCTTGAACTTTCAGTGACCAGTATGGGCGTGTGAGTGCAATAACACCAAATGTAATACACCTGCTCCCCATTCATACCGGAGACCTTATAACACTAACGAGTCACATGACACAGGGGAGTAAAAATTAGGGTTGTGCTTACTTTTGTTGCCAGCGGATTAGACATTAATGGCTGTGTGTTATTTTACCTATATCCACACACCCACTCTCTCTGCGTCATGTTATGTAAGTAGTCTGTGGATCATAGCACAGATGAATTTTCCTACATTTCCTACATAGATTTTCCCCACTTCTGCCTCCTTCTTTGATCCAGCACTTTACAAGTACTTTTAACAAAGTGGGACACACTCCTAATGAACTCACCGTGTCAAGAAAAAGACATTCAGCAGGGACATGAGAGTGACCAACTGATACCAAGCTGTTCCCAGCCACCAGAAAACTCTTGAAGCTGCCTTGCCTGTACACACACACACACACACACACACACACACACACACACACACCCACACACACACACAGACAGAGAGTCAGAAAGAAATCAGACATCAGCGAGG
>JBBIGC010000104.1:24734953-24758939 GCA_037576955.1 Lepidarchus adonis | reverse complement strand
TTGTGTACACACACACACACACACACACACACACACACACACACACACACACACACACACACACACACACACAGACAGAGAGTCAGACAGAAATCAGGCCTCAGAGAGGATTAGACAGTGGGCTAGGGAGGTTAAGGGGTTGCAGCCACAGATTAGAGTCAGTGATCAGCTGAGGGAAGTAGGAAACCACATCTGCTTCATTGTGTTAGTCATAAAAACACCCACAGCTATGAATGCAGTCTCACACAAAAACTGAGGGGAGAATAGCACTGGCTAAATAAATAAAATCTCAGAATTTGCTCTGACTCCTTTCATATACATAGCAAATTCACATTACAGTAAAAATAATACATTTAGAACTTTAATTCTGAGCAGGCACTACATCTCTCATCCTATATTCCCTGCCTGTTTATCTAAATAACTAAATAGCAAATGACCCTTACTAGGAAGTGGCTAAGCTGGAATAAATCTCATTAGCTACATGTGGGCCCTCTGCCAAGTCAAGCCAATCTAGCCTAAAATGTTCTCCCAAGCTTATTTAAAAAAAAAAAAAAAGAAAAGATGCTTTATGTGGAGAAACAATCTGACAGACAACACACCACAAACAGGAAACAGAGGAATAGTGTTTGTAATAGGAGGAGTCATATTAAAGCGAAAGTTCAGCCAAAATTCCAAAAAACGTTTGGTGTCCAAAATTTGCTTCTTTAAATTTCCCATTGTCGCCATTAGGCTAATATGGCGAACATGTACAAGCAGATTGTCATTAATTAGCATCATGAAAATGGATTACCAATTCCTCTCACGCTTGCCTCAAAAAGCTGTAAATTTGGTTGCTGCCAAACTTTCGCTTTAAATGATAAGGTTGCCGCACAGGGAGCAGAAGTCTTGCTGCCAAACATTACATGTCATGCAGGAGTTTGAAGAAGCCTAAAATCACATGACAATGACCTGGAGAAACTGCAGCCAAATACAGAACTGACAAAATCTTCTGTGTGATAAGCCAGCTTGCTGAAAGAAGCTTCTGCCCCGCCTTCAGCAGACCACTGCCTGGACACCACCAACGAGGAAAAAGAGTTACCTTGTAGCAGCTATATATTTTAATAACCATCAAGTTAATGGTAAAACAATGCATTAATTAAGGCCTGCTAAATCACTACACATCATGTTACACAAATAAATACAAAGAGCACAACCTGTGAAAAATACAAGGAACCACAAAGCCCCTATAAACTGCTGGGCCATGGATGACCTTGTGTAGACAGCACTTGTCTTCAGATTCTGCTTTCCTTTGCAGTCATCACCTGTTGGGATTCGAGGGTTGAGGCAAACAAAAACAAACAAATCCCATATTTGTAGATTAAATACAACAAAGAAAACCAGTCTGAACATGCCACAGAAAAATAGTGTGAACACAGCAGGTGTGTGTGCACTAATTATTAGTCTGCTTGACTCATGTTACTATTGGTGAAACACAACTAACACCTGGCAAACTGATCGACACCACCTGTAAAGATGGTGAAAGGATTTCTGGACACATTAAGACAGAATAATGTTAGTAATGGAACAATGCTTCTGGCAGCAATGCACTAGTTCTCCAGATGTTCCAAAAACAATTACTAATAAAAAATTATATTAATATCTCATGAATGGAATTGTGATCATTTGGTGAAGAGTTTCCTAAAGAACTGACAGATGGTGCAGCCAGAGTTTTACACCCCAAAACAAATAGCAAATTCCTTGTGTGTGTAAATGAGAGCAGATATTATAGAGATGTACTTACAGAGAGGACCACTGAGACTTTGATGTTCCTTCTGAGTTATCAGATCATTTACATTCATTGTCCCACAGTAACCAGCGTGGCCTTCAAAAAAAACAGAAGAAGAAAAGATGATCAATTCACTCAGTTCAGCCTGCAGCCTTCCCCTTAGCCCACTGATCAGAGCCCAGTGTGTGTAAGGGTGGACAGAGAAAAGAAGAATTTGCATGTAACCAAGGAGAGGGGCCCATTTGGTTATGTGCAATACATGAAGCTCAGTCAGAACAACAGAGTGCTGCAGCAGAAGGGGTTAAACTGTTGTGGAATAGCTGGTAAGTTTAAAAAAAATGTAGAGAAGATGTCAGAATTGAAGCAAGCTCTCTGCAAAGTGGTTGAGGTTAAAAGGCGACAAGAGGATGTGACTCAACAGTTTCTGATGCCTCAGGGTGATGTGGGTTCAAGCCACTATCAGCAAATGCCGCGAAATCATCAACACCACAAGTGAAAGACAGATTCCAGAGAAAGAGACAAGTCAGGATACAGTCACTACAGCCAAGAAATTCAGAAGATGATGAAGATGCTTAGCTATATAAAATCAGAATGAAGAGCTGTGATTCGGTGCTTAATCCTACAAGTAATCTCTCAAAGTTTATGTGGCATAAAACAAAACAAGCAAATATGCGGGTAGAAACTAGGGCCCAACCAATATAATTTTCCCAAAGAAAACTAATAAGGTTAAATGATTTCTTTGGCATTTGCACCAATCCCAATAAATAATAAGCAACGCTAAGCAGCAAATGCAACAAACCAATTGTTTAAAAATTCAATAACAACCACATTCCCTTTCAGATATCAAAACACTGCAAGGGCAGTGCAATTAATTGCAAAGGCAATTATGTACATTTAGAGTAAGTTTACATAATCAAGGTCTCAACATAGCAGTTACGTTTAATATCATGCTTATGGTTCACATTGCAAGAGTACGGAGTTCTAAACTTTTAATGTCGATCTTAATTAGGTTAAAATTTTCATTTAAGTCCACTGGGACTTGTTGCATTCTGCCATGTTTATACCAGGCCAACAAAAACCATCTGATCAGTCATATGACTTTATTCTACTGATTTTTCAGTCTGGGAGTAGCTATGAAATGAGAAATTAACATTTTCATGTCACGTCATTTGCATTTGTATACCACGCACCCCCAGTATTGTTGTCGGTAAGTTTGGTTTTTTTCTAAGTAGACTTCTTGGTAATAAGACTTTCCTGTGAAATTCTTTCTTAACCCTTAACAAAATCTTTTTTGTAAAACCACTAGTCAATATTAGTAGTTTCTGAAATGCCCGCTTTCTTGTTATTAGAATTGGAGAGAATTTTCACATTGGTTGGGCCCCAAAATGGTAACGGTAGTACTCAAGCCTCCAGCTAGTACCTCCATTAGCATTGACACTGCAGGCTTTTCTCAGCCTAGCAGACTGAACAAGCAGTGTGAGTGCTGCTGCTGAAGAGACGGCCACCCTTCTACTCACACACACACACCAGTCTGTCATAGACCACAGCATGGCTGTAGAGAGATAAGGGGTTAACACACAAATACAGGTATTAAAACGTTAACACAGACATTTCAATTTTCAACACATTAATACTCCAAGAGCACACTGTATCAGGGAGAAAGTATATATATATTAAAAAAGAATGCTGGTCTTGTGTAAAAAGCTTGAAGAAGGTAGTTTAGTTTCAGTGTTAGCAGAGTTCCCTCCTTTCTGTCCGATTTGCATGCAGAGTGAATCACAGGCTTAACTGCTGATAAAAACTTTACATTAACAGTTAGGTCAAGATGCACTGACTCAAAAATCACATCATAAATTTGTAGTGGCCAACAATGAAATTAAATGACATCAAAAGAGTAAAATGCCTACTAATGACTATATTTGTTCCTTAGATCATAGAGAGCATAAAATACAACTACTACGTCATTTAGTTTTTCTACTGAGAGACAGAAAGAAGATATATAGTGAAGACAAGAACCACCAGACACCAATAATTTTTATGGAGTGAGACCCTCATTAAAATGAACCACCGTTAATTGTACCAGTTAAAAATAGTGAGGGTGAAATACAGCAAGGCAAGCAGGTGTTTAGCAGTAGGTGAAAGACTTGTACCTTTGCCCTGTTGGCCAGGCTTCAGCAGAACATTCTGCATAAGGAGTGTAAACAGACACACAACAGAGGCTGCGGTTTTCCTGCTGTAACGCAGGCAGGCCTCAGAGAGCAACCCCAGCACACCTATAGATAAACCACACTCCTACATAAAAATGGACATTCACAAACAATAATAAAGATGCATACAATCTGTAACGGCCTATAATATGACAAACACTGAAATGCTGCCAGACATGACGCCAAGGGTTGTCACGGTTACTTGTTTTAAAACAATTATTTTGACTTGGCCATCATTAAGATTTTGTCAGCATATTATACATTCTCTTGCTGCTTTTTCACAGTAGAAAGTACAGCCTGATGAATCTTATACAGACAAGTATACTTCCTACTAGAACAATATGCACCACTGAAAAACTGCAACTTAACATACATCTGTAATTAATAAAAAAATCTTTATACAGAAAGGGAGAGAGTGGTTTAGGAAAATTTATTTGGACAGTCATTTCTGATTTAAAATGAGTAGTTTACAGAAAACTCTTACATTGTTTAAAACCAACAACAAAGAGTGTTAAAGGAGGGCGAACATTACCACTGGTAAAGGAGGGATAATGCAGAACCAGTAATGGAAACTCCTGAGTTACATTTAACAGGTTTCAGTGTGCAGAGCAGATCACACAAGTATATACACCCCACACAAACACCCACACACTATTTAGAATCATCAAACCCTGTGATATACTCCTACATCTTGGTGACAGCCCTGAAAGTCAAAGAGAGTTCTCTCACCAGATTTGTGTCGGCGGCTCTTCTCTCTACTGTAGACTGTAATGTTAGGAGAGAAGGATCCATCGCTGGCAGCGAGATTCAGAGCAGAGGAGGAATAGAAGCAGGAGGAAGAGGGGCATGGTTGAGAAGAAGAGTGGGCGGGCAGAGGATCTCTCTCAGAGTGAGCAGTGGTGCATTCTTTGCAGAGGAAAGTGCTGTTCATCGTGGATGTCTGAGTCTGAGCTGTGTTCACGTCACCATTATTTATTGATGTGAAACTGCGATCCTCTCGAACAGTCTGATCTAAAGAAGAGATGCAAGGAAACATTAGGGACAAACACAGATCCATGCATTTTAGGACTTTCATAGTGAAGACAGGCGTCTTACTGAATACATATGGAAACATCACAATGAATTAGGAATGCCACTGTATAGGTGTTATTAGCAATATGCTGCTGTAAAGAAACATTTTCTCTGTAAACGTCAGTTGTAAAAAGCGATGAATAAATAAAATTGACTTGACTTTTCAGAAGTTGGGAGTCTGGAACAAGTTTGAACTATTGGAATAGAACATTTGTTTCCAGTCTACTCTAATAAAAAAAATTAAAATTAAAATTGTAGATGTAAATTTGATTAAAAATCTATATTACACATAAAATAGTTCACTGTAAAAGAGTTCAAAAGAACAGATTAGTAACAGCTGATACTCAACATGAAAGTTTTATAACAGAAAAGCCTTAAATTAAATGTAACTGGAAGGATGCGGGTGGGCTGCTGGGAAAGAGAAGACTGTCGCTCACATGTACTTTCACCAACCTTTTCCCCTCCCGGTTGCGAATGTCATGTGTCATGTATGTGGTTTTTTTTAGCACCATGAATGAAGCTCTTTTTTTATCCTTCTAGTTCATCCTCCTATTGTAATTTCCTCTTCTGCTACCTCTCAACTGACCTGTTTTTTCTCCCAAATATCTGTATGTGCTCTTTGGTTGGAGAGGTCCAATATCGGTGCATGTAAAAGTGTACTGACTAATAAAGGCTCATCATCATCACTCCATTACTGAGTAAATTGTTTTTTTGGAAACAAATAAGTCATCATAATGATGTTTTCAATAAATCTAAAACATAAGCCACAACTTATGTAGGGAACATCAATTTACATAAGAGATGCAAAACTGGATCAAGACTGGATGGATTAAGCTTACAAATCTAAGAAATATGAACTATGATGTGCAACTTAATTGTGAACATTTTGTACTAGACATCACAGGCAAAGCTTTGGTGACAGATGACATACCTTTAAGATCTCCATCTTCATCCAGTCCTAGATTATGGGAAAAAAAGAGAACACAATATTATAATAACAACAAATTTGTTACACAGTTACCATAGGTGTATATAGAGTGGCAAGAAAAAATATGCATGGAATGTCATGGTTTTCTGCATTAATTTGTCATAAAATGCAATCTTCAACAAAGTAAAGGATATGGACAAAATAAATGTACCTAAAGTAATAACGCAAAAATATCAGATCTTTTTATGCCTTTATTGAGAACAACAACAAACAACTCCAACTGCTAGTTGAAAAAGCATGTCAACCCTTGGAATTAATAACTAATTTGAGTGGTTTTTATCAGTCAACATAGCTCTGTTTCACATCTCCAAACTTATTTTCTTAACAAGCCTCCAGGTATGCAAATACCAGACACCAATTATTGTTTTGAGGTCAATAACCTTACGTGACTTACATGAAGATCAGATCTCATTTTATGAAAAATTAAGGTAGAAAACCATGACATTTCAAAAGGTTCACTTATTCCTGCCACTGTAGTAACATGTGTCCTGGTTTGATGTACTGACCCCAGAAGCGCTTAACAACAGTGTGCTCCTGTATGCAAGACTCATTCAACAGGGAAGACGTGAGTAAGCTATCGCTGGCATCATAGATGTCTTTATGGGGCGTCTTAACTGGTGTCTGAAGCAGGGAGCTTGAACCAGACATGGAGAACCCGGACCTCCTGCTCTTTGTCCTAAAAGAAGTGAGAAAGAAGAAGATATAAATGAAACAAATCACTACTACTACAATTTTAGCTAAGTAGTATATTTTAATGAATTTTTATAATTAAAAACACTTCATGTGTTATCTAAATTGAGATAACTTAACAGATCAAAATCATTTGGGGGCAGTGTTTAATTGTAACATGTAGCATGCCAGTGGTGATGGTAACAAATCAATCATGTTTTGTTATTCAAGTTGAAATTAAAGCTACAAATACATTTTATGGTCTTTAAACAATAAACAAAAGTGCCCATATGTGAGCTCACTGTGATTAAAAGAAAGGAATTATCATGCTAATTTCATGACACAAGGCTGAAATAGTTTAGAATGTTAAACATTCACATTATTTCTTAATACATTGCTACAGATCATTGCATGAATGCATTTTAAAATGTGAACGAGGTGCCAAATCCACCAAAGTAGTCAACAGATCCAAGATCCAAATGAATGCCTGCTTACTTTCTCTCCTTTTGAACAGAACCGCCAGTGCTGAAGGACACGCTGGTGTCGTATAAGGGACCCAGCCCACTGTTGTCATGATAGTGACCAGAGCCGCCCTGCAGCCGCAGGCTACGTCGTGACATCCTGGGCGAGTCAAATACTGGAGCAAGTCGGTGCTCCCTCTCGTACTCCAGGGCAGCTGATGAGTAGCTGGAGCTGAGACACACAGAATTAACTCATTAATAGACTGTAGGTTGGTATTGTGGACATGGATCAAGCCTAGCCTCCAATGTCAGTGGTCCTATTTAGTCTAAATCTACGCTTAACTGAAGATTAAAAAATAATGATGCCCTAGTGAACATCTGTGACACTAATACACTGAACTAGGCTAGGCTTAAGAGTCACAAATGCATGCATGAATTAAAACAACCTTGTAAACGGTTGCCCAGTCATCCAGCGAGTTCAGACATAAACAGAAGCAGGCTTTTTAATCTGGGGGCAGTTCCTCTTTAGCCAGATCATAAACAAAGCCACAGGCGAATGATCAAGCCTGTTTCTTCATTTGATTTGTAAATACTGCCCTGCTGATCAAACACTGGAAGAGGGAAACATAAGCTGACAAACCAGACCCTACACGCTGGATGTGTCTGGCTTTCATTACATAACTTCTGAGTGTCAAGTTTAAAATTAGCAGCTGAGGTAAATTTAGATATACCAGTAATGTCTGGGAAACATTTTGGGTGAACAGGTTCTGAGGCACTGAACACTCAACATATGCATACTCATTTCTAGTTAGACATTTGGCTTCCTTCATTTACTATGATTATAATGAATATGTATTTCAGGGTTTGAGAGCAAGGAGTGCAACAATGCATCAAAATATTGGGATACTGCAATGCAAAAACTCCTGGAAGAATTAGAACTATTCATTAGGATTTTTGTTGTTATTGCATCGTCTTCAACCAGTGTAATCAAAAACCCAGTCCAACACATAAATGACATCACCCACATGCTGACTAAGAGCTGTAGTTACATCAGCAAATTGTGCCACAACTCTTTTTCCTTTATTCAAATTTAAGTCAAAATATTGCAAAAATATTGAATTGTGAACTCAGTATTGTGAATTTCATCTAGACCAAGTGTGTTGTTACACTAGAATCTACAGAATATGGGAAAACTGTACAGGGAAAATGGTCGGGAAAAATTATGAAAACAAATATTGGTTCGTTATCAATCTTAATCTAATACTTTTCAACCAATGAGCCCTGAATTCAAACTCAAGAAGTCCGTTTAATACACTTGGAGGACTTACCTTGTTCACATTATATGATGCTGCAACACATGCATAATGTGATGGATTGTTATATGGTTTGATAAGTCCATAAATCACATTTAAAGATCTGATCCACTGCATTTGAGCAGCATTAGACAGAGTGCAAAATAAAGTTAATCCAGGAACTATATAATTTAAAGGAAAAGTAGTGAACAGAGGGAGAAATATGACAGTTTATTTAAACTTATATTGACATATATTAAGTTATACTGCTTAAATTATACAGTATTAAAGTTAAAATGCACAACGTTTGGTCTCAAAACGCTTTTCCGAGTCTGTTGCAATATGAAAAGTACTTAAGAAACACTGATCCACTGCATGCTTCACTACAAAAAATATAATCAGTACCATTTAACTGGAGTTAGCATATCAGTCTGTAAAACAGTACACACACACACGAAAATACCACCATATCTTCTCTTCATCCACATTACAAAGCTCTAGTACTGAATTAAGCAATTCTAACACTCTTCAGATCTAGCACTGGCTTTAGAACAAGCCATGCCATGTGTACATGAGGATAAAAGAGAAGGTAGCTTGAAATAGCTTAATCTCCCTAAATAAAGGCTAAGTAGAGAGGTTGATGTTGTATTCCAGCACAGGATGGGCACAGCATAAGAGCAAATTAACAATGAAAACTACAGGAAGTCCAAACAACAGGGGAATACGGTCCAAACTCCAAACAGAGAAAACCACCACCCCTCCCATACAACTCGCTGGGAGCCACAGAGTTACAACACAGAAGTAAAATGGGGTGGGATATTTTCCACATGCAGTGCCCAGGCACAGAATGTCTCCACAACGAGGAAGAAATAGAGGGGGAAAAAAAAAAAAACAACTGCCATCTCCCTGGAAACAATCCCAGCATTCATGTGCCTGAACTTTGGATCTGTTCTCAATGCAACAGGCCTGCTACACTTGTGTAGACCATTCACGACAGCTGAACACATTCTACTGGCAATCACCAAATAAACGGTAACTAGTTACACTGCCGGGTTATCTGGTAGGTTTGAGGCCCGGGGCACCTTTTCTGTTAGTAAAACTAAGTATCAGTGCTAACTGTAGATACGCGATATGCTGATAAGCACGAAAGGAAAGCAATACACACAGCAGAGTCCAGCCCCAGCTCTCCAGATCCCACCTGTCGTCAAGGCTCATACCATGGAAAGACCTCGCAGTCACACATTATCATGTACGAGTACTGCTAACACACTCACAGCGACACTCAACAGCAGATCAAAATGGGCTCAGTGGGCGGGAAATCAAGGCTTTACTCTACTTACACAGTTCACTTCCTGTAGGAGACACTGTACACACTAAATGACTCAACTCCCTCCCTCCCTCCTTCAGGACAAAGTGCTTCTAAACTCCTTCTTAAATGCTCTGCTGCTCTTTGCCTCTTTTATGATCCAATGAAAATAAAAACACCCTGCTTACTTTTGGATCTCAGAAAGCAAGATTTTAGCTGGCTTTATTTAAAATTCAAAATTCAAGTCTGCTTTGAAAAATGCAGCAAAAACTGTATAATTTGTATTTTTATTTGCTGCAATTATGGTATTAATATTATACATTTATTGTAAACCATAGAACTAACAATAGTATTCAGATGAAAAGAGTGTGCAATTGGTTGCTCAAGATTCATACCATAGTTGCAGCAAAAACTGTATTTTTTTTTTTTTGCTGCAATTATGGTATTAATCTTGAGCAGCTAATTGCACACTCTTTGCATCTGAATACTATTGTTAGTACTATAGTTTACAAGAAATGTGTAAAAAGAGCAAGCAAAGCAGCTAATCAATTTAGCAGAAAAATTGGTACCAGCAATAGCTATAAGGGGAATTCTACTGATTTAAAAAAATATATAATTTTATAATTCAATCTTTTAGATGCAAACAGTCATTTAGACTAGTCTGATGTGAAAATGACCATTCACTCATTTAACCATTCTGTTTACTAACCAAGACAGATCATGTCAGTTATTTATTTGAGTTATTTGTTTTGTTTAAAAAAGAAAAAGCAGTATCAAATAGTTCTTTAGATTCCATTTCGTTTGTATTTCTCCAAAATGAATTTTTTTTTAAACAAACACAAAAAACACATTTTAGGACAATTCATTTTAAAAACCTGTTCTACAACAGCATTCCAGGTATCAAGCAACACATTTATTCGTCTGCATCCTATTCCCACGCTTGTCTGCACTTTCTCTTCTCTAGAATTATCCATTTCACATCCAACCATCCTGAATGACTTCTACTACATCTCAAATGTTAAAGGGGTGTGTCTGTGATTTTTCAAAATGTCTTTTTAATTTAACATAACATTTTAGTCTGAGATCACATTAAAACAAAACTGAGTCTTCCACTTTTCAGGAGAGTTAAACAATTGGGTTTTTTTTATATCATACCATGTTACAAAGGGTGAGATATCCATTATATCCAAATTTCAACACTGTCAAGTTTAGAGTGAACACACACACACAGTCTTATATACAATCAATCAATAATTTATTCAATTCTGGTTGTCTTTTATTATAAAACATTTTGCATTCCTTGTGACCCTTGAGAGTACCAGTTGAACAAGATGATGTATGCTTTGGCTGAAATGGCACCTGCTACAGGTTACCCAGTGTAGACCTCTTTCAACTACCCCTTATGCTGTCAGTTTTTACTGGTTAATTTGTAAAATTACCTTTATTTTATTTACTTTATTTCAATAACAAAATACAATGAACAGTACATTAAAAATCCCAACAGCAATACTAGTTTTGAAAAATGTTTCCCCAAATAATTCAGTTCTAATAGTCGGGCTTAAGCTCACTTCCCTGACTTAACCAATGATGTACTCATTTCCTCCTGTTTCCAGGCATTGCACAATCAAACACATCCAAGAATCTGACAGCTATTCTGTGCCAAAGCCAACTCAGCAAAAACAAATGCAGATCAGCACTAAAAGGACTGTACTTGAGAAAAACAGCCAGATCCTAAGTGACAACGCAAAACCACACATCAGATCCAACATTCATTTAATTTTCATTTAATTTTAACAGCAGACTATGTATGACAAGCAATGCACGTTTGGTCAATTCTTTTCAACATAAAACAATCAATACAATAAATTATTTAACAAAGCGAAATCAGCCTGAAAATGTCCATCAGTAAGTAATAGGGAAACTAATGTGCCGATCACAAGCTATTTTATCCAATCAATTATCCAATGTAAAACAGGGGGATCCTTATTATAACCATTTGAAAAAGTTTGTGTTTAAGTTGCTATAACTGATGGGGAGCCATACGCAGTCACTCTCCTGCTGGGAAAGAAGCATTTAGACTTAATCTCACATATCACACAAAGGAAAAGCCTGTTTTGTAATCTAAGCAGACAAGAAGCCTGCAGGCCATTCTGATTCACTGCAAAAGACAGTGGGAGTGTGTAATGTCAAACGTGCGACAGGAACAGTGTCATTCCTCAGCCCTGACAACACACACACACACACACACAGAGAGAGAGAGAGAGGACCTTCCACTCAAACACTCTTAACCCTGCTCTTGTGCTCTCATACACACGAACACTCATCAAAACCAAAATTAAAAAAGAACATCATCACATTTCAGCACTACAACAATAAAGATCCCAGTTGTGCTGTGGCCACTTGTACATGCCTCAGTGACTCACCAAGCTATGGCACTACACACAGGCATGCACAAGCATACGCGCGCACACACACACACGCACGCACACACAGAGGCACACCCTCATGCACAAATTTACTCAGTCACAAATATTTTTCCATCTGCAACTTCTGTTTTCAATTCTGAAAGGGGAACGTGCCCCTAAACCGAAGAATTTTGTAACATACTACACAAATCGCTCACTTCACTGGGTCTCTCCACGCAACACTAAGCACACTTCACTACTCAGAAGCAGTTCATATGGACATGCAAAAGTTATTGCACATGGCTAGTTATTTGCTCATTTTAAACCCCGTTCTTGCTGCCACACCCAAAGCACTGAGTTTTTAGGTGAATACCACTAATACCATTCAGTCACTCCGCCATGTCAGCTCATGCGCGTAGACAAAACTATAAAACACAAACGTGAGTGTCTGGCAGGTAAACTCATAGGAACACGCCCTGCAATTATCCGCGGGCCAACGTTGGGCAGTTGTGCAACACCCATGTCCTGCAGCTGCAGTGTGGAATTCACTCATCTACTTTCAGATGTCTTCAACACCCGTCACAAGAAACCTCTCTCTAAATAATTGATCACGACACATGAATGCATGCAACTCAAAGCAGACCTGTTCTGTGATGCAGTCTATACATAAACTAGCATCCTGAAGAGCAAACCGCCCCATGCTCACCTGAGAGAGTAGGTGTAGCCCGTGTTCTCTGCAGCATGCTGTTGAGTGGTACGTGTGCGCACTTTAGAATAGGCCATGGTGTCCCTTCAGCTCAGACTGCAAGAATCAAGGCAGGGAAGATACAGAATGCAATGTGTATTTGCAGAAGGAAAAAACCCCAGTGAGGCAACTCAACGCTTCATCTGATGGGGCAATAAATCCACTTTAACCTACACGTGAAGTTTGATACACAGCTTGCAGGGCTTTGAATTTGCCCCTTAACAGAATACTACTAGTAGTGCAACTAATAATAATAATAATAAAAAATCACTTATTTAATGTAGGGTGTGAAATAATATTAGAAGGTGTTATAAACCATGCTCAGGGCCTGACGCCAAGACACTCCCTTAGTAGCAGTACAAGTCCCAATTATGGGGAGCAATTCAAGTGAAATCTCACAATGACCCAAGGATTTATCCCCTCACCCAGACACTGAGCTATTCTCAGAGGGGAGATTCTGACTGACACTAAAGGTCATGTCAGACTTATCACTAATGAAATACAAGGTCATGTAACGTGCTAAATTAAACTGCACCCAATTTCATTACGCTGGGTCATAAACACATTTGGATTTTGTAGGCAAGCGAGGCTACAGTCAAGTAGACGGTGCTGCTCTCTAATACACCACGCTATTGTGTCAGTTTGTCAGACAATAACAAAGGTTATTGTCCCAATCCCAAACAGAGAACATATCTGTAGCACATGTGGGAGACGAGGTGAAGTGAAGAAATATACCTTTTAGAAGCGATTCAGGGACATCACAGTGCCTCGGGAGTCTTTGTCAACCAGTGTGTGTGTGATCCGATGTTAAGTTCCAAGCGCCGTTAACGTGAAAGAAACAAAAACAAGCCGCTTAATTTCGGTTTTACTCCAGGAACGAGGACGGTCCAGCTAGCTCGGCTTCGCGCCGCAATGTGACAAAACCCATGACGTTAAGGTGTGCAGAGGTGGGCGTGAAAAAATGAGACGTAACTCAGGAAAAGGGACACAAAGTGTCCGCGCCTAATTCAGACCACACACCAAAATGGCCTCTCAGCAGCAAGGAAAAAGGAGCAGACACTTCAGCCGTTGATCCTCCCCTGTCTTAAATAGACAGTACACCGCGTTCACCAGCCACAACGGTGTCCACGATCAGTACATCTTTAAAAACATGCTAGATAAATAAAACGGCGGCTTGATGAGGTCACTAACACCGAAAGCACAGTCTTTTATTGACTTTTTTAACCTGTGCGTTTTGCAGTAATCTGATTGCTAAAACCACGTGACTGTTTAATTTCCAGACCGGGCCCATCTGCCTCGCTGTGCCTTAGCCCAGAAACTAGATATAGCTCACCAGCCCGCTTCGCAAAACTGGAAACCTCCACAAAGACGATGATAAAAAGCGTACCCCGCTCTGGCATGAATCACAAAAACATTTTAATGCACTTTCAGATCTGGCCTCTGGCGAAATGGGAGAGGTACACATGTGAGGTCTCCTCAAAGAAGCATATATGGTCAGTTGAACGCACCCTGGAATGGTGAGCTGAGCTGATTTGAAACGCAAGTAGTGGTGGTTGCTGTTGTGCTGCCGCCGCGAAAAACAAGTTTCACCTCATAAACTGACCCTAATACGACACCAAATGATGCATGAACAGTCAATGCAAAGTAAAGATTTTTTTAAAAGCATTTTTCTTATTTAGGTATTAACTTCCACAACCATTCATACATAAAAATACATTATAAGTGTACGTTTCCTAAATGGCAAAAAACGAAGAAGACCGGCCGTTTACCCACCAGCCAAACTGGTCCTGAGAGACATGGCAGTAGCTTTCCAGCTACAGCGATCATTAGCACGTTAGCTTGTTTGGTAATAGGATGTTCAACAACACTATTATATATGCATTTTACCAGCTATCACAAGCGAAAAAAAGCAATCTGGTAACGTTATAAAAACTACTATATGTGCTTTACAGTGGTTATTTAACCTTTTCAGCCAAACTAGATCTTTTCCAGCAAATTTAGAGAATTATACATAAATCACACTTAACTAGCATAAACCCACCTGGCGACTTTTTAACGTTGCTCCTCCAGAACTCGTGGATTACTTTGTGAAGATGTTTTTTTTTTGGCTCAAGTTTGAGAATAAACAATGTACCGTTAACCTAAATTCAATACTCAACGGTTATACCGTTAAGCCGGAACGATTCTCCTGACGTCACCGGAAGTGGTAGTTTCACATATAAAGACGATCAACAACGTTTATAAAAAAAAACGTTCCGTTTTTAGATACAAACTTCGCAATGATTGGCCGTGGACGAACACTGGCTTTGTTATTATTGGTTATCATTTGAAGAAAACTTTGTTTTTAGAACCTGTGCTCAAAAGACGAAAATTACGTACGCAAAGAAAATGTTAGATTTATGAAAAGGTGCGCGCATGCGCCTGAGGATCATTATAAAGATTTTCCTCTGTGCTCTGAGGTATGAAAAGCGGGTGAGGAGCCAGCGCTTGAGAGGGTAATCGCTGTCACCTGATTTTTTTCAATACTTTTTTAATACATCATTTAATACATCAACAATGAACAGTTAGAAAAAACTTGTACATTCATAGAATGCATGTTTTCTATTCACGTAAATGTGATGTCCGTATTCATGTGTTTTCAGCAATCAAACTGTCCAATCATGACCACCACTTATCCATTTACATTGGGTGCATAGATTAACAGTGTAGACTAAGTTATTGATTTATTTTCTGATATATTTATTCACTATTATAAATATGTGACTGAATAAGTTATATTAAATGACTCACTAGCACAA
The DNA here is from genome assembly GCA_037576955.1 of Lepidarchus adonis. NCBI lineage: Eukaryota > Metazoa > Chordata > Actinopteri > Characiformes > Lepidarchidae > Lepidarchus > Lepidarchus adonis. Next base: position 24,743,232 of record JBBIGC010000104.1, on the reverse strand, counting down.
GGAATTATTATATATGTACTGATGCCGCTCATGTTTTGCTTCAGAATATTTGCACACATGGGTCAGCGTTTGCATACATACAGTATGAGCACATTTTACTGTCAAGTTTGTTTCTATAGATCTATAGAACGTTTGTGTAAGAAGAGGCATATGCATTTTTTAGGTCCTGTTTTGTTTGAGCATGTAATGGTTATAGATGGTCTTTATCAATTACTACTGTAAAAAAGTCAAGATAAATCAGTCACTAAAGATGATTTCCTCTCAGTGCAGAAACTTACATTGTTTACATGTAAAAACAAAGTTACTCTATCATTTTTAAACACAGTAAGATGAAAAATACACAGTTCATCATAAATACCAACAATAGAAGAGTTGTTCAGTAGATATAAAATAAGACCTCAGTAAAGGCACAGGTAGCTTAATCTTGTTCTTTGCCATTCCACATAACGGCACAGATCAAGTATTTCATGATCCAGTGATACAGCTCATTAACTGATCATTAATGAGCTGCATCAGATGGCAATACTAAATATGAGTCCTGCTGGGGGTCACAGACATGATTAAATAATTAAGATTGAGATGATGTGTGTGGTTAGGGGTCAAATGTTGTGTTTAGATACAAAAACTGAGTCAGAGTGAAGTCAAGTTTTGATGGCAGGAACCAGGTGTCTGAACACTGGAGTTTGCAGCAACCTCACAGAAACCAATTACATGCTGTGGTTATGAAAACACTGCATGATGACTGAGACAACTTTTAGAATATAGCCTAAAATATATTTTGAAAAATCCTTTAAATGTGGAGAGCATTTTCATAACAATTCTTCAATTATCAGCTTTGCATATCAGTATTGTAGTGAATAAGAACTTTCATAAGTTCTCAAAAGTTTCTAATATCATAAATTGTAACTGTTCGAAACATAGCTTTATTGTATGAAACAAGGGTCTAACAAGGGGAAAACACTCCCCTCCGTTCCAAGATGCCGAGATTTTTTTCGGCCTTGAAGAGGCGAGAAGAAGGTTCACTAAGATAGTTAAAACAATGACTTTTTGAAAACTAAGGTGGACTGAATTGACCTTACGCACCGCTCTGCATTCGAGCTTATGCTACGTAGGCCCAATACACTTCTTTACCTAAATATTAAATTAATTATCTTATGTATATTTTGGGCATATTCTCTGATTATATGAATTAATAATGGATGTGCTCCACTGTCTGATCACTACCGGACTGATATAAATGCAGATGAGCGAATTGTATATTTCTCAGTCATACGCAGTAGGATTGACCCTTTGCTGGGCTATTGAATGGATAATGCAGATAAGCCATATGTGAGTCGTTTGTAATACATAAATAGCGTAAATACTTAGTATCATCAATACTTAAATAATCAATATAACTTGATTGGATGGTATATTACATTTTACATATTCATTTTCTGCCAGTAGTACTGCATATAATAGGAGAATTACACTCATGCTTAGCACAAATGTGTTACCAGGGCGCATGCAAGTATTGTATTAACTGAAATTTGCATTATGAAAAGGGAATTAAAGGAAAACATGTTTCTATAATATTTATATCCAAAGAAATCACTAATTGAGTGGAGAACATTTGTGTATTCAAGCTTTCAATTAATTAACTGCTTCATCTATAGTTTGTAATCATGTATTATGATAAATGAAAGTTTTACATTAATTTACTCACACTGCAAGCTGCACACACATGTAGAACCTTCTGGATGCGAGGTAACTTGAGAAAATGTGATGTGATTGGCTGTAGGATCAGCAATTTGATTGGTCAACAACACAGGGTTATGTGATTGGTTGAAATTGAACTGTATAACTTTGACTGTCATATGCCAGAAGTTCAGATCGGATCTCTGGCTGGCTTGTGTGAAGCTTTTGGCTAATAAAGCATCGCTTAATTGCAATCTCCTGTTGCACGAAGTGTTTTTTTTTAAGACCAAACTCATCTCCCACGACACACATTGAAAAAGAATTAGACAAACCTAAATATAAATTGTATGTTGATATTACTATTGGATAATACAACTGAATTCTTACGTTTTAAAAATGTTTTAAACATGTTAATAGTATTACATGGAATTAAATTCCATACTATTCCAATTCCAGTTTCAACTAAAATCTCAACATATAAATATCAACAATGAAAACATCTAATGCAACATGAGGATAGTCATGCTTCTGTAACACTTTTAGAGCAATGTTTTAGTATTGCTTATACTAGTAATGGTAATGTTGTAATGGGCTTAGTTAACAGCAACAAGATAAATGTGTGGCTAGTGTCAACAATGCTGAGCATGTGGATGCACAAATATCTTTCAAGTAGATAATGTAAATTTTTAAAACACCATTTATTCATCAGTAAAAGTTAAAATACAAAATACAGAATGTAGGTTACTCAAACCATTGAGTATTGTGTACGCTTGTCAGATATTATGTGAAATATGACTGACAATGAGTGTTTATGTATCAGACATTAGTCAGTTCCACAGACAAAAATCTGATCTGATAATTGTTCATTATAATTATGGAAAAAACCCAAAGTCTACATTTTGTCACTGGCATTTTAAAATACTTTAGATCTGTAAATATAAAATCTGTGTTCTTTCGGCAAATCACTTCTTCATTACTGCACCAGGTGAAACATTTGTCCCCCTCATTGAAGGGGCTTCACAATTTTCATTGAGATGTAGTTCTGAAAGAGAAAAAAGTAGTAACTTCATTTGATTAAAAAATCTTTACTATAATATTGCTGTCTACAGCTGAAAAAATATAATGATCTGAGCAGACAATGTCATGCTGGGTCTTACCGGTAATGAATAAAGAAGGATTCCAATAAACAGCAGCAGTAAGACTAACAAGATCAGGCCAATAAAGATCCACTTGAATCTCCGCCACACGATGAACTTCAGGGTCTTGCATGGGTTGGTGAACCAGAAGAATGAAGTTTCAGGCCGGCTAAATGGATGCAAAAGGGAAAAAGGAATATATTAATATGATTTCATCAGCATAACAATTTCAGTATCCACAAAGACTATTGTATTACTTAGGAGGATTCAGCTTTGGATTCATGTTTGGTTCTTCTCTGGCTTTTCCTGCTGGTCTCTCCTCTGCTTCTTTCTCATTCACTATTTCCAGTGTCATTTCGACTTTCCCCTAAAATGGCATGCACATAGTCAATTAAAAATAACATACAAGTCTACATGGAACAGCAATAAATAGAATTCTTTTTGTGGAAACAAAATGTGTGGAAAAGTTAAGACATGTTTCACAGATAAAAGATTTGTTAAAAGTTGTCACTGTCTTCCTCATGCCTACAGGTCTAAATATGATGCACTGTACTTTATATGCTACAGTAGTTCTTCTGTGGGATTAAATCAGATGATCTAGCTGCTTCTCCACACATGCATTCTTGACCCTGGTAGATACTAAGCACTGCATTCTGGGAACACCTCAAAAATGCTGTTTGGGAGATGCTCTCACTCGGTTATCTAGCCATCATAGTTTGAGACACTCAGATACTTGTTCTTGCTCGTTTTTCTGCTTCTAACACATGAATTCAAAAGCTGACCTTTCACTTTCTGTCTAATATAAACTACTCTTTGACAGCTGCCATAAGTCATATCCCACTCCTTGACAGCTGCCATAATTCATATCCCACTCCTTGACAGGAACTACTCATAAACAGACAGCATACAGCCTGTAATTGTAAATTACAAAGAGCACCTGTATTGTAAGCAAATTGTAATTGAAGATATAAGAAGGTGTATCTAATGAAGTTGCTTGTCCTTGTATGTACATACACCAAGGTCCCTTTTCCCTTCTTTTTCAATGTAGCAAGGCCACCATCCTCGGACTGACTTCTGGGCAAACAAGGATTTTGAATTGTCAAATTTCTGATGTGATTTAGATGTGTTTTCCAACATCCGCAGGCTGCATTTCTCAGGTGTTTTGGCAGGAGAGATGAGGTGGTGCAGGTCAAGTTCAACGGTTCCTGTTGTACAGTATAAACAGTATAAACTACATGGCCAGGTCAGAAGAGTTCATACACATACATAAAAAAATCAACTTACCAAGGTAATCATCCAGTGAGAATTTATCATTGTCCCATATCTGAATGATCAGCTGTGGTGGAATTCTGAACTCTGTTTTGTCCAGACTCCAGAAATGTTCCTGTATATTGTAGAACACATTCTTAGTATTTTACCACAAAATATTGCATGTATTGGACTCCTGGTACCAACACTTGTCATATGTTATTGTAGACCAAAGTCAGGACACAGGGCATAAGAAAATATCCAACAGAAATGCAGGAACTGTGGTAGTAGGCTAGCTTAGTCAGTGGTATTTAATATCACACATACTAAAACATGCTGGTGAGGCTTTTTTTTTTCAGGACATTTTGGGCTTTGTCTCATCTAACGCACCTTTCATTAACAAATTAAAAAGCATCTCATGGTGTATAAAGTAGTACAGAGGGGTCCCATTAAGATTGGTAACCCTTTGGTAAGGATTAAAATTAACACTATTTATCTCATGCCAAATGACAACGTGTTGTGAAGCAAGTGTGTGATTTATAAATGCATTTTACACTATAGATTATCTGGCAGATACAGTATCTCACAAAAGTGAGTACAACCCTCACATTTTTGTAAATCTTTTACTATATCTTTTCATGGGAAAACACTGAAAATATGATACTATGATACAATGCAGTCAGTGTACAGCTTGTATACGGTAACAATGTAAATTTGCTGTCCCGTCATAATAACTCAACACACATCCATTAATGTCTAAACTGCTGGCAACAAAAGTAAGTACACCCCTAAGTGTAAATGTTCAAATTGTGCCCAATTACCCATTTTCCCTCCCCTGGGTCATGTGACTTGTTAGTGTTACAAGGTATCAGGTGTGAATGGGGAACAGGTGTGTTAAATTTGGTGTTATTGCTCTCACTCTCTCATACTGGTCACTGGAAATTCACCATGGCACCTCATGGCAAAGAACTATCTGAGGATCTGGAAAAAAAATTGTTGCTCTACATAAAGATGGCCTAGGCACAACAGTGGCCACACAAAATATTGACACTTTGGGCATTTCACTTTACTTACTTTTGTTGTAAGGGGTTTAGACAATAATGGCTGTGCGTTGAGTTATTTGGAGGGGACAGCAAATTTGCAAAGTTGTATAAAATGTACACTGACTACTGTAGTAAAGTGTCATATCTTCAGTGTTGTCCCATGACAAGATATAATAAAATATTTACAAAAATGTGAGAGGTGTACTCACTTTTGTCAGATACTCTATATGTAAACTTCCATTACACATTCCTCTTAGTGACATTTGTCTTGTACAAAACTAATAAAGCAACATTTGTCAAACATGTCTTGGCTCATCAACTATATTGGGCAAAATTGTGTTTTTAAATCTTGTTAAAAACAATTCATATTAGACAATTGCCAGTTTCATAACAATATAAAGCACCTTTTTGGAAACAAGGCACAGTTGCTCTGCAGGCAGGTAGTCAAAATCAAAGACAAATCTCCAGTTGAAATTTCCATCACCATCAAGGGATCTATAATGGACATCAGTCTTTTGTTTGTCTTCCTCTTTGCCTGCCATCCAGCTGAACAGTAAAAACAGATTAAAACAAATAAATTTGTTTTTTGTCTTTAATAATGCACTAAAGATGAGATATTTCTTCTAGTACCCCTTCACATAGATATCACTCATATGTTCTCCAGTGATGCTAGTGTCATCCAAAATGACATTAGTGGTGTTCCAGACAATGACTCGCAGTACAAATCTGGCAGAGGAAGAGATGAAAAATTCATTTATTTACCAGCAGTAGGAAAAATAAAGTCACTGATTAAAGATTCTGATTTATCCTCACTTTTTAGGCTTCCGTGGAGATATATCAAAAGGAGGTCCAGGAAGTCCAAGGGTTTTAGGGAAAATATCAACCCACATCTGAAGACTTCCCTGCAAAAACCAAAAACAAAACAGACAGTAAAATAAATAATCTTCGCACAAACTACTACTTGTCATGCCTTCTATACTGTCTCTCTAGCATAATGCAGTTGCATCACAGAATAACACTGGACCCCCCCAAAACCAGGTCATTTAGTATTAGTAATATGGATTTGCTGATATGTGATCTTTGCTCAAGCAATACAATAATTGACACACTGATGGCAAAATCTTAATTTAAAATTTTAATGAATAAACACACCAATTTGACTCACTGGCTTCGCTACTTCATTCTGGGTGGCACAGCTTTAATGAATGCAGGAAACTTGGGTGAATGTTGTAGAGGAAGTAAAGCTAGGCTGAGAGATGCCCCAGACACATTTAATCTAAAAACATACAGTGGTGGAAAAAAATCTTTGCCCCCTTCCTGATTTCTTTTCTATTTCATTTTCCATGTCACATTTAAATGATTCAAATCATCAACCCTAACCCTAAATATTAGTCCAAGACAACACAGGTAAACATACAATGCAGTCTTAAGTGTAGGATTTTATTATTAAGGGAGAAAAAAATCCAAACCTACATGCCCCTGTGTGACAAAGTGATTGCCCCCTAACTCTAATAACTGGTTGGGCCCTTAGCAGCAAAAACTGTGAGTCTTTTACAGCTGTGGAGAAATTATGGCCCACTCATATTTGCAGAATTTTTGTAGTTCAGCCACAATGGAGGGTTTTTAAGCATGAACCACCTCTTTAAGGTCGCACAGCATCTCAATAGGATTCAGGTCAGGATTTTGACTAGGCCACTCCAAAGTCTTCATTTTGTTTTTCTTCAGCCAATCAGAGGTGGATTTGCTAGTGTGTTTTGGATCATTGTCCTGCTACAAAACCAACAATTGTTTCAGCTTGAGGTCATGAACAGATGGTTGGACATTCTCCTTCAGGAGTTTTTGGTAGACAGCAGAATTCATGGTTCCATTTATCAGAGGAAGTCTTCCAGGTCCTGAAGCAGCAAAACAGCCCCAGACCATCACACTACCACCACCATATTTTACTGTTGGTATGTAGTTCTTATTCTGAACTGTGGTGTTACTTCTACAACATATGTAATAGGACACACATCTTCCAAAATGTTTCAACTTTTGTATCATGTCTTGGGGATCATCAAGATGTTTTCTGGCTAAATTGAGACAAGCCTTAAATGTTCTTTTTGTTCAGCAGTGGTTTTCATTTCATTTTTGCCCAGTTTCTTTCTTTTGGTGGAGTCACGAACACTGATCTTAACTGAGGTAAGTGAGGCCTGAAGGTCTTTTGTGACCTCCGCCACTCCTGAGAAGGTTCACCACTGTTCCATGTTTTCGTCATTTGTGGATAATGGCTCTCACTGTGGTTTGCTGGAGTTCCAAAGATTTAGAAATGGCTTTATAACCTTTTCCAAACTGATATGTCTCATTTGTTCCTGAATTCCTGTGCATGATGTGTTGAATATACATTGAGGATCTTTTGGTGACTTCACTTTGTCAGTCAGGTCTTATTTAAGTGATTTCTTGATTGAGAACAGGTGTGGCAGTAATCAGGCCTGAGTGTGGCTAGAGATATTGAACTCAGGTGTGATGAACCACTGTTATGTTTTAACAGGGAGGGGGCAATCACTATGTCACACAGGGCCATTTAGGTTTGAACTTTTCTTCTCCCCTAACAATACAATTCTTCACTTAAAAACACATTTTGTGTTTACTTGTGTTGTCTTTGACTAATATTTAAATTAGTTTGATGAGCTGAAACATTCAAGTGTGACAAACGCGGAACAAATCAAGAAATCAGGAAGGGGGCAAGCACTTTTTCACACCACTGTATAATGTAATACTGTATGAATGTCTAACATAATGTGTCTGGGTAGATAGAGGGTTAAACAGTGCTCTCTACCTGAAGGGTCCATCTGCCAAACACACATCACCAATGGGATTGGTAGAAACACTATGCGTATTCTAGAAGTGGGCCTCTTAATCACACATCACTAGTGAGTTTCAAACTGAGAAAGATGTCACTGTATTTATTTTATTATTTATATATTTAAGATTTTATTATGTTAATTGGTTGGTTACATTTACAGCATTTGGCAGGTTACGTTGACTATAATGCCTGGTTACTCCGTTCAGTTATTTAGTTATTTATATACTGATGTATTATATATGTTCTGGCTGAAGTTAATCAATCAATCAATCAATCTATCTATCTATCTATCTATCTATCTATCTATCTATCTATCTATCTATCTATCTATCT
>JBBIGC010000104.1:24711226-24727183 GCA_037576955.1 Lepidarchus adonis | reverse complement strand
ATATATATATAGATAGATAGATAGATAGATAGATAGATAGATAGATAGATAGATAGATAGATAGATAGATAGATAGAGATGTGCAGATATATAAGTTGCTGTCAGATCAACTTGTATCTAAATAATTGTAACTAGTCAGGAAAAGTCAAAAAAGTTATTGTTATATAAAGTTATACAAAATAATTTTTGAGGATTATCGAAAATGGCACCTAGTGTTATCAAATGATATTTTCAAATGTTGAAGACCCCAAGTTTGATCTGACCATGATGATATAAGGACACAGCAGAGCAGACTTTACATTACTAAACAATTACTCCAGATAACCCCAGGTACAGCAAGGACAGTGAGCTAAAGATAAGGGAAATAGATTCATAGCTACAGATCAGATTGAGTGATTATTCTCATTTTTTTACTAATCAAATCAGTGAGATTTAGTAAGAAATAAAAAGTGGTATTTTTGATAGAAGGTGGATCAAGGAATGTGTTAAACTGAAGCAAAATTTACAGGTGTTTTTCCACTGGGTAGTGCAGTACAACACAGTACAGATACAAACCATAAAACAAACAAACAAAAAAACAACTCTTTAGCTGGAATTGTCTGTGATTACACATATGAAAGAAAACGTGTTAAATAGTAAAACTATGTCAGAGCTTAAATCTCCTCCTTTGTTGCTCTTCCACAGTTTGTGTTTATGGTTAACAACAAATGATGTCCACTACACATCATCCAAAGAATAATGGCTAAGTTCTGTTATGCAATTACACCGGACACATGAACTCTCACCTCTCTGTTCACGTTCAGAGTAGTAACTGCACCACAGTGCTCAGTGGAAAAACTTTTTTTAGATTTTTTTTTTTCTGTCTAATTTGCAAATTACTTTTATGTCATACGTACACCGAGTGGAATTGATGGGGCCATTTTGCCAACAGCTGCTGAGATGCCATACATAAACTGGAAGTGACAATGCTTACAGTGAAAAAAAGCTTTCAGAGATTCACATGCAGTAGAGTTTAGCATGGATGTGATTCACTTCCCAACTGTGCATACTCCACCTGTGTCTCAAGAAGAGGCCTTTCCTCAATGTTTATGTGGAGCTCCTGAGGTGTAGCTGCCATCAAAGCCACTTCAGAAAGAAATTGTGTTTTCATCATAAAAGAGAATGGCAGTAAAATTTCACAACAAACCTCACAAACCTGATGCCTACTGGTCTTTACATTTTTGATCACATTGCGTGGCATGGCTAAAATGTAATGCAATGTTATGTAAAAATTTAAAAATACAATGCATGGAATTTTTGTTAAATTGTAATCTGTACATTGAACTGTTTGGCTTACAAATTCTGTAAATATAAACAAATGTTGAAATTGATCACAATGTGGCTAAAATATAATCCCATAATATTACAAGAAATTCTCATCATATGTCATGATATTCATGAAATTAGCTAAATATAGCAAACTGTGCTCTTTTAGTAATGAAACATGCAGTTTGGTTAGTGTTTCTTAAGTCCTCACTGCTATACATAGGCCTTCATACACAGCAGAATCACTAGAAGCTAAAGATTTCAAATTCAAATGTGATTCAAATGTGAATATATTTGCATTATGCCATTTAAAATATGGAGCTTCTAAACATTAGTAACTGGGTATGTGAAAGGAAATTAAAGATAACTTTGGCTATTTAGATATTATTACTGCTAAGCTATACCAACTTATACCAGCCCATCAAAAATGCAGCTACTAGACAGTACATAGTGTAGGTTAAGAATGTGTGGCCCAGCACCCAAACTGAAATGCAAATAGTAAGTATTGGTGAGGAGAAATATAAACATACGGAGTGTATGATAATCTACCAATAAGAGCAGGCTACCTTTAGATGCCATAGCCACTTCAGCCACTGTGGCATAGGGGTCACATCGATATTCCTCCAGTGAGTCAATGGTGCACTGCCCTACCACCGGCTTCCTCCCAAAAGGCCTGTGATCGATCACTTTCAGCACGATTGGAGGTGTGTACATCTCCTCTTTGGGTAAGAGCTTCAGGAGCAGGGAGAAAAAGGTTTTTCCTAGTTTAAACATATGAATCAATCTGTACCCAGAAAAATGGAGCATATTATTCAGTAAAACATTCTTACGACTTTCAAGAAGAGAACATTTCCTGGGAAATTGGGGCTTTTCTTTATGTTCTTGATGACTGTAGATTCAATCCTCTCCCCTCCACACTCCACCACCAGGCTTGGGGAAGAAACAGGTGCCAACTGATATGTCTTCATGTTGCGCAAACCCCAGGCCAAGATCTGTACATCAAGTGATTTAAAGTCATGGCAAGAGATGGCTCAAAATGAATAATTGGTTTGGACAATGGATGGATGGATAGAATCAATTGTAATAAAAATTTGATTGTTAAAAAATAAAAATACACAAAAATATTACTTTCTACTTTCTATTTATCTATTGTTTATTGCTGAGGAAATTGTTATTTCAGTAATGTCTGTGTATTTAGTGTGGTTCTGCAAATACATTTTTAATCATACAACAAATCAGTTGACTTGAATTTGAATTTTGATATGAATTTTCTTAAAATTTCCTTACATGCTCAATTGTTTCCTAAAAAATCTTTGGATCAAACCCTTTTCTAATTTCCTTTTTCTAATTCCTTTTGTGCTCAAAGAAGAACAAATTTGGCTAACATTGATATATAGCTGTAGTATAATATCTGTAAAATGTATGCAGTTTACTTTACCTCTATGGCAGTAAGTTGCACTACAGGACGGACCCCCTGAGGCACCATGTACAGCCTGTCCCCTCTTTTAGGAGGAAAGAGGGGGAGATCAGTCTCTCCACTCTGAAGAGACAGAAGGGACAGACATTACGACTACATCAAATTACAAGCATTTTATGACAAAAGTTTAATCTTAATTAGAAAATGAAAAACAAAATAAAATCCACCTTGTTCTTCAAAATCAACTCTGCAGACACCAGTATGGATCCAGCAGGTTTCCCCATGTAAATCACAGGATGCCAGAGTAATTTAGGAGGTCTGTCCATGGCTGGATTCAGTTTTACTAAGGGCAGACAAATGCTCCTGCCAAGCGGCTCATCTTTACCCTGTGTTTAGCACAAGTAACATCACACTATGTACAAATACACACTATTCAAAAAATTTGGAAACACTGTTCACAGGTTTGCGATTGCTTTCAAAAACAGTATTTTTAACAAATTTTGGTTTGCAAATGTACAAAAATGTGAAAAGTTAAATTTTTTGTGTTAAATTGAACTGTTTGGCTGAAAAACTTTGTAAATATAAACACATTTTGAAATTGATGCCTGCAACATACTAGAAAAATTGAGTTTGTATGTATGATTGTATTTTTATATGAAGCTACTGTTCAATGTCATTTATAAAAAAAAAACATCTGTAGAAAACTTAAAGTTAAGTGGTTTTAGATGTGTCCAGCATCATGAATGCTGTAGATTAGACCATAATGATTGGAAAAGCTGTTTAGCAAAGAGAATGAATTTATAATAAAAATATTTCCAGAATGACTCCTAATTTTAAAAAGTGGTCAAATCCCATGGCAGATAATTTGACAATCAATTATACATTGAATACAATATTGAATACAAAAGACATTCTGGTGCATATTTTAACATCTGATGTATAACTTATTTACAATGAAATTAATTGTAAAATAACAATTATTCATCTGACAAGTATGCAAACTTCTGAAGAGTCTTTTTGTGGTCTTCAACTCCAGATATTGAACACAATTGCTGGTTTGGCCTGGTCTCATACCTATTAGTGATTATAAAATCAAGTTCAAGATCTAGAGAATACCTCTATTCTATAATAAGCATTCTTCATTCAAGTCTAAATATTGGCGGATTAGTATAATAAAATAAAAACAAACCACTTGGTCACTGTCGAAAATCTCCAGTACAACTTTGGGTGGGTTGCGTGAAATTGTCTGGGGGTCACCATAGATTTCCATTTTGTTGAATATAAGGGTTTGATCCCATGTTGGGTTTAAGGTAGACTTGATGGTTTCTGTGGTCTGGCTCATGTGTAAAAATGATACATGTACATATGGATCTATAAGCAAAAAAACATAAAAATGTTTTTGTTTTTCTAAAACAATTTAGAAAATGGTAAAGATGCTGGCCTATATTATTTTAATATTAAGACACAAAGTCAGAAAGTAATTCACTAACCTGAGAAACTGTCTTTGTCCAAAGCAGTTAAGTGTCTGGCCTGGTAAACATAGACTCGTAGGTGGTATTCATAGCCTCCTGCAAAAAGGTACAGCATGGTTTAAGTAACTTGAGACACTTGAATGATGGAAAAGCTGTTCAGGGCACAAAAACTGCTACTCAAATAGTTCAGCATAATCTAATGGTACTATGTAAGCTAGGAAATTAAAATTTTCAGAGGAAAACATTTAAGCAAATAAAAACATTATAGAAAATTAAGTTTAAGAGAAACTGCGACTATTACTTACGTTCAAAAGTACAAGATACATTGGGTGTATTGGCTCCAAACAAGTTAGTGGCATCTGATTTTGATCCTTTGTCATCTCCTTTTGCTTCCACATCAATTCCCTGTAAAGTAAATCAAAAACAAAAACCCTTCTCAAAACGACTCATTCTAAACTGCACATCAGTAGTGACAGAAGTCTACTTCAAAGGTTTCTATTTAGAATGCTCACCAGTGCCCCCTCCAGTTTAAAGATGGCCGAGGCACCAACTCGACCAGCAGGTGCCATCTTCCTTCTCCAGCGGCGCCGGCGGAAACTGTCAGAGGATCGCTCCTTTCTGTGGAACTTCCAGCCAACGAGAGAAGAGAACTCCCAGCCCTCTGGGTCTCCTGTGTCTCTCTTCTAGCAACAAAATGGAAAAAAGTGTAACACAAGTCTTAATTTTACAGGGCTTTTTAATGCAAAGCAGAATGAAAACTATTTTCCATTGTTAGCATTAAATTATCAATAGTGAATGAAATGGCAGTATTTATGTTGCATATACTTCAGCCCATTTTTTCTGTCACCACCACTGTAACATTTCAAGCTTCTGCTGAGTGAACAGTTTCATATCAAAACACTCTGAATGACTTTATATATGATTTATACCGTAACAGTTATGAAGTTATAAAGACAAATTGCTGCAATTCCCTTGTAAATCAAATGTAATTTTCCCTATTCCTAAATTCAACATTCAAGATTCAATAGAGTTTTATTGTAAACACTACAGTATACAAAGTACACAGTGTATTGAAATGCTGTTTCACACAGCCCCCCACCCTTGTGCAACTAAGAATGTGAAATAAAATATATAAACTACAGAGATTAACCTAAAGTAAATTACCATGAATAAACAATACCTTTAAATCTATAAAAAGGTCCCTAAACAAAGTGGCTACAATGGACAACAAGGGACAAATCAAGACAGTTATGTGTGCATTGTGCTATTGGTATGTGCAATAGACATTGTAGCAAGTTCAAGTTTTTCAGGACATTTCAAAAAGACAAAACAGACTGAACAGATGCAAATGAAGCATCAGCAATCAGCAATCAGCCAAGACTTCCTATGAGGTCCTAAGTTTGTGCCTTTACTTTTACAAGGCTGATAAATAAAAGCTTTTAGCACTGTACAATCTATTAAGTTATAACACACATAATTACTGTATAACATCCCCATACCTTTTAAAGAAGACAAAACTACAAATACAAAGTGGCTTGATACAAATAAATGTAATCAAACATTAAGTTAATTTTTAGAGTAACCCATACCTCAGTGCCTGAACTGAGACCAGCCACCTTTTTGCGCAATCGTATCTTTCTTCTGCGACGGTGGACATGGTACATCTTCTCTGCTGCCACCCATGATTTAGGCTTATCATCAGGAGGAATGGTAATGCCGTACTCCCAACCTTTATTAAAATATTCCGTTATTAATCCATTCATATAAAAAACGCAGCCTACTTGGCGATATTATGAAAAGAAACCAATCAATGTGATCAACTATACATAGTAAGAAAGTCAACCTCTCTCGTCCACAGCTCTTTTGTCATCAAAGGTCCATTCATCCACCCACTGCCATCCAGGCGGGCAATCAAATTCATCTGGGTGATGTGATTTTTCTCCATTCTATAGGCATAATGTTAGGAAAGACAAGATAAATTTCCTTGGCACTTTTCACTAAAAGTTCAAAAAGTTCTAAAAAAACAAATAACATTTGATTAGTTAAATAACTCTTCACCCAAACTAACACAAATTATCCGTCCATCAGAAACACAACATATCAAACAATGAAATTGAATAACACAAAACAAACACCTAGCATTAATAAATGTCCTGTGCTTAGGATGAAGCATTTTTAGGTAAGCAAATAGTTTTGCAATGGGGTCTTGTTATAATCCCTTCTGTTGAGGTTTGTTACTAAGGCAAATGACAAAAGAGCTATGCCCTAAACTCTTACACAGCTACTAGAATTTCATAAGTGAAAATATAGAAACAAAACTAAAGTAAAAATATGATCTTGAATTACAGCTGGAGTCTTTCTTTGTAACAGTTCATTTTGAGTAACAATGATTTTTGTTACCTCTCTCTACAATCCATGTAGAGAGAGGTAACAAAAAATCCTTTGGGGTACAGCATTTGTCTAGGCAGGGTGTGGGTGGTATGATACAGTTGATCCAACAGTGGTCACTGAGATTTCCAAACACTTGTAACCTTTTATACTGTATGGAAAGCAGACTCCTGAATAAACAACGATTTTTGTTGGGTGAAACTGTAGCACTGTTTTGAAGTACTGCAACCTAGATACTGGGGTGATTTGTTTGCTGTGTTATTTATGTATTGACCCACCCATCACAATTTTGCAGGACTGAAGCTGGTGGCAGCAAAATTATGACTGTGTCCCAAACTGCATACAACCACACTGACAGTGTGAGAAGCAGAACACAGCAATTAGAAAAGCAATCTGTAATGTAGTGTGTAAAGTACAGAAGCCTGTGGTTTGTAAAGCAGCTTGCCATGCAGTTCTGCACAAACCTGACAGTAACACACAAACTTGTGTGTCACTATGCAACTGTTTGAAAGTAATTGGCTTTTGCCAAATTAATTTGCTCAAGGTGAACAATCAAGCGAACACTCATTTTGTGTCGCTCACAGTTGGGCCACATTTAACACCATTCATTTGCCTCTGGTCATTGACTTCTCATGCATTCACACTGGTCCTAAATTTCACATCATGTTTGTTAAATGTTTTGCAGTGTAAGAGGTTTCAGACCCTCCCAAGACTATGTGTAATTCGCACTGTGATTTTATCCCATTCTTATAGACCTGTTAGGTAATATTGGATGATTTACATAGATGATTATACACATGCACTCATAACAAGGTACAATGAGTGTTCTGTATTAGTTATAACATTCATATGTTAATTGTCCCTGACAGACTGATAATCAACAGTGACTAATTAAGAGTTGGAATTTATAGCACCCATGTTGAGTTTGTTATTGTGTCTCTCTTTGGCCAAAAACAGATTCTGAATTACAGGAAGTGTCAAGTATATTCAAATTGTTTTTAAGCTTTTGAACTCCTTTTCATAGAGCACTTTCAACATTTATACAAGTAGGGAAAATAAAGATCAATTTGCATTTTTCTGAAGATTCTTCAAAATAGCTTATTGGTTAGTTTATATGTTACTTTTACAGTACCAGTACTTTTAGGTGCCAAAGCCAGTGTTCCATCCCTGGTCTTAGAGGAACAATATGCTGCAGATTTTAGTTATTTCTCTGTTTTAACACATGCCTTTTAAATCAGTAAATCATTCATGAGCTGATTGGAGCAGAACAGTGATGATACGTAAATGTTCAGGCAGGTGTGCCTCCTGGACCAGGGTTTGGAAACACTGCCCAAACCAACGTTCTACTGTTAAAGACCCTTGTCTACCTGAAAGATATTATTTTTCATGCAAGAATGAAAAAAAAAAACATATTTTAATACAGCATACTGATGGAGGGCCTAATGCTCAGGCCATGTGTGACTTTGTGTGTGACCCTAAGCTACTGCTTATACTACTTATAGCAGGAAACAGCCCCATACATTGAAGACATTTGGCAAGTTCACATATTATGACACTGAAAACTGTGGTAAGTTTTTCAACCAATAATCATTCTCACCACATCTGTATAAGGCTCTGCAGCATCTTTCCACTCTCCTCCAGGAAGACGAGTCTGATTCTCATACACCTCATCAAGAAATTCACTGTGTCCTGCATCAGCCTCTGTTAACAAACTACGCCCCAAGCACACAGACAGTACAGTCCAATTAAGGCCAGGCTAACAGTCATATTTGCATTGGTTTATGCCATGTGTCCTTAAGGTTCAATAAACCCATTTACCTCTTCTCTGGATCCACCACCCAGTCACCGTCCCACTGCCAGCCTGCAGGAGGCATGAAATACTCCTGCTTCAGCTTCACTTTGCCAGTCACGTCTGAAAATTTGCCACGATTCAACAGCCCTGCAGTGCCCCACTTCCCCATCATCTTAGCTTGGTTCTCATACTGTCAAGAAGAGAAAAGCATATCAATCCATTATTACAATCTGATACACTGTACAAAATATCCATCCTTTCATGGATTAACGCTTTGTATAATTAAGTTTCTGCATTTCACTGTTACCATACCATTTCATGCATACTTGTATACAGTTGTTCTCATAAGTTTACATACACTGACAGAATTTATGATTTCTTAAACATTTTTCAGAGAATATGAATGACAATACAAAAACTTTTCTTTCACTCATGGTTAGTAATTGGCTGAAGCCATTTATTGTCAAACAACTGTGTTTATTCTTTTGCTATAGCCAATGACAGTTTGACATGGCCTTGTGTTTTGGATCATTGTCATGTTAGAACGTCCATGTGCAAATTTTCCTCAAGTATTTTTTAATAACCTACTCCATTCATCTTGCCATCAATTCTGACCAAATTTCCTGTGCCATTGTAGCTCTCACATCCCCAAAACACCACCACCATGTATCACAGTAGGAATAGTGGACCTTTCATCTTAGGCCTTGTTGACTCCTCTCCAAATGTAGTGTTTATGGTTGTGGCCAAAAAGTTACATTTTAGTTTCATCACTCCAAATGACTTTGTGACAGAAGGTTTGAGGCTTGTCTCAGTGCTGTTTGGCATGTTGTAATTGGGATACTTTGTGGCATTTGCATAGTAATGGCTTTCTTCTGGCAAGCCCATCTTTCTTCAAGTGCCTCCTTATTGCGCATCTTGAAACAGCCACACCAAAGTTATTTGTGGGTTGTTCTTTAAATCCCGAACAATTTTCCTGGCAGTTGTGATTGAAATTTTATTCGGTTTACCTGAACGTGGTTTGGTTTCAACAGAACCCCTAAATTCCACATCTTAATTAGAGTTTGAACACTGCTGATTGGCCTTCTCAGTTTTTTTTATATTTTCTTACATCTCTTTCCTGTTTTATAAGTTCAACTACTTTTTTCCACAGATCCTTTGATAATTATTTTGCTTTCCCCGGGACTTAGAATAAAAAAAATGTCAGGAGTCCAGAAACTCATTGAACTTTTATACACACCCACTACATTACAAGCAAACAGATCACAGGTGAAGACAGTTACCTTTAATAGCCATTCAAACCTGTTTGTGTCAAGTTGTGTGCATGTTATCAGGCCAAATTACCAGGGTGTGCAAACTTTTGATCAGGGTTATTTGGGTATTTTCTGTTGTCATTATGATTTAAAAAGAGTAAACATAGGTGTTTGACAATAAATGGCTTCAGCCAAACACTAACCATGAACAAATAGCCAAGAAATCATAAATTCTGTCAGGGTATGTAAACTTATGAGCACTTCTTTCCTACAAGAACTGACTGTTCATTTAGAGAGATAGATAGATATAGAGATAGGGAGATAGAGATAGAGAGATAGATAGAAATATAGAGATTGAGAGATAGAGATAGATAGATAGAGATAGATAGAGATAGAGAGATAGAGAGAGAGATAGAGTTTGGGCACCCCATGATAAATAACAGATTTTGGTGATTTTATAATTGAAAAGATGTTAACACAGTTAACACAGTCTCTCCAGGACTTGGAAAATATACACAATATTTTCAGCAAACATTGATCCATAGTTACTTTTTATTCCATAAATTGAAAAATAAATTTTAAAAAAGTTTGAGCACCCTACATAATCAGTACTTAGTAACACCTCCTCTGGCAGATATCACAGCTTGCAAACACTTTTTAGAGCTAAAAGTCTTTCAGTTTTTGTACTTTCTTCTGTTTTTCTATGCAAAAGGCTTCTACTTCTGAACTATTCTTTGCATGCACCGTTTTTTAGATCTACCCACAAATTTTCAATGTTTAAATCAGTGGACTGTGATGGCCATTCCAAAACCTTCAGCTTGCGTCTCTTAAGGTCGTCCATGGTGGATTTCGAGGTCTGTTCAGGATTATTGTCCTGTTGTAGAAGCCATCCTCTTTTCAGCTTCAGTTTTATTACACATGATGTGATGTTTATTTACAGAATTTCCTGTTTTTTAGTGGAATCCATTCTTCCCTCCACCCATGCAATGTTTCCTGTGCCACTGCCTGCAACACCAACCCCAAAGCTTGATAGACCCACCCCCATGCTTAATGGTTGGCAAGGTGTTCTTTTCATGAAATGCTGCTCCTTTTTTCTCCAAACATGTCTTTGCTGATTGTGGCCAAATAGATCTATTTTAACTTCAGTCCACAGCACTAGTTTCCAAAACACATCAGGCTTCTGTAGATGTTCTCTTGCATACTTCTGACATTGAATTTTATGATGGGGGCACGGGTAAGGTTTTCTTCTGCTGACTCTTCCATGAAGGTCTTGTGGAACGGTGCAGGTCATTTTGATTTGTCTTTCTGCCCATCATATGAGCAGTTTTCTCTGAGTGTTTTCATGGTCTACCAGATCTCATCTTGACCTCCACAGTTCCCCTGAAATGCCATCTCTTAATTACATTTCTCACTGTGGAAACTGCAAGCTGACAACACTTTACTATCTTCTTGTAGTCTTCTCCTGCATTGTGGGCATCAATAACTTTCTTTTTCAGAGTCTTACACAGCTGCTTAGAGGAACCCATGGCTGTTGAGTGTGTGCACAAAGTTTGAAGAGTCAGAGTATTTGTAAAGCTTTGAAATTGGCACTAGTGGGTATGTACTAATGACAGCTGTTGCCATGCATCAAATCTAATGAGCTGATTAAGGTCTGAAACCTTGTAAAAAGAATCTGAGATTTTAGAATTCTTAGGGTGCTCACACTTTTGCACAGTGCCATAATAATGTTTTTATTTTTGTTCAGTTTATGGCAAAATAATTATGCATCAATGTTTGCTGAAAATATTGTGTATTTTTTCCATGTACTAGAGAGACAGTGTTAACATCTTTTCAATTACAAAATTACCAAAAGGGGTGCCCAAACTTTTGCATAAGGCTGTAGATATAGAGACAGAGAAAAACATACTGCTATTTAGTTTCATTAAAATTTCCCCTAACAGATTTTATTTTTTTGACAGTACATTTACTTTTTTCCATGGCAGAAACATAAATTAAAGAGAAAAAAATGACTTTACCAGCTCTGCCGAAACATTAAATGTTCCCTCAGCAAAAGTATTAAACTTCTGCTCAAGTGTTGATAATCCCAGCCACATATTTGCCCTTATTTG
Source organism: Lepidarchus adonis (assembly GCA_037576955.1). Lineage (NCBI taxonomy): Eukaryota > Metazoa > Chordata > Actinopteri > Characiformes > Lepidarchidae > Lepidarchus > Lepidarchus adonis. The sequence continues at coordinate 24,715,451 of JBBIGC010000104.1, read as the reverse complement.
GGCAGGAATCTTGGACTCACTGGTTTTATCCATTGGATACTGTATGAATAAACCACAGAATATCATTACAACACACACAAATACAGTAAATAAGCCTAAAGCTACTTTTACTAAAGTAAAATGAATTAGTCTAATAAGTAACTATTCAAAATGAATTGAGGAGCCGAGAGCTCACTCAGTAATAGCAGAGCTAATATAATAATACTCACTGTTATGAAATGACAAAAGCTGACAGGCAGCAGACATGACCAAACACTGTGTATAATTGTTTTGTCTCCTGTCAGGTAACACTTATAGACTATAGTGTTTCAATTATATATATATTTACACACACGCATGCACGCACGCACGCACGCACACACACACACACACACATATATATGTATATATGAATATAAATATAATGATATATATTTAACTTTACATGTGCTTATACATACAGTACATATCACTTACATATAATAGTTTAGCTGCCTACAAATTATCTGTCACTTTGTAAAAACAGCAGTAAAATCAACAGAAAGATGTCTGAGTTAGGTAATAGTGTTTAAATGAGAACAATACCTTAAGGAAGATTGTCTGGGTTTTCCCACAATACTGCCCACAAGCCTGCTCACTATAGACTGAATACAGAACCTCATGTGCTTTGACACGGCTATAGGCCACTCTCTTCTCTCCTCTCAACATCCAAATAATAACATCAGGCATGCTGTTCTGAGGCTGTGGAGACATGCATGGAGCCAGAGAGATGTGAAATATGAGTATAAATATGATGTGGAAGATTATTATACAATTATAACTACAGGTGATTGCACATTTATGCATTACCACCTAAAACAGCAATCTGCAGCACTAAATACTATATATACAGTCCAAAGACTGGAGACAAAATAAGGTTCAGATAAGATTTGCTAAATGTTTGCTATATCTATAGCAAGGGTCACCGACATGATACCTGCTAGTGGGCCCCCAAGGACCAAATGAGTCGCCCGCAGGCCTGTTCCAAATACTTACCAGTAAGCAGCATCTAAAATTTAACTTTATCCTGTTGTTTTTATATATATTTGAAAACGAAAATATAAAAAACATTTATGTGTAAAACGTGTTTATTATACATGAAGTTTAAATAAGTTTAGATAAACTCTGTTCTATTATAGCTCAATGGTCAGTAATGCGAGCATGACAAAACGTTGATGGAGAGTAAAGTAGCTGGCACAGTGAAGATGAATGCGATTTCTTATCCCAAAAACATGGCAGAAAAATGAAAGAAAATGTATCATTTGTATGTATCACAGTGAAGAGGAGGAACAGTTCTTTTTAACTACTATGAAAGAAACCTGTGTGTGTCTCATTTGTGGGGCGATTGTGGTGACGGCAAAGTGGCACAATGTGGAGACACTTCACTACATGACAGAAAAATGTTGTAGAAGTGATCGTTTGAAAATTTAAACAGTTGCTGAGATTAACATAAATAAATTGTAGATTGTGATGATATCCATTTCCCACCTTGTTAAGGCATTGTTGATAAAATCATAAATGTGATCAGATAGACATACTGGATGAGATCTCATTAATGATATATAACTAAAGGTAAACTGTGTAATTTGTTATTTAAGAAGTGTGTATCAAACTGGTAGCCCTGTCTCAGTACCTGTGAAGTACCTGTCGGTTTTAAAATGGTTGAAGACACCTGATCCATAGAGTTTTTCTGTATATTATCCTGCAGATTTTTCCTGCAGGTTTGAATATGAGTTTCAACTTCTGATGCTTGATAGTATGTTGTTTATGGATTTTATAAAAAATATATAAACTGATGGTTGAAAATGTTACCAACAAATAAAATAGAATACATTAGAAGGACCTCACTGCAATACAAAGGAATATTTAAATCAACTGCAAAAAAATCAGCTGGCAAACTGCACCAAACCTTAAGAAAATCCCTGCTATGATTTTGGATTCCACACTTTTGGTTTGTATATAATAGCTGTGTAGTAAGGCATGGATCTTTCATACAGTATCCTTAATCTCAGCGTGGTTTATATACAATTATTCATAAATATTAGAATCAATTAAATTGAACGACAAAAAATGTGCATAACAAGCACTCATTTCTGACCCCCAAAAAATCTCAGGCTATTTTCCAAAGTTATTCCTTTAAAAAAGCCTGGTGTATACAGGTTATCTCGCCAAACACGCCTCTCACCACGAAAGGCTGCAAGACAGATTTCCTTCCATGTATTTACCCCTGTTACAATAGCTACAAACCGCACTTCTCACCAAATTTAGAGCCTGTACCAACAGCAGTGAGCTAATGAGGTCTGACTGTACATTTGTGCATTCAGACTAATTATAAACTGGATCAAATAAACAAAGTGAACTAAATTATGGTAAAATTGATTTAAATGGATAAATACCTATAAGAACTGTAATGTATCTAAATCATTGTGATGTAAGAGACTTACTCACACATTTATATGACAATTGTTAGAGTGTAAGGATGAAAGTGTTTAACAGAAACAAATAAAAATAACCTCCTCAGCCAGTTGCTTGAGTTTGTCCAGCCAGCCATCAATGACAGCTATAGCATCCTTAAGGTCAGCACCGTCCTCGAATAAGTGTTGAGCTGCATTAAGGATGTTCTTCAGGGCTCTGTCCTGCAGCTTCCTAATCTGGATGTCCAGTGCTGTGAGATTAGGCTTGCCCTCCAGCTCCGGGAGTCTTAAACTGAGCAGTTTGGTATAAAAATGATAGACAACAATTTAAATAATTTATTTTACTGATTTATTTTACTTTTATTTATTTATTTATTTATTTATTTTACTAGAAGAATTACTTCTTCTATTGACATTACTCTTTACCTCAGACTTGAGAAACAAGACAAACAAGTACAAATACTCAATAATGCATCGGTTTGAAGCACAGATTTTTAAAACATTGGAAGAGATTAAAACACTGGATGAAAAAATCTAAATAAAGTGCAATATTGTTGTCTTTATATCACTACTATGCAAATTCCTCCTGTCTTATTTGAAGAGTCAGTGCATTTTTACAAATGAATTCTGAATTCTGAAAAATCTGATCACATTTAAAGCTGTGTTCACAACAGTTTCCTCATTAACATTCACTCTTCATTATATAGTTTATATATACTATATTATATAGTATACAACAGACTAACTGGGGAACAACCATGGAATCACCAAAAGCTGTATCAACGATAATCTGATTTACACTAAATATGACTAATATCTATTTTTGTCAGTGTTGGAATAAAACATTCAATTTAGTCGGTTTTACATTTTGTTGTCAAATTTGCTGACAAAATAAAATGACAAACTTGTAAACAAAATGACACAGAAAAACATCTAGTTAAGTTACTTAAGATTTTGTCTTCTCCTCTAAAGTGGGGAAATAAAAAATAAGCTTACCTGCTTATGTCCTCCATCAGCTGATTGACAAGCCTTTTCCATATCTCTGCCAGTATCATGTCTGGTTCTTTAGCCTGCACTGCATTCTTCAACTCAGTGATGTTAGCTTGCTGGAAGAAGAGACCAGGTATGCTGAAATAATGTTGGCAGTTTTATGCCAGAAAGAGAGTGAAGATAATATTGTAATAATTGATAGACTTACCAAACGGTTTGCAATGTAGAGAATGATGTTTACAGAGTCAAGGCGATGGCTGATATCCTCCCAGAACGATGTAATAACTACAACAGGCTTTGTGTCAGCCCAAGGCAAGTAGTAGTAGTGATTACCTTTAATAGTAAATGAAAGAATTAAAAAAGCAAATGCTTTTAGAGTCCTGGAATTATGGAGCAACCTCTTAATTACTCAAAACTGACCCACTTATTAATATTTGAAAAAAAAAAAAGAATACAAACAATGGCAAATTAACTTATAACATAGGTTCCCCGTGTTCCCTGTCCCGTATCCTTGTTTCTCATCACCAGGTGTTCCTTGTTCATCCAGTGTGTATATACATTCCCTGTGTTAGTGGCCTGGTGTTGGTCAAATGTCCTCCTGTTTTGTGTGAAAAGTATGTTATGTTAAATAAAACTATTTTTCGTTTGATTCCTGCTCCACATGCACCATGACAGATCGATTCCTTGCATGCACAGACGCAGCAGTCTGTGCATACAAGAGTCGACACGCAGCAGTCTGTGCATACAAGAGTCGACACGCAGCAGTCTGTGCATACAAGAGTCGACACGCAGCAGTCTGTGCA
>JBBIGC010000104.1:24685287-24700080 GCA_037576955.1 Lepidarchus adonis | reverse complement strand
CCTCATCCTCATCACCAACACACTGCACTCCTGCTCCTCATCCTCATCACCAACACACTGCACTCCTGCTCCTCATCACCAACACACTGCACTCCTGCTCCTCATCCTCATCACCAACACACTGCACTCCTGCTCCTCATCCTCATCACCAACACACTGCACTCCTGCTCCTCATCTTCATCACTAATACACTGCACTCCTATTCCTCATCTTCATCACCAACACACTGCACTCCTATTCCTCATCTTCATCACAAACACACTGCACTCCTGCTCCTCATCTTCATCACTAATACTCTGCACTCCTGTTCCTCATCTTCATCACCAACACACAGCACTCCTACTCCTCATCATCACTAAATGTGTTAGTAATATAAAATAATACAGTGATGTGTCACATGACTCAGGAAGCCCATTCTAGTCCTGGTTCTTCCAGTACTAGATATTGTGTGATTGACTGAGTGCAGGATAGTGGGTGGAACTGGAAGGAAACAAACAGTAAACTCCTTTTCTCCCAAAAATAAATGTAATAAATAAAGATAAACAGCTTTTTGTCTCTATTGTAAGATATATTGACTAAAAGAACACGTTCCTCTTCAAAAGTTTTTAATTACATTAAAAAGAACAGCAACATTTTAGTGATGCCACAAAGTCTGACATCCTAGATCTCATGAATATTTTATCAACACAAAAAGTATTGATTTCTTAGTTGCAGTTACACAGAGCTTGATAAATGTATGTTCTGTAATCTGATATATTTCTGAAATGTGTAATGATGGTTAACTGAGTTACAGTTAAAACAGTTATAAGGCAGCAAGACACTTTATTTACAATGTTTAAATATGACTTCACAGATTAGAATAAAACAATACACACTATTCAATACTCTTGAGAGAATTACTTATGTTACAATACAACATAACTACTGCTACATATTCAGTGGAAAGAAGCAGCTGAGCGATTGTTTTACTGTACAGTAAAAAACGTTTTATTTATTTATTTATTAAATTATACCATTTAAATCTATGGTCTATGGTCTTTAAGTCTATGGTCTTTGTTAACATCCAGGGACAATGCTGTTTTTCAGGGACTTCAGAAAGTCCTCACCGCTATGCAGCAGCTTTTTGACTTCTCTCAATAGCCATTCGCTCCAGTCGCTCAGTGTAAAATCCATTGAAGTCCAGCCTGTGAAAATAAAAAAAACACTCAAACATGACAGTCAACGTGGAGTTTACGAGTTTATTAGCTGTATTTTTCAACAATTTACTTTTTTCCTCACATGTCTCACCCACCTGTAGATAATGTTGATCATGCTGTGCTCACAGTCATTGGTGCTGTAGATGCTGAGCTTGTCCAGCAGATCCAACAATAATGTGCTAAAGTTACTGTCAAACTTACTGATTGTGCCCTCAAAGCTGGAGTCCGACTGCAGAGAATCTACATGTTCAGCTAAAAACTACAATAAAGAGAAAAGAGAAATAATGTACTCAGGAAAATGGTTTAAATTTAATTTTGTACTGCTTTAGTGCTTTGTTCGGTCCCTCCAATGTCATGAATCAGATAACAGCAGACTGAATCATTACTGCTTTTTCAATAATGGCCTATTTCTGAACTTCAGTCAGTTTCCCAGAAAGGATCAATCCTAGTTATGGTCTATATTTATATTTCAAGGTAAAAATACACAATCAAAATCCTGTTAAGTCCAGGATTACTCTTAATCCCTGTCCAGGAAATCAGCAATTTAAGTAAAATAATGAGCAACATACCTTAGCGGTAAGCCGTTTCTTTTCAGCCTCCTCAATGCGTTCACTCTGAGTTGGAGGGCCACCCATGGTTCCGTGTTCCAGAGTCAGACGGTTCAGCTCACTGTCCATCCTCATGCTCTGGGTGAATCTCTACAACATAATCTTTATTAAGTTTTAGCAAGACTGCATTTTAAAAAGTGTGTTCTTATAAACAATAATTGATATTTGTGTTGATATTTGCAGAAATAATCTTTTGGAAGTCTGCAACCAAGATCAAATAAATAAATGTTAACCAAAAACAATGTTTCACTGTATGTTCTATGAATTCTGACCAATCATAGATGTCTGTGGTTAATGAATCAAGATGTTCACATAATACTAATGAGCCAGAAAACAATGCAGGCTAATCTGTAAACTGTTTCACATGGGCTTATAGGTGCATTTGCAGTAAATTAAAAAGTATACTGCAACCTTGCCAGCACTAATGTACTACATCATTTTGGCAAAACATTTTTGAAAATACATGATAATAATGTAATTTTTTATTCCACAGTATGTTAAAACTATACAACTGATTGATGAAGGACGCTGAAAAAAACTACAGCTACAGGCTACTTTAACAGAAAACACAACCAAAACAGCAAATGTTCCAGACTACAATCAGATTGGCACAGAATGTGCAAGGAGGCCTTTGTCAGTTCTTACAGAATAAAGAAAAGTCATTTAACTAAATTACTATTTATTATGAGTGCTACTTTAGAAAAGGCACAACAGTGCAACAGAAATTGATGAAAATAAAAATGATCCTCCGTAATTAGTCTGAAACGGCCTTCATCTAGGACACCGACAACTTTTGCTTGTGTGTGTGTGTGTGCTCTTAGCCTCTGTCTTCGTATTTTGCATTTAAACACCTGCATGCAGTTGGTGAACATGACGCAGACAGACATGAGCTTGGAGAAGATCTTAAGGAGCTCAGGATTGGTCAGCATGCAGTCTTTCAGACAGTTATCCAAAAAACTAGTGTGATGACAAAGCACATCATCAATGTTTGAGGCCTGAAAAGAGAAGACATTTTTAATATTAAAATTTTAGTCTCATTTTAATTGGTTCTGACTAAAAAATTTTCAGAAATGGAAGTGATTCACAAATAAACTAAAAATAACATCTGCTTTCTCACCGATTTCAAGTTATTGTCCATGACGTGCCATGTGGGCTCCATGACTTCAAACATCATGTAGTACTGGATATTCTGCACAAAGTTCAGCATACGCTGCCTGAGAGCAAATGCCCCAGCAAACCTTCATTTCAGAGATAGAAAAGACAGCAGAATATATTTTGAGAGAACTCAGACTTTATATCGCAAATAATGCTGAAACAAAAATGTGATTCTGGGAATACTGGCATTTACATGTGTTTATAAATGAAAAGAATTCGTCAATATCTACTGTTCTTGAAAAATGTAAACTTCCCAAAGGTTTTTATGTGCTGCTTTCAGACATATTATGATTAACACAATTTTCAGATATAACTATGATACAGCAGTTGTGGAAGGCTGGATCTTTGTAGAAGATCTCATCTTCGGATTACTGTTTCGTTATATGGCAAAAGTAAAACATTGCAGCTCTTGACAAAGCATCTTTATGATACAACATAGAGCGACAGAAAAAAAACACCTAGAGAAGCATAAAAATGATTGTTTTTCAGTTAAATGAAATGTTTTATTTAACTTTGTTAAATAACCTTTTAAATAAACTACTGAGAATCAAAGAAGGAAAGTAATAATTCAACTGTTATGAATAAATCTAAAAATAATATAAAGCTACTTGTTACTATGCAGTAACTACACATTGGTTTGTTTAAAGCCTCACAATAACTGAACTAAATCTGTTTTTATGATACATGTTTAGGATACCCATAATATACTTAAGAAAATAAATCACACAAAAGCAATAAAGCATTTTCATATTGCCCACCCCTATTTTGGATTTTTATCTCACCACTTAGCTGAGTGCAAGGAGTACTGGTTAGCTGACTTGTTGCTGATCCAAACATTGCACAACAGCCTCTCCACATGCTTGCAGTAAAACAAGTGCCTGAACAGCATCTGATATCTTGTCAGTGCTTTCCTGGATTAAAACAATATTCAATAATTCAAATTTTTGCATGTAATAAGTCTTACAAACAAAACCACAACATATTACTGCTAACTACCTACAATGCAGGTAATCAAATACCACAGGCGAAGCCGTTTACCTGTTGATTATAAGTGATAATGGCCATTTGACAATGTAGTCAAAGGAGAAGGCCTCCAGGCCACTCAGAGCAACATCCGTGGGTTCAGCATTGATGATGGCCTTTTCCTGCTTGGTCTCTATAGCCAGTACCCGTAAAAGCTGAGTGATAACATCATGGGGCATCAGGTCAATCTAGAGAACAACAGGAACATTTCAAATCATTATTGCTTCGAACAGGTACCGAAACGGATCATAAACAAGACTGTTAATGAAAGTTTGTGATTTTTATATGCCGTTTCCATGACATATGAAAGCCTTGAAGTCATATTTATAGCTAATAACTAATGATGCAGCAAAGAATATTAAATTACTTAAATTGGGTTTAGGCAGCTGTTATGGCAAAGACGAATATCTTTATGTGAGGAACCTTTAGATCATCTTTGAAAGGATCCGTGTTGGCTGTGCTCATTCTCAGAGCCAGCTCTAACAAAGCCTCTAACCGAGGAGGGATAATATCATCAACAGGCTTCTTCAATTCTTCCTCTGTCAGGTCCATAAAGTGCACAAAGAAGTCTCCTTTGTCCATTAAGAAGTAGTGCTTAATAGACCTAAACAGACACAAAATAAACATACATATTATTTGCATCTGAAACTGTCTGCACTGAGCTAAAATAAGGAGATCCATAAGGATCCATGTCCCTGAAAATATATCCCTAGATATTCTAACAGTACATTAAGCTCATCAGTATGCAGAAAGTTTACCTCAGTCGTGACACCAGCTCTTTCTCCTCCATAAGAAAGTCCAGAAGGACTTTACTGGCATAATTGTAGGCTTTTTCAATTTGCTCCACATACGCTCTCTCTTTCAATGTGTATAGAACCTCCTTTGCATCTGGACAGGTCACATCACGTCCACACTCCCTCACCACATTTAAGTATTTCCCTGAGAAAGTAAAATGACAATCAAAAACATACAGCTGTGATGATTTTCTGAACAAGAACACAATTTCACTATTATGTCCAAACTAACTTTTGTGTTTTAAGTGTTACCTGTGCTGAGGATTTTATCTGCCATTTTTTGAAGGAAAGATGGGATTTTATGCTGGACAATGGTGTATCTTTGATCCCAATATTTATCGTTATAATCCTCCTGGATCTTCTCCTTTTGAAGCTCATGTTCTTCAACCATAAATTCACTACCACAACAAGAATGATTTAGCACTCACACAAATAAAACAAGTTAATGCTAAGACCACTAACATAACTGATGATCAAGTAGATGTGCCTTATCCCCACCCCCCCAAGAAGAAAAAAAAAAAAACCACTGATCAACTGTCTCAGAGCAGAAAAGTACACGAGCGTATGCAGTGTTGAGTCTTGAAAACGAAAGTCTTTCTGTACCCATATGGATCTTTGATGATACCCCGATAGATCCACTTCTCCAGGATTTCAAAGTACGGAACACTGGCTGCTTTGGTGAGATAGAGGCATAGCTCTTGGGCCTGGCTGTCCCCAGTGTAGTTGAAGGTACGGTCATGAAGCAGACTTAATGTTGAGCCACCCATGCATTCCCCTTTGTCCACTGAAGTAGCTATATAGAGACAACACAAGGACAGAGTATGTCAAACATGCCAGCCTAAATAATGATGGCAAAACACATATGACGTCCAAAAAGCAAGATTCATAGTTTCAAAAAGCCTTAATATCTCCTCCAAAGATAATTTTGGAATTTTTAACCATGAAAAACACCTGTAGAGCATACCTTTGCCTGCACTTCACTTGTTGTGTGTGTTATCACAATTAGATTCTCAATATAATTAAATGCTTTAACTGATTCATCAGTAATATATTGATGAAACACTATGTATTTATCAGTATGATGATGATAATTACTAAATTATTATTTTATTGTTGCTATTATTAGAAAAACTGCAAAACACAGACTCAGATGCACTTAAACTAGCATAACTGATATGCCTGATAATGATGATTATGGTTCACAACTAAAATTTGAAATTGGGACCCCTGCATTAAAATGTAATTATAAAAATAGCATACCAATGGAGGCTAAGACCTCAATGGTGCGCATTGTGGGTTGGATATAAAACCAAAGCTTCTGCAGGGATAGCATGCCCTGCCTGTGTAGGTGCTCCAGCTGGGTCACCAGAATGAGATACTCCTTCATTAAAGTCCTCATCGCGGCAGTAAGTGCATGGTTAACCTGACCATACTCAAAGGAAGATTTCTCCTCCGTGAAGCTGGAACATATCAGGAGCAATTCAGATTAACACAGCATGTTATGAGACAAAACAATATTTTTGGAACCAACAAGCATGTTCAACCCCGTAGGTCTTGTTATTAAAGTGAAGGTTCATATGAAAATAACATATTTACACCCCAAATATAATTGATCAAGTCAGTGGGTTAAGACTGCATCATTATTCTTACACTGCAGCTAAAACATAGCTAGCAAGTAGTAGGGTGACAAGAATAAACAAGTAAATTTGTTGATGTGGATTCTGAGTTGAGACAAAAGCAAAAATTAAACACTACTATTACTGTTTCATCCATTTTTAACACAACAGTATAGTGTCTGAACCTAAATAGGTGTATAAAATTATATAAAACACATAAATGCACTTTGATGCAACTGCAGCATAAACCTGTATAACGAATAGCCTACATTAACACTGTATTTGTGTATTTTTGCACCTCAGGCCAAATCTCTCCAAAAACAAACAAATAGTGGACATTAATGTCTTTTTCTACTAACCGTGTGATTGTGGAGTAACAGGATGCCACTGGAAGTATCCGGTTTACCAGCTCCTTAATAGACATGTCCAGAGAAGGATCTACTATAAAGGAGCGACTCTGTCTGCCCAGCACAGGTTGGGATGTGATGTCTCTTCCATCCACACCAACGAGCACATAAAGCAGGTCTTCTACCAGAGCCTGCTCCTGGACAGGAAGTGGCATTGTCCCTGTGAACACAGCAAAATTATATACTGTAAATTTTACTCACGACATTTGTATTTACACATCAGCATGGAGCAACAAGTATAGCAATACTATGATGTAAATGAATAACTGCTTATTTACGTCTTTATTTTCCATTGTTTATAGAATTGCCAAATGTAGGATAAAGTCATAAACATATTTGGCGACACAGTATTTAGTCTAAATAGTATCAATCCACAGCCAAATCGCCACACACAATATCTAAACTAGATGTATTCAAGTGGCTCTGCTACAAGTGACAGATCTGAATGCACATTTTAACTTATCACTTATTTAGTAAGGTGTTCATGAGTTGAATTTAGAGTGTTAGATGAGAAAAAAATAAACATCTACAAAGACGTGCGCTAGAAATAACCTAGCTTGACACCCTGCTTTAGGCTTTATGTAAGCCTGACCAACAGTCACTCATGAACAACAAAATATTAGACAGTTAACTAAACTGCAATTAGGCTTCTGCAAAAAGACAATATTTATTGTTACTGATTTTTTCTTTGCTCAGATTTGATTTTCCTGTTTTGATGGTTCACAAATGCAAAGTGACCCCTATCTAGCTTTCTTTGTCTCCACAGTTATTAATCTGCTAAACCTATACATTTAAATGGGGATGGGAGCTATGATGTTGGTGATGTAATATGTGATGTTTATATTTGTGTAAATTTTTATAAACTGCTCAGTTGACAAAGCCAGAAACCAAATTTCCCATAAACTAAAGTAAAAAATAATCAATAGCTCTATGTGAATGACATTGTCACATAAATGTCATAAACATGAAAATCAATAAATGACTAAGTTAGAAGTGCAAACATTCAGATTCAATGACCATTAGTGCTAATCAGCTGTTAGCTTTGGATTATTAGAGGAGAAACTGAAAAAATAAGAAGAGATGCTAATGCTTAAGATTTATTAGTAGAAACTCCAGGTTCCAAAAACAAGGACAGATGACTTTAAGACATGCATGCATCTGTGGACATTTACCTGACCTAAGGCCACATATAAAAGTGGCACACACCTGATGAAAAAAAACTGTTTTGTATCAACACTGCTTTGAAAATATTACAACTCTATCATGCTAAAACAAAATAACAATATCAACAACAAAACAGTTAAGTTACAACTCTGTAACTTAAGCATGTTTTGGGTCTGTTTTCCAAATAAATAAATAAATAAATAATTTCAGAATCTTCATTTAGAATGTTGCCTATCTGGAAAGAGACTCATAAAGTTACTGAGCTTACCAATTGCCACAACCGGATCCCCCATTGGCGTAAGACTGGTGATAAAATCTCCAATAAGTGCAGGTCTGTCATACACCCAGTTTGGAAACACTGGGATTGGCTGTGTGGGATTCTTCTTGTTGTGTCTGTCTCTTAGCATCTTACGAATTACTTCAGCAGACTGCAAAAGAAATGACTGCGACTTTAGACCCACCAATTTAACAATATTTTTAAATTGTGCAGAGATCAGAAATGGATTGGAATAAGTAAATACCTGTGGAACACTGGCACTGGCTGTGACATTGCCAAGCTTTTTTCGCAGTTCCTCCAGCTCCTGCATTGACATCTTGGTGCTGGTTGTGGGAATGCTAAATGATGTTGTATTGTTTGATGTTGCATTTGCAGACATCTCTGATCTCTCTTTGGCATTCTGCTGCAGACATTTGAGGGTCTGATGAAAAATACATATGGTTCAGGTCAGCAGCAAAACAACAACATAACAGCAAGAATTACTCCTCAGATGCAAATAATTATAATTTCAGGTAGAGGACATTAATTGAATGCACCTCTTTATCTTCAGTTAGCTTTGAAAGAAGGTAAACCAAAGGATCCAAGTTGCGGGCATTTTTCGACTTGAGTTCTTCATATTTCTTCAAAAAGTCCTCAGGTGTTTTAGAGTGCTCTGCAATCTTAACCTGTTAAACAGGGTTTATTAATTTTGCATTGTTTTCAGTTGAGATATTGGTATTTATTATTCTGTTACACTCCAAGGTTTAAAAGTCTGTGTAAAGATTTGCAGTGGCCAGGCTTGTTCTGTTTTCCAGCAGTGAGATTGCCTCTTTAATATCTACCTTAGCACTGTGTGCAGACACTGTAGTGGTGACATATGGGGTCCTGTTCTTCTGCAGTAGATCAATATAAACCTCAGCCCCGTCCCCTCCTCGAACATGAAGGAGACTAAGCAATTCGTTGACATCGTGATGAATTCTGAATTCACTCATGGTTTTATGTCGACGACCTGTAGCAGAAAAAAATACTATTAAAATAAATGTAATAAATAGAAAATTCTATTCGTCTCTTCTTGACCACATTACCTAGATGAAAGCCAAGAACAGAAGATGGCCTTTCAGAAAAGCAACATTAACGAAACTGCTGTTTATTTACATATATTTACCTGCTAGGCTTTACAGTAAGGAATATATTTGCCTCATATTCTAACAATGATTACATTCATCTGGCCAGACCGTATTATACCCGTTTGCTGCAGGTTCAATACCGCCTACTTAGCATTAGCTCGCTAGGAGGCTAACATAAATGACGACAGTTTTCTCCCTCAGCAAAACCAAACTGTTACAGCAAAACATGTCTTATTCTATTAGCTAAACATTCATATTGCATTTAACACTGAATGCATCTGGAACAGCCGTAAAAGAAACAAGACAACGTTACCAAAAATATAGGAGAAGTTTGCCGTTAAAGTGTTAACAGTGACATCGCTAACGTGAAGTCGGAGACTACATATATTTTTCGTTTAGAATGACCGCCAAAAGCGTTAGCGTTACAAAATAAAAGTTCTACCTCAGCGGATTTGTTAAGCGCAGCTGGGAAAATGATCAACAGAGGAGGAGGGAAAATAAGGAGATGAGACTTTATTGGATTAAGTAATTACATTTGCAACGATCAGATAATGAAATGAAAAGATGTTACATCAGCAGAACAAATCAAACAGCCTCTCTTTCCATAGCACTTTTTATTCGTATTAATGCTTTTATTTGTTTGTTTGTTTTGTTTTTAGCTTCATAGCCAACAACTGTTTATTGGTCAACATTATTTTCTAAATCCTAAAAATACATAAAATTATTTAACATAAAAATAAAGATACAAATGTTTATTTTTTCTGCAGCTGTAGTTGACAGGGTGATATTGCAATAAGGAGGATGATGAATTTAGTTGTTCTTTATCCAGGCCTGTTACAGTCATCTGTAGCTAAATCCTCCAAATTGCTAATGATGCTTCTGATTCATCAGGCGATATCTACCATCAGTACATGCTAATGACCATATTTATTTACTGTTTTTATATATATACCTTTCTGCAGCTATGTGGAAATTTGAGATTAATTAATGTAAACTATTCTGTTAAGAGGGGAAGAATCAAGATTTCTGCTACACAAGTTGTCTTCAAACTAAACTGTTTCTAATATGAAGCAAGTTTCAGCAAAAGGTTGGAGTAAAAAAACATTTTAGTCAAAACAAAAGTCTGCCATGTGTAAATTCGTCTTTCCTGTATTTAAAATGTATGGTGTATCAAAAATTGGACAAACAGACAATGGACTGTTGACCAGCTGAAGCAAAATGGCAAAACTGTGTATCTTCTGTTTCCATTTAAAATCCATAATTACAAGGAAAGCCTCTGTCCCATTTTTTGAGTGTGTCTAGGCATCAGATTCTACATTTGTTTATATTTACAAAATTCAACGCTGGAAATCTTTGTAGTTTTGTCAGTTAAAATAACGATTTAAGACAATTAACAAACCTTAGATTCTTATTCTTTTTTTTTCTTTTTTTCTTTTACAAAATGTCCCAACTTTTCCAGAAATGTAGTTTCTAAGAATCAGAATCAGAATCAGAACAACTTTATTGTCCCTAAGGAAATTGCTTATGTAGTGACTGCAACATAGAGACAGTGACAAAAAATAAACACACATCTTATACTAATAAAAATACAAAGGTAATAAATAAACAAGTACTAAAGATACAAGGTAAAAAAAGTCATAAAAAGTACAATTGTAAAAAAACTACAAATGTAAACTGTGATTTTAAATGAAAGCAGTAAAGTAAGATAAGATAAATAGCATAAATTATAGTAAAGAAGCAGTAAATTGCAGTGATTGCACTTATACTGTATATTGCACTTATATATATATATGTATATATATATATACATATATATACATATATATAAAATACATAAGAATTTCATTATAGTCTTATGCAAAAGTTTGGGCACCCCTTGATAAATAACAGATTTAGGTGATTTTGTAATTGAAAAGATGTTAACACAGTCTCTCTAGGACATGGAAAGAAATGCAATATTTTTAGCAAACATTGATGCATAGTTACTCTTTTTGCCATAAACTGAACAAAAATAAATAAATAAATAAAAACTATTATTATGGCACTGGGCAAATTGGGGAGCCTAAGAGTTCCAAAGTCTCAGATTCTTTTTACAGGGTTTCAGACCTTAATCAGCTCATTAGATCTGACGAATGGCAACAGCTGTCATCAGTAAATGTCAGCTGGTGCCAACTTCTCGTCAAACCTACTGCACACGCTTGTGGACACTCAACAACCATGGGTTCACTAAGCAGCTGTGTAAGACTCAGAATAAGAAAGTTATTGATGCACACAATGCAGGAGAATGCTACAAGAAGATAACAAAGCGTTATTAGTTTGCAGTTTCCACAGTGAGAAATGTAGTTAAGAGATGGCAGTTCATTGGAACTGTGGAGGTCAAGGTGAGATCTGCAAGACCATGAAAACTCTCCCAGAGAATTGCTCATATGCTGGTCAGAAAGACAAATCAAAATCCACGTTTGACTGCAAAAAACCTGCAGGAGGATTTAGCAGACTCAGGAGTGGTGGTGCACCATTCCACAAGACCTTCATGAAAGAGTCAGCAGAAGAAGTGCTGTGGACTGATGAAGTTAAAATAGAACTATTTGGCCACAATCAGCAAAGGAATGTTTGGAGACATAAAAGGAGCAGCATTTCATGAAAAGAACACCTTGCCAACCATAAAGCATGGGGGTGGATCTATCATGCTTTGGGTTGTGTTGCAGCCAGTGGCACAGGAAACATTGCACAGGTGGAGGGAAGAATGGATTCCACTAAATACCAGAAAATCCTGGAAGCAAACATCACACAATCTGTAAAAAAAGTTGAAGCTGAAAAGAGGATGGCTTCTTCAACAAGACAATGATCCTAAACATACCTCAAAATCCACCATGGACGACCTCAAGACACGCAAGCTGGAGGTTTTGGAATGACCATCACAGTCCCCTGATTTAAACATGATTGAACATTTGTGGGTTGATCTTAAAACAGCTGTGAATGCAACACAACCAAAGAATATTACAGAACTATGAGCCTTTAGCAAGGAAGAATGGGAGAAAATCCCAAGTACAAGAATCGAAAGACTTTTAGCTGGCTATAAAAGGCGTTTGCAAGCTGTGATATCTGCCAGATTTTTGCACTGTGCAATAGATATTTTTTGTTCAATTTATAGTACCAAAATGAACTATGCAGCAATGTTTGCTGAAAATATTGTGTATTTTTTCCATGTCCTGGAGAGACTGTGTTAACATCTTTTCAATTACAAAATCTGTTCTTTATAAAGGGGTACGCAAACTTTTGCATAGGACTGTATCTATTTACTTATGCTGAAAACTCACAGATTGTGCTTCGTGGCATCCATAACAAGCGCTTGATTAACATTCGACATTTGAAACTGAAGGATGAATAAATCTCCAAGGTGTTTCTCAATCACAAAGGAGACATTTTTACAGATATTTAAAAGCATGAAATAGAGCAAAGTTTGCATCTGTCTTGCATCTCTGAAGTTCTCAGAAATATGTAAACACAGTGTGCTGTGGTGAGTATATTCATGTGTAGGGGTCTCTCATTACTGTGAACTGCAGCGTCAAGCTGCATGCCAATGCTGAGCTGTGAATAGAGCACCATCTAATATCTGTCCCAAAGCACAATGCATCGTGTTACCTCCAGGGACAATTCTCAGTAGGATTAATGACTCACTACCAGCAATACCAGAGAAAAAAGCTCAGAAGAAAATGAAGTGCCATCTCACCAATCCATTCCAAATCCCACATGACACTCCCAGATGAGCTGATCTAGTCAGCCTCCACTATAAATTACACCTAAACAAAAAAACAGACAGAGGAAGAGCAGCTCTGACTTTGTTTTTCCTCAGTCTAATCTGTTACTGTCAGTCAGTAAAGAATGAGTAAAGCTGTCTTTTTATTATTTTAAGTTATTTGCTAGATATTTAACAAATAAATACATGATAAAAAACAGAATCACTACATACCACTATATATTATAAACACAGTGACTTCAGAAAGTATTCAGTATTATTATACTTTTAATTTTTTTGTTATTTTGCAGTCTAATATAATCTGCTACAATTGTTGAAATAATTTTTTTTCTCATTAATCTAAACTCAGTACCATGACAAAGTCAAAACAAAATTTTAGACAATTTTGTATTTTTAATTTTTTTAAAAATCACATTTACATAAATATTCAGACCTTTTGCAACAGTACATGAAGCTCAGGTGCCTCCCATTGCTCCTTATTGCTGCTGAGATACTCTACATCTTGGTTGAAGGCTACCCATGGTAAATTGATTGGACATGACTTGAATAATCAATGAAAACCTATTCCACAGTGCTCAGGACCTTAGACTGTGTCAAAGGTTCACCTTCCAACATGACGATGAACCAAAGCACAAAGCAAAAACAACACAGGTGTGGCTTAGGGACAATTCTGGATATCTTAGAGTGGCCCAATCAGAGCCATGTCTTAAACCCTATTGAACCTTTCTGGAGAGACCTGAACATCCCAATGTAACATGACTTGAGAGGATTTGTAAAGAAGAAAGTCAGAAAATCCAGGTGTGCAAAGCTTGTTGGACCATACTTAAAAAGACTTGAGACTATAATAGCTACTAAAAGTGCTTCAACTAAGTACTAAGTAAAGAGTCTGAATACTTGTATTATTAATGAGATATTTCTGTTTTATTTCTTTTTAATACATGTACACAATTGTTTAAAATTCTGTTATGGGATACTGAGTGTAGATTTTTGAGAAAGCATCAGCCTGCAACATAACAAAATTGAAAAATGTGAAAGGGGTGTGAATACTTTCTGAAGCCCTCGTATGAATAAGGCTGAAAAGATGATTTATGACTGGAGAAGTAAAAATTAAATTGTGAAACTTTAATGGAGTTTTCATACTATATTGAATTGTTTTATTTACAAAAATACTTTTTTTTGTGGTATGGGGCTGGCTGTGAGTGGTGGGGTTGGAGGAGTGATGGCATCTGCAGAATGTCACAAAAGCCCATCACTGTACTATAGCGAAGGGCCAAGATTGATGATGCAGGAAATGAATACCCTGCAAAGACAGCTAATGCCATGTAATTTCACATAACCTTCTCCAAAGTTAATACTCTGCCACATTGTATTAACAGTGACCTACTCTGTGGTCTTTCACAGAACTCAGCAGTATTGGACATGTGGAACAGGAGGGTCCACAGTTACACATTTTTAAAAAAAAAAGGTAATTTACAGAAGAGACAGCTTTTTACACTGCAATTTATCTTGTGCTTGTTCCATCTTATACTATCTGTGTCATGATCATAACAATGAGGCTGTCTGTTGAACTTCTCATAAAACAAATTGAGCTCTTCCAAACCTACTTGACCTCATTTCTCTCCCTCTCTCTCTCTCTCTCTCTCTCTCTCTCTCTCTCTCTCTCTCTCTCTCTCTCTCTCTCTCTCTCTCT
>JBBIGC010000104.1:24668054-24678559 GCA_037576955.1 Lepidarchus adonis | reverse complement strand
ACACACACACACACACACACACACACACACACACACACACACACACTTAATACATGAGGTCACATGTCTTCTCAGTGCTTGTAATACCACTGACTCAATAAAAGAATAAAACTGGGGGAAATAACTAAATCAACATAAACAGAGAAAACAATAGAATAAAACAGAAAAATAAGAACTGAATAAAGTAAAGCAAATTTAAATAGAAGAGAACAGGTCAAATCAGAATATAACATGATAAAAACATACCAGAATGAATTAGACCAGAATTGAACAGAGTAGAATTTTATTGTCAATGTACACACAATAATGCCAGTACGAGCAGCAACACAGCAGCAGCACAATCATAAATATCTGTATCTGCAAACATTTGTATTTATCTGGCATGGTTGGTGAGAGTAGTTTTGTGAGGCTACAGTAAGCCAAGTAGCTAACATAGCAGACAGTAAGCTGACTAACAGTAAAAACCCAGAAATAAAACAATAATACAGACTACCAGCTGGCTGAATGTAACAAAGTCTCTTTTATAGGGAAGCAGAGGCTCAGGGTTAGACACTAGTTAAGTTAAATCCTCTTTTTTCAGAGATTCAGTGCTGCTGTAAGAAGGGCCTCACCTTCAGACCCATGTTTGTGTGTCAAGTATCAGCAAACTACATCAGACTTCACCTAAGCACTCTTGGTCCATAATAAAATAATAGCTCAAAAGCCAGTGGTGTGACCAATCACAATGCTGTCAGCGGGGGTAAAAAAAATTACAATGAAGAAATTTGTGCTCTAATTAAGCAAAAATAGATCTTTACAAGTAATTTTGGAATTGAAAGCACAAATCCATTCAAATTTAAATGAAAATATGAAACTAGTTACTACAGCTCACTTTAACTTTTTTGAACAGTCAGGATCTCTAGAGCATTATCAGACAAAGTGATTTCGCAATTGTTACATTTTGAGCAAATACAAAACTGTTCTTATTACATTTTCTTCTCATGTATGCATGGTCAGAGAAAAGGAACAGATGCTCCTCATTCTAAATGCCTGCATGTCCTCCCAAAACAGGTCAGTGCTTGACTGTTGCTTGAAATGTCTTTGTCATATACTTAAGTGATACTTCGCAACTGTTAAAACAACAATCTAGAAATGGGTGAAAACAGGATGCTGGACTTTCAAATGCATTATGCAATACTGTTAACTCATCCATGGCCAAACGCCACAGCACTTTAAGGCCTTGTCCACACGAGGAGTTTTTCGGTTTGAGGCGTCAGGTGAGCGTGGAAGGAATGGCCACAGTGTTTCTGCACAGTGGAGCAAATCAGTCTGTCCACACAGGATTTGAGAGCTGGTATTTGCTCGGCTGCCCATTCAGATGGCATCAAAAAAACATGTCGTGCCTGATTTTTAACATAAGGACATTCTATACTGTATCCTCCACATATGGTCATGTTTTATATTTTCAATGTATATATATGTATATATAGAAAATGTTGCCATATGTGGGTGAATACAAGTATTGTTCCTGTTTATTTATTTATTTATCTATTTTTCGTGAACCAAATAAAGGATGAACTTTGGCTTCCTTGTTACTGCCCCCACAGGTACAAACACAACATTGCAGTCTGGGCTGCAGGCTGGCGTTCAACAGAGACAACCAAACACCAATGTAACATCATACTGAAGTCAATCAAACGACAACAAAACACCTAGGTTGCTCAGAACATGTTAATTTATGCAAGATTTAAGCACTCCGGTTTAATATGTGTAGGGGTATGTTCAATGAAACCCCCAAAGTTGAGTTATTCTGGGAACAAGGCAAAGCTACATTTATCTGATTAATACTTTGCTCATACATGAGATGCACTTGTATTTTAAGCCATAAAAAGCCCTATTTAATTCTAATATAATAACTTTTCAATCTGAGTCATAATTTTAGCCTTTAAAAAATATTTTTCTTCAAATCAAATGGGCCCTTGTTAGTTAAATGGTTGAAATAATGTAATCTTCCAAAATGGAATGTCATGTTCCTAAATAAAGTGAATGAAATATTTCCAAGAATGAAGTCTTTGGTCTGAACATGCTGCACTCAACTTTTCCTTCACCAAGTCAACAGCAGTGTTTAACGTATGTCTCTGATCATTTGTTGGTTCTTAATGAAGCAAACCTTATCATCTGATTAAGACAAGCTAAGTGTCCAGCAGTGGATACAAGTCTTTACAGTCAAGTCAGTGCAGGCAAGGAATCGAGTCAGCTCCAGAGTCAGTCCCAGGTCAATACGGCTGAATCCCAAGTAAATACAGGCACAGCTCAGATGACGGACTGAGCCAACATATGCACTTCTTAAGCAAATCTCAAATTGAGTCTTTGGTCAATACAAGAAAGGCTCAAGTCGAATCCCAAGTTAATTCAGGCAAGTCTCAAAATGAGTCCAGAGTCAATACAGACACATCTCAAGATGAGTCCCAAGTCAATACAGGCAAGTCTCAACTCAAGTCCCAGGTCAGTACAGGCAAGCCTATGAGTTATTACTACTGCTACTAATTAAAATGATACAGTAGATATTTGGGAAGCATTTTCCAGGCTTCTGAGCCCCCTCTCAGCTATCAATGAGATAAACCATATCATTAGGTGTTAACAATAACCATGATTGGGGTCTTACCTTGCAAACGTACACTAGTGATGATTATTCTGGTTAGTCATACAAACGGAGGTAGTGTTTAATAAACACTGACATAAATAAATATGGCGAATAAGCCTCATGCCTTCTGGTGATAAAAGAAAATATTTGCTGAACATGAAACAAATCATAGTTTCAACTAAGTTTATGATGAACAGAAAATAATCATATTTTACATATCTGTGAGTGGCAAGATTGTGAAACAATATGATTAACCGTTTATTTGAAGAGGCCATTAGAGTCAAGCATTTTAATTAAAGGGATGACAACTCTTAGGATGTTTGTCACATTTTTCAGAAATATGGAAAATTAAAAAGCTTCTCAAATATGAGTTCATATTGATATTGAATACATAATCTTAATCTTAAGTATTGTTAAACATACTTTAACGACATACACGACGATTTGATTAAGTTTCTTTAAAAACAATACAGTTCACCATGAATCTAGATTATTTGATTTGACAGGAATGCACCGAATATAATAGACAATTTACACAACAGTAAAACAGGTTGGAGGCGTGAGATTATACATTTGAAAATAGTTTTAAAAAAAAAAAACAGGAAGAAAAACAGAGTTTGCTGAATGTTACTGTGATAGATTATAGTAGATTTGAAAATTCTGAAAATTCTAAAGACTCAACGATACAGGTGCGAGGTGACCCCGCCCTCGTAAAGCTACCAGCCAATCCTAGCTGTGGGTGGGCGTGGCCTGACTGAATGCGGGTGGAGGAAATTCAACGGTTCGCTGTTGTGACAGTGGAGCGAACAGCGAGTCTCCAAAGCGCCTTCATCGAGTAAGCAGCGCAGACAGACTCTCCCCTCAGTAAAACCGGGAGCTCTGCGATAGAAACCGACACAATGAGCGTCTCGTCTGCTTCTGATTTCTTCTCCACGGTGAATCCTTTTCATCACAAGTTGGATATGTCTTTGCCAGTGTTTAAATCTGGTGTTTCTGAGCAGGCGCGTTAAAAAAGCCTATTTCTCAAGCTTTCCAGTCAGCACCAGAACCACGTGATGGGAAGGTAAATCTCTTTTTATATTTTTAATCAGTATATTTAGTCTGCTACTAAAGTCAATTACTTTTTCTTAGTTTAGGGCCTGGGGCTGAAATTATGCGAACGTTATGAATTTCTCAAGCATCTGCACCACATTTGGACCTCCGGCTCTTGTGAACTGGTCTCTGTGGATCACCAGTAGCCTCAACAGTAGCGCTCCTCGTCCTCCTGCTCCCCCTCCCCCCGTGGACGTCCTGTTCTCGGGTCGCGAGCCTGGCACCGTTCTCCTCGCGCTCATGTACGTGGCATCCTTCCTCACGGGTCTGGCCGGAAATGTAACGGCGCTGCTGGCGCTCGGCAGCAGCAGCAGCAGGAGGAGGAGTAGTAGGATGAAGCTGGTGAGGATGAGGAGCACGTCTTCTGCCACCAGGCGCCTGCTGGCGAACCTGGCGGCGTGCGACACGTTGGTGGTGTGCGTGTGCATGCCGGCCAACCTGGGCCACCACGTGCACCGCGCATGGCCTTTCGGTGAGCCGCTGTGCCGCGCTGTGCCCTTCGTCCAGGCCGTGTCTGTGGCGGCCAGTGTGCTGAGTCTGTCCGCGCTCGGCCTCAGCCGCTACTGCGGGGTGCACAGTCCGCTGCGCGCGCGCCACGCATTCACGGGGGCTCGCGTGGGCGCCGTGATCGTGGCCGTTTGGACCGTGTCGTCCGGACTGTGTCTTCCTTTGCTCTTTACCAACGAGACGCGCACGCTCCAGCTGCCGGACGGCGCGCGCTCCGTGACTTTGTGCGTGGAGACCTGGTCCGAGTCCAGGCTGCGCCAGGGCTACAACTTCTTGCTCTTCTGCGCGCTCTACGCGTTCCCCGTGCTCTTCAACCTCGTCATTTGCTCGCTGACCGTGCGCAAGCTGTGGGGCGCCAAGGACGAGCCCGGCGACTTCGGCTTCACACACTCCGGCGCGCGCCTGGAGACGCGCAAGAGGATCGCCAAGATGGTGCTCGCGCTCGTGCTGCTCTTCACCTTCTCGTGGCTCCCGCTTTACGTGGTGGACATCTGGCTCGACTTCCACATGCCGGAGGACCGGGGGGCCGTGCCGGAGCGTGTGGAGCACGAGTGGGTCCTCCAGGGACGGCCGTTCGCGCAGTGGCTCGGACTGACCAACTCGGCGCTCAACCCGCTCTGCTACTGCTTCGTGGGCGAACTCAGGCGCTCCGCCCGTAGACTGGCCACCAGCTACAGGGGGAGAGTGTCCAGTCTGTTCCGAAAGGCCAGGAGTTCACCGAGCAAAACGGTGCGTGAAAGTGACTGTGTGTGAGACCGTGTGCGGGTGATAAGATGGAATAATTATGGACCCCCAAAAGTACTGAATCTGCAGTGCTGAATGAACAGAATGAACATCAACAGTGATTAAGGAACATCTAAGGTGAAAAAACATCTGTCTTGGTGAATGAATGTCTAGCTCTGAATAACATCTGCAGTGTTGAGTGAACAGAATGAATGTCTATAGTGCTGAATGAATATTTACAATATAAAACAAATGTCATTAATCTTTGGTGTCGTATGATATAGTTGTCTGAATGTCTGCAGTGATTAATGAACAGAGCTACTTGAACATCTAGTGCTGAATAAACACATGTGTTATGTCCCAATTGTACACCATGTAAAAGTATGTCCTTGCCAAAAGTGATGAATACAGGGAGGCTCAATTTGCTGAATAAGGGGGAGGCAGCAGCACCAGGAGGTAATAAAAATGCAAATATATTACACAAATAAATAATAAAAAAGACAGACATTGGTGATATATCAAATCAACTGTAAATATAACTGAGTATGTAAAACAGATTTTAGTGTATGCTAGACGAATATGCAATTAGTTATCATACTGTCATGATGTCTAATGCTTTATATGTTAATATTAAAATACAAAAAAAACCACTGTAATCAAACTACCATCATTCAGAAGCAAAAAATCTCAGCTTCTTGAACAGCCTGAGTGAAACTGTAAACATTCATACAATGCTACATTTTGTACAAAATAATCACCTGAAACATGTCTTAGAACAACAGTGCAGTGGTTTCATCCTAAAATAAAAAGTGAGATTTCAATGGTCTGTTCTGTAAAAACACAACTCTCTAGCATTTGTCTTCATAAAGAAAACCATTTTTAACATCACCCAAGTGCTGAATTTCTGGCTTTTAAGAATATGCAAATGTATGTGTAGTTGTGTACATCATTTGCATATCCAAATTTCATCTTTTGCTAAACTTTCATTACAAAACTCTTTGTAAGGCTATTAAAGATAATCTGGAGATTAACTGGAGATTAAGATCATTGATGTAAAATGAACGTGTTCACCTGTAATGTCTGTTAATACACCATATTTTCAGCAAACATTGATTCATAGTTACTTTTTATGCTATAAATTGGACAAAAATAAAACATAAAAACATTAATATGGGACTTCGTAAAAGTTTAGGTTTTGGAGCTTATGAGTTCGAAAGTCTCAGATTCTTTTTACAAGGTTTCAGACCTTAATCAGCTCATTAGATCTAATGCATGGCAACAGTTGTCATTAGTAAATACCTGCTAGTGCCAATTTCAAGCTTTACTCTCACACTTCAAACCTTGTGCACACACTTGTGGACACTCAACAACCATGGGTTCCTCTAAGCAGCTGTGTAAGACTCTGAAAATGAAAGTTATTGATGCCCACAATGCAGGAGAACGCTAAGAAGATAGCAAAGTGTTGTTAGCTTGCAGTTTCCACAGTGAGAAATGTAGTTAAGAGATGGCAGTTCTGGGGAACTGTGGAGGTCAAGATGAGATCTGGAAGAAGAAAACCTTACCCATGTCCCTATCATGAAATCAGAATTATCCAACAGAACATATACAGAAGCCTGATTCGTTTTGGAAACACGTGCTGTGAACTGATGAAGTTAAAATAGAATCTTTGGCCACAATCAGCAAAGGCATGTTTGGAAAAGGAGCAGCATTTCATGAAAAGAACACCTCACCAACAATTAAGCATCTATCATGCTTTGGGTTGTGTTGCAGTCACAGGAAACATCACACAGGTGGAGGGAAGAATGGATTTCAAATTCTATAAGCAAACATCACACCATCTGTAAAAAAACAAAAAACAAAACTGAAGCTGAAAAGAGAATGGCTACTACAACAGGATAATGATCCTATAACATACCCCAAAATCCACCATAGACGACCTCAAGAGAGACGCAAGCTGAAGGTTTTGGAATGGCCATCACATTCCCCTGATTTAAACATGATTAAAAATTTGTGGGCAGATATTAAGCTGTGAGATCTTAGGCTTGAGCTGTGCATACAAGTTGACCAAAGAACATTACAGAACTAGAAGCCTTTTACAAGGAAGAATGGGAGAAAATCCCAAGTACAAGAACTGAAAGACTTTTAACTCTAAAAAGCGTTTGCAAGCTGTGATATCTGCCAGAGGTGTTACTAAATACTGATTATGTAGGGTACCCAAACTTTTGCATAGTGCCATAATAATGTTTTTATTTTTATTTTTTAATCTTTGTTCAATGTATGACATAAAATGAAATCCTCAATGTTCGCTGAAAATATTGTGCATTTTTTCCATTTCCTAGAGAGACTGTGTTTACATCTTTTTAATTAAAAAATGACCAAAATCCGTTATTTACAAACTTTTGCATAAGACTCTCTCTCTCTTTCTTTCTTTCTTTCTTTCTTTCTTTCTTTCTTTCTTTCTTTCTTTCTTTCTTTCTTTCTTTCTTTCTTTCTGTCTGTCTGTCTGTCTGTCTGTCTGACTGTCTGTCTGTCTGACTGTCTGACTGGAAGTCAATGAAGTCTTGAAGCTTAAACAATTCTGGTAAGTGCTGTTCCCAACGTCTGCTGATTATCTACAAGCCTCTCTGTGTGAAGAAAGGCAGAACTGGAACACATTGTTCCTCCACCCTGTGATGCAGTATTAACCTAGTACTGTAGAGCAGGACCTGGTACTGTATATGGAAATCACAATGTGGAGGAAAAGGCCAGAAACAAAGACATGCAGTAAGAGAATAAGCAGAACATTAGAACAAAATAACTAATTTCATAGATTCAATAGCAGCACAGTTTACAGACTTTAGCTCCATCCAGATGGTACTGGCTAACGTACTAACGTACTAACGTACTAACGTACTAACGTACGATCGACCAATCACTGGTGCAGCCTTGGTCTGGTTTGTGTCTGGACAAATCAACACAGAAAACCCAGCTGTTTGACTGATGACTGGTTGGTTGGTCCTGTCCACACTACGCCTCTGCTAATATGACCAGCTTCGGTTCTGAGTTTGCGTACAAGTTTGTGAATTAGACCAAAAATGTCTGGTAAATGAAAGTTGCATTCTCCAACTGGTGAGCAAAAAAAAGAACATTTGCATCTGTCACAGCAATAACTGGACAAAGACGCAGCAGGAAGATTTTTCTTTCTACTCCGGAAAGTCATTACATTGGTGTCAGAAGTGGCAGAATGGACTTCCAGATGCTCGACAACCTCGATTGGCTGATTGCCTAGGGGGAAGAGAACCTGCAACGAGCTCCTGGCAGAGGAAGCAGCGCTCCTAGAGGACAGCGGTGGCTCAACAGGAAGCAGTAAAGACGCCACCCGGGCCCTCCTCAGCGAGGCCGGCGGCATGGCATCATGGGAGTGAGGGTTTATGTGGTTTTGTTTGCGTGTCTTGTTAAATACTAGTAATCAAGCCGGAAACAGGCCGCATCCCGTTCGTTGCACTTAGCCCTTGATGTAAGTGTCCTTCTTCCCAGTTGACGGATTTCCACTCTGGAAATTCATCACAGAATTATATTGTAATGGGTTTATGGCAGCAGAAAGTAGGCCTGAGGGGGTGCAGGTTACAGAGGTTTTATTACAAACAGGGCACCAATAACTAACATAAACCATGCATAGACAAATGAGAATACAATTACAAGAACAAAAACTCACAACAATAGAGTTGAACAGAGATATGAACTACGACAAAAAGAATGTAAGGCTTAACAAAACAGCAAACTGATATGAAGGGTTTAAAAACTAAAACACAATCTTTCAGACCTTTGCATAGAAGAAGGCTTATTGTGAGGGACAGGTGTGGACAATGATAATGAGCAGGGTTAAGGCGGGACATAGAAATGCCACAAGACAGGGACACACTCATACAGGGCTCCCATTTAGAGTGCAACTACCAAACTCTAACAGACGTTAATCTAGGAGTAAGGCAACAATACTGAGGCTGGAAAAAAACATAAACAAAAGACTAAAAGAAAAAGGACAGACATAACAAAACAATAATCCAGGAAACCAGAACCACAACAAAACCAATTAAATCAGACAAGACATACTCTAAACAATAACTAACAATAAGACAAGACTCTGGGGACTGAAGTCCAAGGACTGAACACGAAAGAACAGAACAAGAACCGTGTCAGAAACGGGAACCAGGACTGACTGGAAAGACCAGGTGCAGCAGGTGCAAATGTCATAGAAACTTTGTCTCCTTGGTGAATCTGTTTTTGATGCTGATGGCTTGGCTTTGCAAGTTTACCACGTTGGTGGCCCACTGACTATCGTGGCACTTTGCTGCCTTGCTGGTCAGGGATGGAACACCTTTCACCTGCATCTACTCCATTTACTCAAATTCAATCCTACTTTGAGCCAATCTCCTGAGCCAGCTCAGAGTCCTTCCACCCCCCCCAAGGTTCCCTCCTTTTGAGAGCATCTCTCAGAATCCTGTTATTTACAGCTCCAATGTCCTCAACAGCTCCTCCAACTTCCTCTCTTTAAAGATTCCCAAGGTCTGTCTGAGCTGGTTGTAGTCATTTACTGGGTTACCACCATGGTGCTGCCAGCTATACACAACTCAAAAATCTCAGTCATTACTTTCATAATTAATTAGGTTCCGCCTCACCATTCTCTTTCATTGTTCCACCTCCCACAGGAGTTACATCCCACCACATGCAGAACATAAGATGCTATCAGACAAAATATTAATAGTATGTTGTTGTATAATGTGACAAATAAACATTTGAAACTGAAACCTAAAGATGCTAAAACAGCTTTAACTAGGTCATGTAAGAACTGGTTAGTTCTTATTGAATTAGAATATTTATCAACAAAATAGATTTCAATAAATGTAAAAACAGGAAAAAACATTCAGTGTATATATATTATACAGGTACATCTAAAAGAAAAATAGAATATTGTGAAAGTTCCAGATTTCTTGACATTCCTTTCAAAAAGTGAAATTCATTTATAGATTTATTACACATATTAAGCTTTTATTTATTGGAATTTCAATGATTATGGCTTACAGATAATAAAACCCAAACTTTAATCAGAAAAATTAGAATATCACATATTTGATCAATAACAAATAGATATTTTAAACAGAAATGGCTTTGTATGTTCATTCCTATGCACTCAATACTTGGTTGTTCCCCCTTTGGCATAAATTACTGCATCAGTGCGGCGTGGCATGGAAGTGATCAGCCTGTGGCACTGCTGAGGTGTAATGTGTTGGGGGAGGGGACCTCCTTGTCCCAAAAACATACATTGCAAGTAAAAATGCATTGTCCTCGGCAGAGGTGGGTAGAGTACCCAAAATCTGTACTCAAGTAAAAGTAAAAATACTTATGGAAATATTTATTCAAGTAAGAGTAAAAGTAACAATCCCAATAATTACTCGAGTAAGAGTAAAAAAGTATCTGATTGAAAAACTACTCAAGTAGCTAGTTATTAGTTACTTCTGATCTGATTGATATGAAGCGAAAACCTTAAATATCAAACTATTTGGAAGCTTCTGGGCTCCAGTGA
>JBBIGC010000104.1:24648281-24667954 GCA_037576955.1 Lepidarchus adonis | reverse complement strand
TATATACTTCATTTTTTATAAAGATTATATTTCGTTACTATTAGGCAGATAGAATTTCACAATAGTATAGTGTAGTATAGGACCGTTAATTCTAATGACCACTGTGATCCACAAGGTGGAGCACTTGGAGAACTAATCAAATGGCCATTGTCATCCAGTGCTGTGATGGAATCTAGAGTTATATAGGATTTTACAACACTCCTAAAATGCCCCATCCTACATTTCCCCCTGAGAATATTACACCATAAAATGTCATAAAGAGTTCATTTCTGCATTACTATTCACAAGCGCTCTCTACTTCTTAGAATCAATCAGGCTGATATTGTTTTTGTACCTTCAAGACTGATAGATGTATATATATTATATGTATATCTGCTGTGATTGTCTACCCTACACTGTTCCTCATACAGAAAACTGAAAGCAAAGAGATGACTGTAGTCACCAAACTGACCACGGATAATAGTATTATCAGCATGCTAATAAAATGTGCTGAAAATGTTAAAAAAAGTGATGATACACATATTTCACCAAGTGAAAGTAATAAATCTTCAGACACACAACGCAAACAGCAGAACGGGGTTATTTTAAGAATTGTTGGAGCATACGTGTGTTTTAAATGCAGTTTATCTGCCTGCTTCAACATTCTCTTGCATGGGTCCAGGTGTTTACATGTGCTACAGAACAGAAAGCTGTGTTTACAGAGTTGGAGATGAAAAAAGAGAAGAACTGACACACAGAACTGATTCACGTCGAGCCTCAACTACTCTACTATTGCTTCTTCCTCCAAATGAAAATACCACGCATGCAGAATGCTGTTCTGAAATGGGCAAATCCCAACAATCCACCAGTATTATGTAATGAATTTTCATTTAAAATTTACATGGTCCAGCCCACATTTTCATCTTGTTGAAAGCACAGACAACTAGAAGCAATAATGGAAATGACAGACCACTGACACAAATGTTTTGCTTCAAACAGTGCCGTGGATGTTCACACTTTTTTCATACCCACTCCAACGACCAGACATTTCAGCAGCTGTGGCTGATGTTTATTTGTAACGGGACCCTGCACAAAGCTGTTAGTTTGCTTTGCCAATTTCACTACTGACAGTTTCTCAGAATTTGCACATCATCTAGCAGGCTTTGCTTTGCATATGGCACTGAAAAGAGAGCTGACCGTTTGAGCTTTACTACCATTTTCTATTGCAGCAATGCAAGGTAAACAAGCCAGTCAGAGATAAGCTCATCAGAATATTCATGAAAGCTCTGAATAAGGTTTTACTCTGTTTCATTCTAATACCATATCGTAGCATTGTAAGTGCTACTGTTCATAATCCAGGTTTCACAAACTTTCACTCATTCTTTAATGGAATATAGGCAACTGTGTGTAGAGCGTGTTAGATTTGTCATTGCTTTTTGCATAAATGCAGTTCCCATTGAAACTTTTGGACCTTTGTATTAGGGGTGGGCGATATGGTGAAAATATATCATATCATGATACTTAGAGAATTTCTTTTGATACACAGTGTGTATTTTTCTATCATCTTTTAAGATGGAACAAATGGCAAACAGACAGCAGGGCCATAGAAACATATAATGAGTACAAATGATTTTTATTCTGTATTTCTCACAGAAATTAAGCGAAGCTAATGATGCAGTTTTTGAAATTAAAGTGTTTAAGTACTGATGATATGAAATGCTCAGATAATCGTTTTGTGGCCTCAATTTATCACAATTATAAATACTGTCATATTGCCCAGGACTTTGTATGATCAGGAGTTCTCCACTCACACAGTCCTGCTGCAGAGCTTCAGCTGTTTGTCAATGTTTTTTTCATAAATGTTATTTTAAACAGTAATCATTTTAGCTGTTTTTGTTTCAGTTATGATTAGTTTCTGAAGAATCATGTTTTTTTCTGAAATATCTTGTTATATATATACAGTGGGGCAAACTTGTACAGCTTGTTTGTACAGTGTTTTAATAAAAGCCATCTGTTAAAGCTGTGAAAAGACCTGACAACTTCTTAATATTAATATTAATATTAGGATTGAAAAAACTATTTCTGATGTATTGGTCTATGTACTGCCACACTCACTCACAGTGTACCAGCTGTGTGAGCGTGTTACCAGATCAAAGCTAGGACTAGAGTTTAGGTTTAGACTACAACCTTACAAAAAGAAAAGAAATACAATACATTCAGCTTATCTGTTATCAATAAATATCAATAAATCAATAAGTGGCCACAACCCTAGGAGTGATGTTATTTCATCTTTGCTCTTTTAGTTTCAGTGATCATGTCATAAGTGATGCCAGTTGTTGTGGCATGAATTTAATTAAATCAGCAATAATTGATTCACATTTCTGTGTATTTAAAGTAACAGGTGTTTATTGATTAAATTAACACTAGTTTAGGCTGCAGTGTTTGAAGCTCATGTTCTTAGAGCCACCCCTACACATTTTCAGTAAGACAATATAACCCAAATACTGTATAGATAAGGTAAAACCTCATGCAGCTTTATGCTAGGGCCCAGCCATGCATTTCCCTTTCAGTTCACATATATATTGCTTGTGTTTTGTCATTTCTGTACTCCACGTAAACTTTGCCAAAGTGTCTACATTTTTAAAATGCATTTTGTGTTTGCTTTAGTATTTGCATTAGCAGATATGTGCTTGAATAATATCGGTATCAGCATCAGGACATCTGTACATGCCTAATCAAAATGTCATTTGTCTGTGTCCATGCTGCCAATCATGATACTCTACATGTGGTTGAAATTTTCACTGCTGTAATTCACTTACTTGTACTGAGGAGAGCCCATACGGACGGAGCCATGCTCCACCTAACTGATCTTAACTTAGTGAGACCTACCTGTGCACAAGGAAATGCTGGTGCCCTTTTAAACTGAAACTATTATTACTTTTATTTTTTATTTTTAAATTTATATTCTTTTGTCTGTTATTACTATGCAGTGTCCACCAGAAAAAGATGGGTTTCCCTTCTGAACCTCAGTTCCTTCCTACAGTTTAGGGAGTTTTTCCTGGTCTTCCTTTGGTTTGCTCATTAAGGGCTCAGACCCAGATTCTGTAAAGGTGCTTTGTGACCACGTCAGTTATAAAAAGTTCTTTAGAAACAAAATTGACTTGACTTTACTAATGTAGAGTCCTTCTATAAAATTCCAACAGTAATTACCATTTGTAGGCTTGAGGCTAACATTACAGAATATGCCCCATTACTGGGCTAATGGAAAATAAGATTACCAAAGGAGGGCTAACCTGTAAGCCAACACTTCCTACAGTGAATAACAAGGTCTCTGCATTAAAAATGGGTGCATGTCCGTAATTGGGTAAGCTTGTACAGTCTCAGTTTTAGATGATTAATCAAACTTGTTGTTTCTTCATTGAAATAAGTTATCATACATTTTGCACCAAGCATTTTTCTTCTCGTCCAGTACAGTCAAACCTTGTTAGCTCGCCCCTATTTGTCCGGGCCCTGCATTTGGCGAGAGGCAGGGTTGGCGATCAATCGTAATGGGGTAAATTACATGGAAGGAAATCTGTGCTGCAGCCATTAATGGCGAGAGGCGGGATTGGCGAGATAACAGGGGTGGGGGGTGAGCTAATGGGGTTTGACTGTAAATAGAAGTATGTTATGCATGACATATGTAAGTGTTACTTTAAAATAGGTTCTGCTTTTTTCAAAATTCCAGAGCTTTATGTTTTTTCTGATTATGCTGCCTCGTTTCAGGTCTGTGTATGATGACCAGCCTAATGCACACAAGAGGTTTATGGAGAAACTTGATGCCAGAATACGAAACCATGACAGAGAGATCGAGAAGATGTGCAACTTCCACCATCAGGGTTTTGTCGACGCCATCACAGAGCTACTTAAAGTTCGCACAGATGCAGAGAAGCTCATGGTAAGCAGGAGTGAAGACCTCAATGGTCTTTCGCACCAGAAAAAAATAATTAGAACAACTTTATTTTTTTTTACTTAACTTCTTAGTGTATTAAATGACCGGTTTTCTAGCAAAAACAGAAGAGGAGCTCTGCTAAATCTTTGCTGTGAATTGATTTTTAGACAGCATTAATGAAAGTAGAGATGATGACAATTTAGCAAGGTCAAACCTATATGCACTTTATTAGGTAGAGCTGACTTCAGTTAATTGTATCTCACTCCGTTGTCATTTCTTATCAGCTAGATTTAACATATAGGAGCACATTGTACTTCACAACTGAAGAAGATAATTTGTTTGTCAGCTGTATTACCCTGTTCATCAATGGACCCCTACTGGACCACCAGTGAGCGGGTAATATTATTTTGAATTTGGATAATTCCCCAAACATGGTAGTTGTTTATGTGAGTGTGCGCTAGACTGAGAATTCCACAGGCCAAAAATATCCAGCTACCAGTGTCCTGTGTAACCGACCACTGACCAACTCAGCAACACAAGCTGTGAAGCAGAAATTTCATCACTTTCAGTCTTTACATTAAGTTTATATGTCATTTAATTTTACATCTGTTAAAGATAGATCACTGGATTAAACATGTCCAGTCGAGTGTATAAATCACTTATCTCCATTCCACACAAGCATGTTACTAACATGTGTTTGTCACTGCTGTGCTGAGAATGATGCACCACCAATGCACACTGGTTAAGAGTCCTGACCATTGATGAATGTGGTAAAGAGGGCTAACGTTGGACACCAGTTTGTTGACCTGATGATTGGAGGAAATTGACAATGAGTGCAGATACAAGCTTAATGTACCAGTACTTTATGCTAAAATAAGCCTCTGAATGTTCAGTTTGTCATTCCAAGACTTTAGACTGTCATTTTCTTGTTGGTGGGCTGATTCTGGCCAGAGATATTACCTGATCTTGTGGTCAGTTGTGATGGAAAATTTCTCTGCTGGCTGCAGGGCAGGATTAAGTTGGAATGCTGAGCTAATTTGTTTGTATTTCTTGGGTTTACTGATTTTACTGAACTGAGGTTAAAGAAGGCTGATAGACTTTCAGTCGACTAAAAACAATAAAGCCATAAAATGATCATGTTGGTTTTAACAGTGATTTCTGACTTTAATCTCTGCATTGAATGTCCTGACATGTCAAATGGTATGGCTTGTCTTTTAGTTGTATATTGTTAAACATGCAGTCATTAGGTGGTATAATATGCCTTTTACTTACCTGCAAGAGGAGCCTGTCTTTGAGATCACCGATCACAATTTGTAGTATTGTTTTCATATAGAAGTGTTATATAGTGGTTATATAAGTCAATTATATGTGTATTTTGGTTGTGCTAATGGTGAATTTTCTATATGTATGGGAGGTTTTAAGGCCTGTTCACACCAAATTACATTTTTGTCTAAAAGAAATGTGATTCTGTGTCAACAGGCCTTAAAAACTCCTACATATACAAAACAAACAAAAATTAGGCTGACCATTCTGAGTGTGTTTGCCATGGTTGATAAAAGGTTCGGCCTTTGTGTACTGTAGTGTAGTCTGTTCATACTAAAGAAGAATTTGCTGCACAGTTTAAAAGAAAATTAGACGGTTCTAAAGATTTAGATTTAGATGTAAGGGTTCCACTCCAATTTCTTCTCTTTTTTCCCCCTCCCAAGCTTGTGCTTGGTGCTCTTTTGAGAGCTTTAAATTGTAGTGGAGGTATTGCCTTTAAATGCCTAAAATAAAGTGTAAGCAGCTGGTCACTATTTAATCAGCGGTATACTTCTTTTTTAATTTAAGTTGTGAACTTTTTTTTTTAATCCAATATTGCTCATGTAGTATCACACTGTCACACAGAGCACCTAGCTATTGTTCATGAAAGGTTGCCTTGAGTGCATGGAATTGTGCAGTTATCTGCAGCTGAATTGGAGGCCAATTCTCTTTAGCTCCCTTTACACTTTGCAGAGTGAAGGATGTGCACCAAATGGTGCGGTAGTGGCTCACCAAAGGCTGTAATTAGACCGACATTATATAAAGCATATTCAGATAACGAGAGGCATCAATGAGGTCGCTGAGCTGTCATTGTCTGAGCATTAATGAGGTTTTTAATAAAGCCCAAAATGCTCTTCCTTATTACGATGACCTAATGAGACTTCCTATGTGGGAAAGTCTGTGGCTGTGCAGTCCCTGCACCTGCACTACTGTACTAATGCAGTGTTGTGGAGGTCTCCACATTGGATGTTAATCAACCACCCAGTGTTTGTATTCAGCAAAAAATGAATGTTTAATTACCAGAAAATGCTATCCGCTTTTTGCCCTGGACAATGAATGGCACATAGAGCTCATTGAGGTTATCAAGAAGGGACCAGTGGTCAATTGGGTCATTGATTTGAATTGTTTGACAGACCCGGAGGAACAAGTAAAGTTCAAAAATCCCAAGTAGAATTGAGAAGTTTGTCACAGAATCTGTTAGAAAGGGCTGTCATAAGCGATTACCGCGCTTAAAAGCTCCCCGCCGACCAAAAGTTCAAGTTCCCGCTGCACATTTAATTTGAATTTGCGTCCCTTTGTTCCTGACTCCTCATGAAGCATGATCTGATTACAAGGGTGAGCAGTTACAACAAGGAATTGTGTGCTTATTTGTCTAACAAAAGTGATATTATGTTTTTAGGGCCAAGTGACCGACACCAATCGAAGACTTCAAGACGCCGGACGAGAGGTACGGCCTGTTCCGGCTTTGTGAGCGAGTCTGCCGTTAGACCAGCAAAGAAAAAGAATTTAGCATGACTGCACAATAGCACAGAGTGAAATGTCTTGTTAACTGTGAGGACTTTGCACTCTTTGACCTTCCCTTATGTAAGGTGACAGCCCAAACGGAGGAGGTCATTCGCTGCAGGATTCAGCAGAGGAACATGGCCACCACTGTGGAGAAGCTACAGCTGTGTATCCCTGGTAAGACTTAGAAAGTTAAAGGAGCACCCATTATATCAGCCAAGACAGTTGCTTATTTGTTTTCCATGTGTCAGTAGTTAGAAATGAATACAACACCAGTCTTTTCAAACTGTGCTATTCCACTACTCATTCTTGATTTCCTGATTCTGCTGTTTGTTTGTCACTGTTTTTGTGTCTTAACTGTTTAATTTTTTTAATTTATTTTTTTTCTGTGTAAAGTGACCTTGGGTTTGAGAAAGGCGCTATATATAATTATATATAATAATTCTATATAATATTATTATTTATAGCACGGTCCCCGCTGCATGTCGAAATCATCACACAATGCTAAACAAGGTGCAAAAAGGCATGAAAACTCTATCAGTAATTAGAAAGCAGTCCTTAAACAAATTAATATCAGCATATTCTTTCCCAACTGATTGCTTTTTTGTCTCTGAAGTTCATGGGTAACTGGCTTCCCAACTGTATCAACCAACCTTGGTCACACCCATTTCCCAAAGCGACACACACTGCAGATTGATTTTAGCCTAAGACGTAATTGTGAAGAGACAGCATTGGAAATTAATTTTAGTCTGGGCTTAAACTGAACCTGGGTCAGGAAGCTGCAGTGTACTGATTCAGTCATCACTTTTGAAACACCTTAACTAAATCCTGATATTGCTGCCTTGTGGCACTTTGCCTCTTTCAGCCTCATAAACATGAACTAGTGAAGGAGGAGGGTTTGAGGGTTAGTTGGTTAGCTAGTTACAAGTCAAGTCCATGTGTTTCTTTGCATCTAAAAACAGTATAAGATACAGGTTCAGGCTTGTGGATACCATGCACTTTACCCAAGGCTAATTGGGTAAACTGTCTTCTACTTTGTCTGCATGATATTGAGCACATGATTTTTATTGTATTTTGTCTTGTTCCTTTGCCACAGTTCTGGAAATGTACAGCAAATTGAAGGAGCAGCTAGAATCCAAAAGGTAACAAGCAGATTTTACCTATTTTTCTAAAATATCTTTCTGGTCATGAGTCTTCTGGAAGCCTGCTAAGTCTAAAGTCACATTGCTTTAGTTCTGTGGAAAAACAAGCTAAAGATTTGAGCCCACAGTCATGGAAGAAATTGGTTCCTAAGCTCGAGAGGCAGGGGGTCGGTACAAGGTCACGCTGAATCTGAAAATAATGACCCTTCTTTGTCCGTCAATGTCGTCTCAGCCGGTCATAACACATCATAAATGAGTAAACTATTCAAAAGCAAAGACAATTGACCTTGTGTGTGCCCTTCTTCACAGCACTGGCCCACACCAGCGCACCCTTCACAGGCCTCTTCCAAATGGAGGCAATTAGCGCGATGTGTCCCTCCATTAATCTGTGGGTCGCCCTTTCTCGCTAATGACTGGGACGGGACATGGTCTAATCAGGCAGAGATTCATTCACAGTTCACATGTAACACTTGCTGGGAAGGGCACTGCACTGCCCCTCCACAGGAGCACATACACATTTCAGCTATGCAAACTCGGGGGGAAATGTTTAAGACCATTGTTATTTTGAGTTCATATTCTTGTGAACATTAGCAAATGGTAGAGACACGTTTTAAATATCATAAAGACTCAAAATTGCCCTTATGATTATTAGCTTTAAAGTGACAAAATAAAATTTAACTGAACTGCATTTTTTTTAACTATGTAAGATACTCACGTTACAGTAAAACTGTCCAACTGTCCACAACCACTCAACTAGCTAGTTTTCTTTCATGGGTCTGGGCTGCTATACTGAATTTACTGCTTGATGAAAAGCAGTTACCTCCCTTTCACTTTCAAACTGAAATGAAAAAATAATTTAATTTAAATAATGAATGTATTAATTTAAAATTAAATTAATTAATTAATTAATTAAAATAACTCCCAGAAATGTACTTTCCTGTAGACTTCCCTACAGCTGTGGCCAGGAGTCCAAGTCTGCCATTTCTCTCTGCATGAGTAGAAGGGCCTTCCCTCTTCCTCCATCACTCATAGCCTGATATTAGAAAGCATGGTAACGTAACAAGATTAGGACTCAACTCCATTCTCCAAGGATTCTCTATTGATGTTGTGTTAGTGGAAATTCTAAAAGATGCAGCGGCACATTATGTGATTTAGAGGAAGCACATGTTGGGAGCATTAGCTAGTATCCCTCTTGCAATATGCCAAACAGCATTTAGACCAACTTCAAACCTTCTGCACAAAGTCATTTGGAGTGATGAGACTAAAATGTAACTTTTTGGCCACAACCATAAACTCTACATTTAGAGAGAAGTCAACAAGGCCTAAGATGAAAAGGACACCATTCCTACTGTGAAACACGGTGGTGGATTGCTGATGCTTTGGGGATGTGTGAGCTAGGCACAGGTAAATTGGTCAGAATTGATAGCTAGATGAATGAAGTAGGTTATCAAAAAATACTGGAGGAGAACTCGCACTCATCAGCTTGGAAGCTGTGCATGGGATGTAAAACACAGGGCCAAATCGACCTGTCATTGGCTAAAGCAAAATAAAGTGAAGGTTCTGAAGTGGCCATCTCAGTCTCCTGACCTCAATATCATTCAGCCACTCTGGGGAGACCTCAGACGAGCAGTTCATGCAAGACAGCCCAAGAATTTACCTGGAGGCTTTTTTGCCAGCAAGAATGGTTAGCTTTACCATCCGAGAAGATAAAGAACTAAAGACTTCAAGCTGTCATTGTAAACTGTAAACTGTAAAATGATCAGGGTCATTTGGGTGGTTTGTGTTATGATTATGATTTAATAAGAGTAAACACAGTTCATTGAAAATAAATGACTTCAACCAAACACTAACCATGAGTGAAAGCAAAGTTTTCATGTCAACATTCATATTCTCTGAAAAATGGTTAAGAAATCAAATTCTGTCAGTGAATGTAAACTTCTGAGCACAAGCGTATACATATATATGTATGTGTACAACAGAGTTACAGTGTTTCAAATGGACTAGAGGAAGTGGTATGGAAGTTATGTTTTGACAATTTAATAATGTTTGTAATTATGTTTTGACAGTTAATAATAATTTTTAAATTATGTTTATTTTTGAAGATTTTGTTAAGATGACAATGTATTACTAAAAGCATGTGACAAGTAAATGTATTTATTCTCCATAACAGATACTATGCTGCTCTGAAGACCATGGAGCAGCTGGAGAACATTTACATCCCCAGAGTTAGCCAGTATCGCTTCTGCCAAATCATGGCCGAGACACTCCCTAAACTCCGCGAGGAGATCAAGGACATCTCCATGTCAGATCTGAAAGACTTTCTGGAGAGCATCCGAAAGCACTCTGATAAAATTGGTGAAACAGCCATGAGACAGGTGAGAGTGTACACCATGAAACTGATGATGAGTTTTGTTTTTGTTTTTTTTTGGACTGGTTTTGACATTGAGTTTTTTTCAAAACAAGTTGTTGTGATGGACTTTTCTCCTGATCTAGGCCCAGCAGCACAGGACGTTCATCAGCGCTGTTCAGAAGCAGGCGAGTCTGGGCTGTGCTAAACCTTTGTACAACCTAAATGGTAGAACAACCCTCCAGCACAATGGGCTAGTAGCAGAGGATGCAGCTGATGAAGAGGAAGCAGATGATGAAGTATGGCACATTCCTTCTTTTAAACTCTATTGATTTAAGAGATATATGATCATATGAAAAAGTTTGAACACCCCCAGTCGAATTACCTTTTGTTGATTTTTTTTTAAAGGAAAGTAAGTGCATGTCCTTTACAAATTCTGCTTCTCTACAGCGTCTTTTTGGTAATATTATGTATTAAAATGTGTTTTAAAATATGTCTATATAAGATCATTTTCATATTTTGACTTGATGTCATTTAAATTGGGGTGTGCAAATTTTTTCTTTTGATTGCCTATTACACAGAGCTTCTAAAGTTTTTCTATTTTACTTTTTGCATTTTGTTATCCACAGCATTAAAAAGACATATGCTTTTCATTAAACAGTAATCATGTATGATATAGCTTCGACTAATCTAGCATTGGCATTAATAAATGGGAAAAATTTAAGGATAATTGGTCCAGTTGTGAAAATTGTATTGTAAACTGGTCATTTATCCCCAGAGATACAGTGGAGTAAATAATTATTTGACCCCTTGCTGATTTTGTAAGTTTGCCCACTGACAAAGAAATGAATAGTCTATCATTTTAATGTTAGGTTTACCTTAACAATGAGAGATAAAATATCTAAAAATCCAGAAAATCACATTACATAAAATATATACATTGTTTTGCATTTCATTGTGTGAAATAAGTGGATCCCCTACCAACCATTAAGAGTTCTCGCTCCCACTGACTGGTTAGATACTCTTAACTTCAACTCGTCACCTAAAGACACCTGTCTCAACTAGTCACCTGTCCACAGACTCAATCAGATTCCACCATGGGCAAGACCAAAGAGCTGTCTAAGGATGTCAGGGACAAGATTGTAGCTCTGCACAAGCCTGGAATGGGCTACAGAACCATTAGCAAAAAGCTGGGTGAGAAAGAGACAACTGTGCAATTGTTAAAAAATGGAAGAAACACAAAATGATCATCAATTGACCTTGGTCTGGGGCTCCACGCAAGATCTCACCTCATGGAGTGAGTATGACCATGAGAAATATAAGAGATCAGCTATACTATATGGGAGGAGCTTGTCAATGATCTCAAGGCAACTGGGACCATAGTCACCAAGACAACAATTGGTAACACACTACGCTGCAATAGATTAAAATCCTGCAGTGCCTGCAAAGTTCACCCTGCTCAAACAGACACATGTGAAGGCCTGTCTGAAGTTTGCCACTGAACACCTGATTAATTCAGAGAGTGATTGGGAGAAGGTTCTGTGGTCAGTGAAGACCAAAATCAAACTCTTTGGGTCATGGATGGATATTCCAGCAAGACAATGACCCAAAGCATACAGCCAAGACAATAAAGGACTGGTTCAAGAAGAAGCGCATTAAAGTCATGTATGTAGTGACCTAGTCGGTCTCCAGACCTTAATCCCATAGAAAACCTGTGAAGGGAGCTGAATTGCCAAGATGTGGACTAAAATTTCTCCTGCTATGTGCACAAACCTGGTCATTAACTACAAGAAACATCTGACCTCTGTACTTGCCCACAAGGGTTTTGCCACCAAGTACTAAGTCTAATTTTGGTAGGGGATCAAATATTTATTTCACTCAATGAAATGCAAATCAATTTATATATTTTATATCATGTGATTTTCTGGATTTTCTCTCACTTAAAATAAACCTCTCATAAAAATTATAAACTGTTCATTTCTTTTTCAGTGGGCAAATTTACATAAGTCAACAAGGGGTTAAATAATTATTTTCATCCACTGTAAATGCATATTGCGTGAAACTTTAAA
Source organism: Lepidarchus adonis (assembly GCA_037576955.1). Classification (NCBI taxonomy): domain Eukaryota; kingdom Metazoa; phylum Chordata; class Actinopteri; order Characiformes; family Lepidarchidae; genus Lepidarchus; species Lepidarchus adonis. The sequence goes on along the minus strand of JBBIGC010000104.1, from coordinate 24,655,681 downwards.
AGGTAAAAAGAAACTAGCATTTATTGTTTTTGCTGTTGTCTTTCCTGATTGGAGGCTTTACAATATCTTTTGTTATTCTGTTCAGGTTCTAACGGCACAGGATCTGGTGGACTTCTCTCCTGTGTACCGGTGTCTGCACATCTACACTGTGTTGGTAGGTAGCAGGCAGTCTGGTTATATGAACTACTGCATTCCGATCATAGTGAAGGCAGCACACTTTGTGTTATGAACACCCTTTGTGGTGGAGTGCTGTGTACATAGGAAAGGTTGTTTGGGTTCGTACGAAGTGTGAAGTATTGCTCCGTGTTGTCTTTTTCTTCTCGTTTGTCTTCATTGAGAAACATTCCTGCAGTGCGCTCTGCTCAGTCGTCCTGTTTCTGAGTTGACAGTGTGTTATCAGTGAAACGCTTCTCTCCCAAGTGGCTCACCAAACATTAATGGCTTATGTAAGCATGGGGATTTCCATAGTTTTGACTGGCATGCCACCTCTATTATTTCTCTCATAAACCTAAGGCAAACTATATGGGGTTCAGAGCGAGTTTGTTGGCGCTGTGCTGCGCTCCACCATCGCTCATCTGGTGAGAACAAATCCTGTGTCCTTAAACGCAGCAAAAAAAGAAGCGGGGGGACTCCAGCATCTAATAGGATTGACCGGGCAGTAACCCCCTTTCGTTGTAATAACAAAACAGAGAAAGGGCAGATCTTTGGGCATTCATGTTGCGCACGAACTGCGCGTTCACTGGGCGGAGGATGAGTCAATGGCGCGCGGTTTGCCCCGAATGGCTCAGTTAATGAGAACACGGGGGCTTTCGACCGCAGCGCTACCCCGACACTCACACAAACACCGCAGAGGCAGAGAGAGACAAATGGTTAGCTTTGCATTTGGGGTCAGGGGTAAGATTGGCAGACTCAAAGAGTGCATGGAAAAGAAAGCCAACCTATGTGTTTAATGTATAAGCTGTCCTTGATTTAGTGTCATGTAGGCCAGGTGTAGAATTGATCTTAGGGCTGGGTGATGTGGCCAAAAATGTTGTCATAGTATATTTTCCTAAGTTATTATACACATTTTCTAAAGCTACATTTTAGTAATAGTATTTTCAGTTGTCAAAAAGCCAAAAAAATTATTTGTAAAAATGAATGTAAATAAAGCAATACATTTTAAAATTTTGAGAATATTATACTTATTCAATTATTATACCATTATATTCATCCGTGAAGATGCAGCATGTTTAAATCAGCCTAAAACAACTAAATAAGAAAGCACAAAAAAAATAGAAATTACGTTTCTATAAATAGTGTTTGCTAACGGCCTCACTGTTTTTACTCTTTAGACCATTGCTCATCCACATTGGCTCATTTGACATATTTTACATAAGAGGTTGTAGCTCTCGCTAGCGTTAGCCACGCTGCTAACAGAGTAGCTGGTGAGCAGAGTATCTCAGGTTTTTTCAAGCCCCACTGGCGAAGAATTCTGCCCGTTCTACAGCAATAACCACATCGTTATTTATACCATCAACGAGTGTTTCTTCTGAACGAGTATTTAACACTGCCGGTGATATTGTTACTGCTCAGCACAGTCTCCTCCATCCTGACCATGTGGATCAGTTTATATTCCTTAAAAAAACATGAAACTACACCACTTGGGTTAGATATTAATTATGAGACAGGCACTGTTGTTAATTTCAGTAGCTCATTATTTTGCATTTGCAGAAAGGTGTCATGTGTACCTGTGTTTTTGTGCTTTTGTAACAGTTTATAGAAGATCAGCAATTTAGGGTTAGACTCTTTAGTTATTGCTCCTGTTTAAAGTGTGAAGCACTCTCTAGAAATAACAAGTAATTTGAATTGCATTCAGCACCTATCAAGAGCTACTGTCTTAAGTTTGGGGAATTGTTGGGTTGTACGTGTTAATTGTAAAGCAAACAGCAGGAATAAAGAATGAAAATGAATCTGTGCCACTTTGAATTCCATAATATCATTTTCTTTTCATATTGAATCGCATCGCACCGTATCGCATTGTGTTCAATCTAGTCGTGTTGTATTGCACTGCATCGTGGGAGGTGGGAGAATCGAATCGTATCGGTGGTTTTTTCATATTAATCGTAAATGTATCGTATCCTTGACAATGTATCGAGATGCAAATCACATCGCCTCAATGGTGAAGATTCACATCCCTACAATCTACGTTCAGGACAGTACTAGTGAATAGCTAGACTTATCTCTTTCTTCTTGTAAGTAAAAGATGTCACCTTGTTTCAAAGTTGCAATGCGTCTAATAGTTCTGCATTCAGCAGCCAGATACAATAAAGCTAAATAGAAAGGGAATCTTTACTCGTGGCTCACTTTCCTCACAGTCAATAGTCATACACATATCAGTCCAGCCTGCACATATTTAAATCTTAGGTGGTAGGTCTGATCATCCATCCAGGGACCTGGCATGCTTTAGGCAGCCCATATGCACCTGCACCTCCTCCAGCAGTCCTAAGTTTTTATAATGGATATTTGCTGGAGGCTTTCCTGTATTTACCTCTCCCTGCTACTTCACTTGCTGGACATGGATAGCATGTGTTCAGGAACTGTGCATGCTCCAGTCAGTACAAGAGTCAAGTTACGACCACAAAAGTTTTATAGTGCACCGACCTCTTTGTGCAATGTTTTAGTTTTTCTGAGTGGACGCAGTGAAATCAGACCTACAAATGTGTACTCCTCCTAACCATTTACTCTTTGGTCGGATTCCATTTACCCATTTTACTAAAATACACCCCCAGGGTGAGCAGATGCGGTCTGAATTTACTTTCTAGGATAAAAAGCACATTAACAGTGAAGCATGAAGGTGGGAGAATCATGATATAGCATTACATGTCATTGAAGTAAACATGAATGGTGTGATGTACTAGGAGATAGTAACAGAATATTTAATCTCATTGGTCAATTTCAAGTTTGCTGCTTGGTTCAGCCACTCTCTGTGGAAAAAACAAGAGCTTTGGAAACTGAAGACAGATTGCAAATGGTAAAAATTCAACCCCAATGCTACAGAATGCTAATTACATCTACCATAGACATCTCAGCCCTGTAATTACCCTAATGGATTAGCAAAAATACACTTATTATTTTGTGTTGCCTGAATCTAATTTTATTTTCAAACCATTTTTGTATACTAAAATGCTGTATTATTTAAATTTATCAGAACAAAGATGTTGTGTAGTAGATATTTGTGATGCAAGTGCATTAAATAATTTTTTTTAAATGTTGTTCCGCTTCTTAAGTTTACCAACCTGCAGTAAACATGGTTTCATTGGCCCTGAATGCAAGAAGGCTGGATGTCTTGCTTCTCCATCTTGCTTTCCCTTGTTTGACCTCTGACCTGCTGGTCATCAACCAGCATGCATTTCCCCACACAGAAAATGCAATACGTTTACACTTGTGTCGACTCTCATAATCCAAACACAAAGTGCACTGGGTATGTTTACATGCTGTAAATTTGCACAAAAATGCTGATGGCGGGAGGTGTAAACGGTTTGTGATGTGGATTTTGTTTTGATTCTGTTAGGACCCAATATAAATTCTCAAAGTCGAAACTTTAATATGTTGTTAAAACTGAATTCATTGCCCGTTGCTCTGAAATTTGGTTCTCATTGTGTGTGAATATACAGTATAATCATGTAGTTTTCTCTTCTAGGGAGACAGAGAGACATTTGAAAATTACTACAGGAAGCAAAGGAAAAAACAAGCAAGATTGGTGCTACAGCCTCAGTCAAACATGGTGAGCATCTGTCGTCCCTTTGAGCAGGAGCTCCCAATCCCAGATGTTGTGACCTCATGTTCTACACACCTTCATTTGCTATTTAGTCAGTGAGCTGAATATGACAAAATAAAAATAAAACCTGCATAATGTGAGGTCCCAAGGGGCCTGTTTGACAAAGCAGGTTTCCTTACCATGACAACCAGCTTTAAGTTTAGTTCTATCTAATCCTGGGTTCTGTCTCCTGGTGGTGGATTACAGTCTACCAGGCTATGTCACATTGCATGGTTAACCAGATGTTTGTCATGTCATGAATAATACAGATTTTTAAGTCATACTACATAAATATTAACAATGTAATGAAATTAATAAAGGTAAGCCCTTATAAAACACTTATGCCACTAAAGCACTAAAGCAGTGGTATTGGTGAAAGTGTAACCTTGCTCAATGGTGTGCCCAGGCTGGGAGTTTCTGTTCCCAGGGGCAAGGTCCTAACCACTAGGCCACCACTGCCCAAAACCTTGTACTTTTTACACATTTATGTGGATTTCTTCTTTAAGGAAGTTTAATGCATAATGTAATTGTCTTGTAATAATAGTCACAATTTAATGTGCACACTTGGAAATGATTCATCCTGTTTATCTAAAGCTGGCTTAACAGTGAAAGTTGCCTTTGTAAAATGAGTTAACCCTGGCTGCATTTCTTAAGTGAAGATAAAACTGTCAGGAACCCTATCTGAGTTGACCTTACTTCATGAACCACATCCCAAGACGGGAATCCCTACTTAAAAGAACACTGGCATTGTTTTTGTGACCTCTGATTCTGTTTTTCTTCTTTCAGCATGAAACAGTGGAGGGCTATAGGAAGTACTTTAACCAGATTGTTGGGTATGTTTCAATATGTCTGTCCACTTATGCACCTTTTAAACTCCTCTATGAAACCAGTAAGCCACTCTCGGCCATGTGACAGTGACTGTTTTACAGTTGCTTAATTAATTTTGGTATCACACGAAGCATGCCTTCTTGCTTATGATAAAATTACTGTAACTCGCATCTTTGTGTGTCTTTTCCTTTTATAACACAGTAAGATAAAAGACTGTAAATAATTCATTAATAATAGCTAGGTTATTGTTGCCAAGCAGCATAACTGACCAGAATAATTTCATGTACATATATGTAATGTGGTATGTTTTTTGATTATGATTTATGTGAAAGTGATTAACCATTGTTGCAGAATTCATATGTTTGTGTATCGAACAAGTTGGATTTTAGGAATGGAACGGTCTGCTCCATTGATAGCAGTTGAATGCAGATCACGGACAGTAAACCTTAACATGGCATGTCTCTTCAGGTTTTTTGTGGTGGAAGACCACATACTGCACGCCACTCAAGGCTTGGTCACCAGAGTGTTCACCGACGAGCTGTGGAACATGGCTCTGTCCAAAATCATTGCTGTTCTCCGCACACACTCTGTGAGTAAAAAACACACATGCTCTGATGCAGTGGTTTCAAAGGCCCCACTCACCATTCTCCCTGTGTTACCTCCACAGCTTGGCCCGGGGTCTCTCTCTTTTTGTGATTGAAAGTTAGCTAGCAGCGGGAGTGGCCCGGCTTGACCCTTTTGTTTGGGCCACAGGACCCAGGCTGTGAGCCCCAGCCGCAAGGCATTTGCATAATCCCTCACTGATTTACAACTGACTGGGCCCTCCAAACACACTCTTAGCCCTGGTGGTTTAGAATATTCACAGTTAATCTGCTGTTATTGTTGCAATCTGTCCTCATTAGGCTCAGCTGACCTCTCCATTAGATCAGATTGAATAGATCGCTACTGAAAGGGCTCACCAGGAAATGGAGCAATTATCATTGGGAATGCCTTATTTTGAAAATAAACTTCATGAAAAGGAGCAGAGAGACTAAAGCCATCTTTGCCACCATGATGCACCGTAGTGCGTGAAATTCCTAAAAGTCCAAATTATTTTACAGGATCTAAAGTAATTAATTGAAAATTAATGAATGTTTTCTTTTTTAACATATTTAATTAGAAAATGTACCCTTTATTCACACACACATTTGCGCACATAAAAATAACATGCCGTTTAATCAGGGTATTAATGTGTGTGTGTTCAGGGACATACATTTTGTTTGTGTGTTTGTGTGTGTGAGACCCAAGGCCTGTGTGGGGAAAAGTGAGAAAAAGTAACTAAGTGTGTGTGTGTGCGTGCGTGTGTGTGTGTGTGTGCGTGCGTGCGTGCGTGTGTGTGCGTGCGTGTGCGTGCGTGCGTGCGTGTGTGTGTGTGTGTGTGTGTGTGTGTGTGTGTGTCGGCCTGTGTAAACGGTGAGAGGTGTGCTGCCTGAGGTGTGGACTGATGCTGTGTGTCACAGTTAGGGCGACGCTCATTTAGCGCTGTGATTTACACACTCGCTCGCTGCTTCTCAGAGGCAGGCCACTGTCAATGTTTAACAAGAGACCTACGTTAGTGTGTGGGGAACCATAAATCACACCAGCAGCACCCATGCAGCCTGTCTCTCCACTCACCATCAGCTTGCCGGTCTGATGGTCTGATGGGTCTCTCCTCCAGATTACACACAGCAGAAACAGGGATGAAGCCGCCATTTGGAAGCCTGGGTTTACATTGAAAGACATGTTCACAAAACCCAGCAACAACCCCCTGGTTGTGTTGTATATAAGACTTGTTGATAAAATGATCTGTTGAATTTGGAAATGTTTTAAAAAGAAAAAACTGTAATTTTCTCAACCTGATGATCAGTAGAAGGTCTTGAAATTCAAACTACAGTATTGTTGCAAGTTCACACGTTTGCCCTCTTGTTTTGATGATGATGACTCTGTGTCAGAAAGTCTATTACAGTCTATTACAGTCTATTACAGAGGCAAAAGGGTGGTGATTTAGGTTAAGGTTGAATGATTCATTGTTTTTAAATTGAAATTGCAATTTGAAAAGGTAAACATTTCTGAGAGCTGCAGTTTTAAGTACATCATACATTATTTGAAACATTCTTTTAAGAAAATGGAATAATAAAATTCTAATAATGTAGAGCTCATGAATAGGCAACCTGGCACACTGCATTCTGTATTAAAGTCCCACGTCCAAATCAAATGGATATTAAAGTCTTCTCAGCAGTTAATATTAACCCTGAATATTAATTAAGAAATGAGTCACAATCACAAAATTGGTCAAACAAGCAGAATGATTGATTGATAAATGTTTTAAAAATCACTTTATTCCCCTAAAAATGTTCAGTCATTAAGGCATGTAAGTGGTGGCTATGTTATATACTGCGACTAATTAGCAACAGTAGCATTATAAAGTCTATATGAAACTAAAGATACAAAAGTTTGGGCGTAAATGTCCTAACAAGTTAATTGTGATAAAAATGAAAATTGTGTACATTAAATTTTTTGTCAACTTTCCCTATCAAGGGTAAGAGTCAGAGCATCGCCTTCATGTTCTCTTTTCCATGTTCTGTCTCACATTTATATCAGAGCTCCTTAGGTCTCAGGGTTTCTTAGTGTGCAGCATGATTTTAAGCTCAGACAAGCCTGGTCCATGCGGAGGCCTTGTTGTAGGACAGTGTGGTGGGTGGGCGCATCAGAGAAAGAAGGTGTGTGTGTGTGTGTGTGTGTGTGTGTGTGTGTGTGT
>JBBIGC010000104.1:24632743-24648181 GCA_037576955.1 Lepidarchus adonis | reverse complement strand
TGTGTGTGTGTGTGTGTGTGTGTGTGTGTGTGTGTGTGTGTGTGTGTGTGTGTGTGTGTGTGTGTGTGTGTTTTCGTGCACGCGCACAGGCATTCACTAATCCAGTCAGTCATCACTCCCCTGCTGGGGTCGAGCTCCCTGCTCCCCTCTTCAACCTCCTGCACACCCCCTACCCTTGTAGGCAAAGCTCCTTCAGCCCCCAAAGCCCCACACGGGGGAAGGAGATGACCAGACTGACCATTCACATGTTAATGGATTTTAAAGACTCATTAATACACCAAAGTATTTGATCAATAAGTGACTGGCTGCCAGTTATCCATTTAGAAGGCAGCCTTGAGGTTAAAGGAAAGTGGAGATGTTTACATACATCCATGAACGTATTGTAAGCAAAGTAAAGACAAGAATTTATGTTATAATTATTCATTAAGAATGTGCCATAATATAATAGACCTAGTGTTTGTACTGTATTATTACACTGTATTTGAGAAATATATTGAATGCACACTGAAAACATTTCACAGCACTTATTGTATTAATAGCTTTGTAAAATGTCAGTTTGTCTACTGGCTATTCTTAAAACTCAGTAAGTGAGCTAAATAAACCAAATAAACACGATAGGACATTTCCAGTAGCTTTATATTAGCCATACATTCACCATGCAGATTACCTATTTGTGTCAGAATTTAATTCTGTTTATGAAAAATCAGTCTCCTTTAAATAACATCAGATTAAGTGCTTAATTGAAAATAAAGAGTCTACTTTGTAGGTTAGTCATGCATAGTTACGTTTCCAAGTATATCGGCTGCACTCAGGCACACTATCATTTTTCCATCATAAAATTTCAGCACAGATCAGCTCAAATAAAATGAAAAATCAAATTAAATATCTTGGCCAATGCCTGCCATGCATCTCTAGAACATAGAGCATCACAAATCTGTTTCAAATTTATTGGGTGTAACCTCAGCAATACCACTACATGTCTAGGTTGTCTAATACAATTATAAACTATAAATATTTATTAATGTCCTAATGGAATGTAGGATAGCTATAGGTAAATACTTAATAAAGTCCCCATACATATATTTTTTTTTCTCTGAGGTCCATGTTTTTGTTGTTTTAGGTGGCAAAAGGGTCATCATCCATAATTTAAGAATTTTTTTATTTTTTATTTTAACATCTTTTGTCCATTAGAATTAAATAGGCTGATGTTTTGAACACCCTCAGTAGTGAATGGCTGCCTTGTCTTATGCCTTAAAGCATTCTGAGCTAAAACATTATTTAAAACTTGATTTAAATATGTAATAATAAAAAAGACTGTAATAAAAAGACTTATTTAAAGAACAATCTTTACGAACATTTGTAATGAAAAGCATTATATTCAATTAGTAGAGAATTGAACATTTCAGTGACAGTCCCAGACTTTGTGATACTGTATTCAAGCTCTCTATTGTGTTCCACTCACAAGTTTATGTTTTCATTACAGTCCTACTGCAATGATCCTGACCTGGTCCTGGAACTGAAGAACCTCATTGTTATATTTGCGGACACGTTACAGGTATTTTGCACCTTACAGTATCGCATGTCGAGGTTTCCTCACAGTTTGCTGAAGTCTCTGAGTCATGTTGAGTATCATTGCTGTCCAAGAAAAAACAAGTATCTCCAAAGTAGTAACTTTTCAGGAGAAGGAAAAGATGTTCCTTACTTCTAATGTAAGTTACAGGAAGAACGATTTTGACCAGGTGATAATGGAGCATTTCTGTTGATCTGTTCTTCATAAATGTTTGACATGGTGTAAAGTCCAACAGCTGTGTTGACGTAGCAAAATAAAAAACTAAAGGTAAGTGGATTTCTCTGGCCAGAGATGATATGTACACACTTTCATGTATCAACACATTTGCTGCACATGATTGTTCCTTACACTGAAAGCCTAATTCTGGGTGTGTTTTTATTCCTCTGTGCTCTCTGTCGAGCAGGGTTATGGTTTCTCCGTGAACAGACTGTTTGACCTGTTGTTTGAGATTAGAGATCAGTACAATGAAACGCTACTGAAAAAGTGGGCTCTGGTCTTCAGGTAAGGCAGCCGTGGTCGTATCAGTGCTGAATCAAGCCTGTGCACTTAGAAAACATTTCATATGTTTAATTATGAGTCATAGAAAGAGTCCTATACCTGTATGGCCTTGTGCATAGAGACTATTTTACGTGTTTGTGAATCAGTTGCATGTGTGTTTGTTTCCCCTGCTTTTTGTGATCCAGAGAGATATTTGAGCTGGACAACTATAGCCCCATTCCAGTAGAAAATGAAGAAGAGTACAAGTCTGTGATCAGTAGATTCCCCTTCCATGATGCAGAGATTGAAAAGGTTTGTGTTCAGTACCACACACACACTATCATACTACAATGTACTGAGACTTATGCCAAGGTTTGACCAATTACAGTACAAATCACTAGATTATTAGAATTTCATCTATCTACCATTGTAAATGAAAAGTACATCTTAAATGATCTGAAGATTATTTGGCACATGTGTACATCTGTGTGAGAAAATAAGTGCATCCTATGGAAATAGTTTTTTTTCTCAGAACATCTGCAAAATAAACTACATTATTGTCTTGTTTCATTTAATAGCAATCTTTTCCAAAGAAGCTGCCCATGTCTCAGTCAGTGCCTCAAATCTACATTCAAGTGAAGGAGTTCATCTATGCCAGCCTAAAGTTTTCAGAGTCACTGCACCGCAGGTTAGTGAACCTTGTAATCACACCAGTCATAACTGGAGATCCGGTTTCATGATCTCTGTTGGTCTGACATAAATTGTCTGATAAATGTGTTTTCTGTGGATCCAGTTTGAAAGGCTCAAATTCAAAAAGACTAATTAAATTATTTTTGGGCCAGTTCAGATTTGAATGGTCAGACTGAAATCACCTTTCTCATATATTCACATTAGAAGTTGTAGTAACAATGTGTTGTTAGGAAGAAAAACTTTGCGAACAAGTTTACTGAGGCCTTAGATCTGGATGTGTCTGTTTCTTAATGAGCAGAACTAGTGAAAGGATGAGTGTGAGAATCAGTACTGTTCCATGAAAAGAGTGTAATTTAAGTCCACAACATCTTAGGCAGTATATTGGACACAGATCTATTACTTTTAGTATATTTCTGTTTGTGTGTCAAACCCTGATAACAGGGACCAAAAAGTGTGATTAGGTGTTAAAGAAAAATTCATTGTCCTGATTGTTTGACAGTAATCTCATGGAAATATGTTCATATGTTGGTTTAGATGCTTAAACGTTTGTGCTTTATAAATCTTGCTTTTCATTCTTATTGTTCAGTAGCTGCTCGTCAGTATTCAGTTACTACTATGAAAATAATAAAGTAATGTCATTATGAGAGTAAGGTCTGGGTCCAAGTTTTTTTAGAGGTTTAAAATACATGTTGCATTTAGTGACAAGTAATGATGTCTCTCAATATTGCTCTTCAAACTCGTAAAGCTTTAGATTAGAACATACGCTTCCCAAACAAATGTTTCAAGAATAGACAGTTTAGCAAATAGGTATTATCCAGAAGCATCTCCTGAGCAGGCTCAGAGAGGTGGATTAGGTCAGTTGTCACTCATCTCCCGGCCTGTGGAGTAAGTACTCCTAGCCAGAGTAAGTAAGCTGACCCTCAACCTCCCATGGGAAGCCCCTCGCAGACCCTGCGTCTGAACCATTCCCAGCCTTCCCAGCCAGACGGGCTGCCCTCCACTACGAGCCATCTTTACAGCCAATATTTGTTCTCTTAAAGCTCTGTGGCATTCAGCATAGCGTTGTGAGGGGTCTGTGTTGTACTTGTCACAAGCACCTCAAATCCTTTCCCCAGAGAGCTGAACCTTTTGCCCCAAGAGATGGACAAACAAGTTTGCCTAGAAATGTTTAAAAACACACTGGTAAACCTTCATTGTGACCAGAATGAAGATTTTGAGCAAAATATAGATTCATCCAATCTCATGTATGACACTCATCTTAACTTAAATTGCACCTCTACACTGTCAAGATGTTCGATCAGAAAATAAAAATCATATTATACATAGTGGCACAGTGTATCAGAAAAAAAGTATTTTCTCACAATAATATAGGACATTTAAAACATTTTCTTTAAATAATGTTTCTGCATATTTCAGTCCATACAATATTTATTGAGTCAGTCAGAATGGCTTTCAGTATATTCCATGGCAGCCACTGGCAGGTAAAGTGAATAACATTGTCTACCCTTATCACTCCAATGGCACCTGTCAGGGTGGTGGGATATATTATGGCTAGATGACTGAGTTAGAGGAGCTACAAAACAGCAGGTCTTATTGAGAGTCCCAGGTAGGCAGTAGATAGTAAACTGGTAAATCAGTGATTAGTTCATGGGCACAGGCTATCCTGTCTGGTCCAAGAAAGAAGAGCTCCTGTTGGTCAAAATGTTAATGCTGTCTTTGAAAAATGACACACAATGCACCATAGTCAGAGCTGTTTTGGCTGCATGAGGTGGATCTACATAACTTACAATGGAAATGCATTCTGACATCATTTTAACTTGAAAATATCTTGCGGACATACTTGATCTAATATAGAGACAACTGAACTATGTCGCTGGCAAGAGTGAGATACGTACATTCTGGCCACGACCCAACTTATCTTACTGCATACACATGCAAAAGTGTTTTTACAATTTTGTTGTATCACTATCATCATCGTCGAACCATTGTAACCTGAAGATCATCTGTATTCGGGGCTGGTGTTAATACTGTGGCAGATCAGTGTATAGCATTATAGTCACAATATCATGTTGTCATAAAAAGGGCATTGTAGCAGTTATGGAGTTGCCCCTCTGATTGGACAGTCACCAGTTCAAATCACTGACTGGTATCACTGAGGTACTCTTGAGCAAGGTACCGTCCCCAAGCTCTGCTGCCCAGGTATCACACATGTCAGCTGCCCACTGCTCCTAAAAGGATCGGTCAAATCCAGAGGTTTCATTTCGTTGTGGTGCACTGTGTCCTGTGCTATGGTGTGTTCTAAATGACAAATAAATTCAGTGATATGTGAAATAAATTGTTTGCCTTCCATCATTGCATGCACCAAAGAGCAATAAAGCAGGAATGACATATAAACAAGGTATTGTGTATTTCCAATCTCTAGCAACATCCATCTGTGGAGTCTGGGAAAGCGTTCCCACGAGCACCAGGCATCCCACATGGCATTGGTGATGGGAATGTTGTTAATATTTCCTGGATTTCACTCCGGAGCCACAGCTCCATGGTTCTGTGTTGTAATCCCTATTGGTACCATCACTGAGCCCCATGTTGCTGCTTGTTATGTCAGTAGGGTTAGCCTGGTTCCCTGGCAGGAGATAGTGATTGAGAGCAGTGTACAGCATGAGAGTGTGAGTGCTGTTTACGGCATTACCAGCAGCAGTAGACTGCTGGAGCGGGTTAGTTGATCTTTCTCTGCTGGCTCTGCACTAATCAATGCGAATGACCGCAAATTTCTCACTCCTCTGTAATGGTTTCTTTGTCATGTTAAGGGACTGGTAATGAGCGGCCTCTGGACCTTTCTTTTGACTGTTTGCTTACCTGATCCCTCCCTCCTAATCAACACCTCTCTCTCACCCTCTCACTCTCACTGTCACACACACACTGCTGCTGAGTGGAGTGGTTGCTGGGCTGAGTTTAGGGTTGAAGATTGTTGTACTAGAAACAGGATCTTTAAAATTGCTTGAGTTTTTAACTGGCATCAGCAATTGTATATATTTATATTAGGGGTGTCAAAATTAACATATTAACGCAATTTCAAATTTCTAAATTTTAGCAGATGGTCACTTGACAAAACTAAGGCTGTTTGTAGTTATTGTCAGACTGAGTTTAGTTCACCGTAGTTCATCACATGCACACCTAGCACACATTTGGCAGCCGAAGCCTGAGCTCTGGCAAGTACAACACTGGAGAATATTTAACAACAAACAATCAATCAACCTCCAAAAAATTAATGGTAGCAATTGCTAAAAAGATAACCACAGCATACAGGCCAGTTAACATAGTGGAGGAAGAGGGTCTGCACAACATCATTGCATTGCTTCTAACAACCCATTCTATGAGAGACCCCCAAGATCCACACTCGTCTCCAGGATTCACCAACTATATGAAATGGAGAGGACAAAACTAACTAATGAATTGGAACTCATAGTGACCATCGCACTTACAGATAATTATTGGATATCACAAATGATTGATAATCACAGCCTAATATGTGAGTGAATTAAAAGTTCCCATACAGTTTTCTGTTGTCCCAGCTCTTTTCAACATACATTTAGTTTAAAACATAGTGTATCCACCATTTAAACCTCTTATTTCACCTACAAATCCTTATTTGGCATAAAACTGCAATAGATTATGTATGTATGTATATGTATATATGTATATTATGTGTGTGCGTGTGTGTGTGTATGGGCAAAAGACCCTAACCCTAACCCATTGAATTGAAAATATTAATTGATAACTAATAGTTTTTTTCTGTGCTTGGTCTGGCTGTTTTATTGCTTTAGCTCTACTGAGATTGACGACATGCTGCGAAAATCCACCAACCTGCTGCTGACCAGGACACTGAGTGGCTGCTTACAGAACCTCATCAAAAAGCCCCACATAGGGTTAACTGAGGTCAGCATCAGGTCCCCGCAGCAATGATCCGTGCATGAAATAACAGTTTGAGACTCTGGGTACTATGTAAGCAAGTCTTGACATTGTGTGAATTATGTGGATTTTGTTTTGCAGTTGGTTCAGATCATCATAAACACCACCCACTTAGAGCAGGCATGTAAATACCTGGAAGACTTTATCACAAACATCACCAACGTCTCTCCGGAAACTGTTCACACCACAAGGCTCTACGGGCTCTCCACCTTTAAGGTGAGATAATTGAAGAACCCACACTATAATGATGTTTGTGTTTTATTCCCCTGGGCATAAACTGATGTGCAATGACATCTGGAATGACGTAGTTAGACATAGATTATTGCTTCAGGAGCTGTCATAAACTTTATAGAACAGTTGCTGCTTGAGGGCATATGAACTTCAACAAGACCTCCATTTCAAGAGTCTTGATCAGAAGCCAGTTTTTTTTTACCTGTACCATAAAGTGGTAACTAAGCAGACAGTATTTAATTCCTTTTCCTTACTGCAATTGCTTTCAATAAACTAGTAAGGACATGTTTTACTTTTAGAAGCAATTATATATTAGGCAAACTTGTTGATGTCACATAGTATATTGGTTTATTCTGTATATAGTTTTAATGATAAATAGAAAATGAAAATACAAGATTTCACTTTTATGTATTCTTTTATCAGGTTTATCAATACAATTGAGTCTTTACTCTATTGTCTATAATAGTGGACAATGGCATGTTGCTTAGCTACACTGTCAGGATATATAGAACCATATGTAAGTTTCCCATCATAGAAAATGGTGTCACCATTTAAGTATATAACTAACAAATTAATTTAATAAGGAAACTTTTAAGAAGTAAAATGTTCTATTGTAATGCAATCTGATGTAAAGACATCTGTTCATGGAGACAAACCATAAGTCTATAATATTACTTAAGTGTGTGATGATTCAATTGTAAAGTTTACACAAAGTTAAAATCCATTACTTTAAATGTGTAAATTAAATTAAAAACATTTTTTCAAAAGTATAATTTTAAAATGGACTGGGATGATGGATCATTTTTGAAAGTTGGCAGCCAACTATTAAGATTTTCAGTTGTTGGGTTACTGTATATATTTGGTTTTTAATTTGTGGATCTGAATATTCTTTTTCTGTAGCTAAATTTATATAGACTATTACACCCCATCCATTCCCCACTGCTACCAAAGTGCGGAAGCCTAGAAATAAAATTTAGGACAATTCTTAAAGCCATAAGGTTAATTATTCATTCAGAGTCTAAATTTAGTGGAACGATAGAGATGGCACAGCTTTTGAAAATTGTTGAAGTAATTGCCATCTTTCACACATCAAGATTGCTCCTATAGTTCAGATTTTCATTCCAAAGACCATTGAATTTAAACAACCCATGACCACCCACTACACAGTGGATGCAGTTTTATTCCTCTGCATCTTCTTTCCACATTCTCTGGGTTTAATTAAAAACATCAAACTTGGTGTAAAGGCTTAAACACTAAATCTACTTAAATCTACATTGTGTGTAAAGGTGCCATGGCAACTAAACATTAAAGTAGAATTAAGAACAAAAATGTTGAAAATACCAGCTTTTCAGTGTGAAACACACAAGACAGCCTATCTTGTAAAAACAGAAATAAAAGTGTTGGATTATGGATGGGCATGCACCCCTGGGCATAAAGACATTAATGGAAAGAAAAAAGGAAAATTTCTATGTATTGATTTCATGGCTATTATAATTAACTGGCTAAGCAGTTCCTGTCCTAAAGTAAAATGAACAAATGATATATTGAAGACTTTGCCTGACCCAGTTCATGCTTCGGCAGGATGCGAGACACGCAGCTGAAGGTGAAATTTACACCAAACTCAACCAGAAAATCGATGAGTTCATCCAGCTGGCTGACTACGAGTGGAGCATGGCAGAGTCGGATGGACGGGCCAGTGGCTACCTCATGGACCTCATCAACTTCCTGCGCAGCACCTTCCAGGTCTTCACACACCTTCCGGTGAGACTTGGCCAAAAGCTCAGCACATCGTTTTGTGTGCTGTCATTTATATGGTCCAGTGTGTGTTTCCATCAGGGTTTACTTGTTCAGCCGATCCTCCCTGTGTGGTGGCCTTGTGTCAGATGTCATTGCATGAGTGGAGTTGAAAGGTGTTTTTTTGTTATTGTGAAGTTTGGACTTTAGGAGAGGTTCTATTCCGGTTATCCGGAACCTTTTTGGTCGTCCAGGAGACTGTAAATCAGGGAGACACTTCACTGTACTTTATGAACAGAATCTCACACAAAGCTCTTCTGTCTTTTTCAGTTATTGAGTCTCTCACTATTAATGACATCAAAGAGAAAAAGGATTTAAGCGTACAATCATGAAACAAGCAAATAGTCAATACTTGAAAAATGTGAAAAAATAATTTTAAAATACTCATACTGTTTTTACAAAATCAGCTTGACAACAAATAGCATGTTACTGAATGTGTTCACCCTTTAGTCCTTACTCTTAAGAGTGCCTTGTAGTGTGGTTGCCTCGGTCTGGTAGATTTTATAATGCACTCTAGTTCTGATTCCCTTAGTGTTCACGCTGGTGTGTTTAGCACTCAACCAAGCGTGACATGGATTAAGCAACTCTGAAAATATTGTTTTTTATTTACATCTTGTTTTTATTTATCTTGTGATGGGAAAAAAACCCCAGAGTGGCCCTGTGTTACTATAGATTTGCAACGAAGCACAGTGCGCAGTAACATACCACCTGGAGCAGCGTATTGCTTCTACGAAGTGCGAAAACATATAGTACTGCATTAATACATTATATAATTGATTTAATTAACTATTAATTTAACTATTAAATGTGTGTATGCTGGCTTTTTTACAATGGCTTCCCCAGCAGAAACCATATGCTGTATAATTACAGATTCAGAGCTTATGAAGAGAAAGTGGGTCATGGGTCCATTTAGAGGTGTTTGGTCCATATTATGTCAGTACAAAAACCCACAACAGGGTTCACATGTGTTCAAACTTGTTATAATGAATCGCACTAACAGAGCAATCAGATTTCATCTAAGTGGAACTATACCTGTCAACTAGGGCTGTACAATTGGTCATTTTATACCATCTGGAGTTCAAAAGAGTGCAGTTTGAACTGATTGTTTAACGAAATTAAACTAAGAAATTATCACATATAAGTTGCTATGGAAAAACTGGTAAAAAAAACAACAACAAAAAAATCATGAGAGAATTTTCTCTAAATCATTCAGCCCTACTGTCAAGTATGAACATACTCTTTGAGAGGCCTCTAGAAATAGAAAGATTGTCAAAATTCTGACTGGTTGATTGAAAGAGTCCATTAGTAGTATGTTTTTTGGAGGGAAGCAGAATCATGACAGCCTTCGTAACTCTGAACACACAGCTCACCCTTTTAGTACAGGTAACTATCAAACAACCCCTTTTACTGTTAAAGACTAAGTGCTTGCCTGCTTTACTCCTCAGCCTCCCCTGTACTCATTAAGCTGTTACTTTACCTCCAGTTCCGTTTCCACTGCTGGTTACTTAGTCAGTTTGTTTTTTCAGGAATGTCCTTTTCTTTTTCCCTTTCTCTCCTTCCCCCTTTCACCTTCCCCCTTTCTGTTGACTGTTGCCTTATATTTCTTTCTGCCAGGCATTCTTGGTTTTCAGATCTTTCTTTATCTGTCCATTTATTGTTGCCATACTTTCTTTCCCTGTCTGTGTTTTATTTTTTTGGGGGTTCTGCTCAGAATAACAACAATGATCATGCAGCAATGTCGGTAAGTAAACCCTCCTTACACCCCCAGAGGGGAAAAAAATATGTAAAATAAACCGCATGCTCGTGTCCGGTGTGTGGACCCGCCTCCAGGCTTGCTTTGCTTTTTCTTTTTTCTTTTTACCTTCCTCCACTTGTCATGCCAAACAGTGAACCAGATCAACTGTTGTGTCCACCTGATCTGTTTCTTCTGACTGTCTAAATGTGGATGTCAGCATCTGCCGAACGTTGGTCGGATTCTTACTTGAGATTTACTCACCGAGGTTTTCACCATTTTTGTATCCCTTGTGTGTTAACACTGTCTCAAGTCAGAATGCACCCTGATCATTAAAACATGTGGTCTGAAAAGTCCTGAAGTATGTGCAATCAGGTAGACTGAATGAGAACTTGAGCGTTTTTCAACCTCTGTCTGCTACACACGTACCATACGGGTGAATTATGACGCATGCTGATGCACCTGCCCTTTGGCTTCTATAATGAGTGTTTGTGAGTCAATTTTTTTCTTCTGTTTTATATATATTTTTAAGGTATATTTTGGGCTGGAAATTCATTTAAGATGAATACATTTTAATTGATTCAGAGTTCAAACCCCTGTTCTGCAGGGTATCTTTGAACGTAATACTGTCTGCGATACTCACACAAATCAGCAAATTGTGCATTTCCAACTATAATGTGAGGTCATGTTGTGTTGCTGATGCTGCAGTGCAGTGTAAACACGTAGTTTGTCATATAGGTATAGTAATAGCTTCAATTAACAAATTTATTTTCTGTTGTGCTTCCTGCTTAGCCCTTGCCACTTGCTCATGCCCATTCTAGCAGGCAGCATTGTCCACAAAAATTGACCACAAAAAGCTGCCAGTGTCTTCATGTTTTTTTGCGTTGTGTTCATTTGAGCAGTGTACTATGTGGTACTATGTCAGCATTGTGTCTCAAACGTCTTGTGGTGGAACAGAAGACATGCTATATGGCACAAGGGCAGGATTTTTCTGGATTTTGTTTGCGAGATGTTCTGTGGCAGAGTGCTGAACAGAACAGTGGTGCATGAAACCTTTACAATTTTCTGTATATGACCTAAAGCATCAGCAGATTTTCTATCAACTCCTAAATATAGATGCAGTGTTTCTGCAAGTAATATTTCTCTGTGGCATCCCACTATGTAGAATCAGTTAATGGACAGATGTCCTGAAATCTTCGTTTAGAATTCTCTATAATAAATCAGTATTCATTGTTACATCAATTACAACAATCTGCACTGGCCTGGTTGCATAGGCTCAAACCCTAATACTACCACCACCATGTTTCAGTCATACTCAATTGCAGTGTTTTTCTTTCTCCAAACATAATGCATCTTATTTAAACCAAGAAGTTCTTTATTTGGTATTATTTGTCAACAAAAATTATATTAAGCAAACTGTAGAGCCAGCAATGTTCTTTTTGGGCAAACGTGGCTTTCTCCTTGTAGCACTGCAGTGTATCTAATTGTTGTTGTCCTGACACTTATCCTGGGTTTCGTTGTGACCTTGTAGATGACTACACAATCTTTGTTGCTTTGATGGGGTGGTCTTTGTAGGTGAAGCACTCCTGGAGAAGGAAACAATAGTCCTGATTGAATTTCCTCACTATGGATCAGGGAAACACAAACTTTTTTGAAGGCTGATTTTATATGGTCTTCATAAATCTCATTATGTCATGATATACTTCCACTTAAAAGTGCTGAATTTGCTAGATATGTGTTCTTGAAATAAAACAGAATTGTGCAAGTTTTCCCACTTAAAAAGATGAGAGAGGCCTGTAATTTTCTTCAGCTTTACCTCAACTATGACAAAATGAGAAAAAAATCCAGAAAATCACATTGTTTGATTTTTAAAGAATTTATTTGCAAATTATGGTGGAAATATAGTATTTGGTCAATACGGAGCCCGCAGCGTCACCTGCAGGAGAAAAAAAAACAATCCGTGGCGACGGATTCGCAATCCGTTCCCTCAGTTTATAAACCGTACCCACGAATTCTTAAACTGTTCCCTCGGTTTTACAAACCTTACCCACGAATTTCCAATCCATGCGCTTTTTTTAAATTTTATAAACTGAACGTTCCGTTTTTGAATCCGTACCCACAGATTCATAATCCGTGCACTCGCTTTCGTAATCTGTTCCCACGGGACTGTAAACTGTACTCATGGATTTGTGGCCCCGCCCCCAATATTTCCCGGCAGATTCAACCATCCACCTGGATTCACTGTATTGTTTATTAACATGGAGGATTTTCTTAATTTTCTAAAAAACGATAGAGAGTTTGATGATGCGACTAAGCTTAGCAGTTTGCTAATATTTACACAAGGAGAAGCCTCCTTTTAAAACTGTGATCTTTAAACATGTTTAAAATGTAAGTTATGCCCAAATAAGCTCAAAATAAACGAACTCTCTCCGACCACCCAGTTCAATCTTACACATAATATTATACATGGTTCAACAGCTAAAGATGTCCTCTAAAAAATCAGTTTGTTGTTATTTGCTGTGAATGAACTAGTTTTCATAAAGTACGGTTAGTTTCACGAGTGGCGAGAGCACTATTTACGTTCAGACTCAGGACTCACATTTTACTTCCTAGCCAATCTCAGGCTTCCCAGAAGTGACTGACAGCTTTCTTAACAAATAGTATGCTTTCTAGCGAAAGCATAGGCGGGTCAAAACATTAACCCATTAAAATTAACGTTCGGTTTATAAAATTTGAGCGCACGGATTGGAAATTCGTGGGTACGTTTTGTAAAACCGAGGGAACAGTTTAAGAATTTGTGGTTACGGTTTATAAACTGAGGGAATGGGTTGCGAATCCGTCGCCACGGATTGTTTTTTTTTTTCTCCTGCAGGTGATGCTGCGGGGTCCGTAGGTCAATAACCAAAGGTCATCTCAATACTTTGTTATATACCCTTCATTGGCAATGACAGGTCAAACGTATTCTGTAAGTTTTCACAAGGTTTTCACACACTATTGCTGGTATTTTGGCCCATCCCTCCATGCACATCTCCTCTAGAGCAGTGATGTTTTGGGGCTGTCGCTGGGCAACACAGACTTTCAACTCTCTCCAAAGATTTTCTATGGGGTTGAGATCTGGAGACTGGCTAGGCCACTCCAGGACCTTGAAATGCTTCTTACAAAGTCACTCCTTCGTTGCCTGGGTGGTGTGTTTGGCATCATTGTCATGCTGAAAGACCCAGCATGTTTCATCTTCAATGCCCTTGCTCATGGAATGAGGTTTTCACTCAAAATCTCACAATTCATGGCCCCATTCATTCTTTCATTTACACGGATTGGTCGTCCTGGTCCCATTGCAGAAAAACAGTCAGAAAGCATTATGTTTCCACCCCCATGCTTCACAGTAGGTAGGAAAATTACAGGCCTCTCTCATCTTTTATGTGGGAGAACTTGCACAATTGGTGGCTGACTAAATACCTTTTTGCCCTACTGTAACAACACACTGTATGTCATCTTAACCTGAAGCTCTCGGTTGGTGCACTAAATGAATACACTGATTTGAAGCAAAGTTGGTGGCTGGGCCAGTGCCAGGATTAAATTGTGAGTGAGTCCACAGTTGGGCAGCACATCGAAGTAACTTGAAAGTAATATGATACCATTACATTACCTAAATAAAAATTAATAAAGTTGTGCCCTTGAGAATACCACACCAGTGAAATCCCTTGTTCCCAGTAGAAAATACAATGTATTTAGTTTTCTGAGAGTGTATAGAAAATATAGAGTGATCTTCAAGTCTGATAAGCATGTCTGTAAAAAAAAAAAAAAAAAAAAAAAAAACTAGACTGAAAAATGTAAATCAACCCACATCACTCGTGGTGAAGTGTTTCTAATCAGCATTAGTCTCAATTATGAACAGGGTTATGTTGAATTTCTTCTGCCTGTTTGCTGGAGAAGCTCCTTTTTGTTTGTTTGCTTTGTTCGTTTAAGGATTGTAAGTGGTCCAAGATGGTAAATAATTTTTTTTCTTTTTGTAAGTCAACAGCATGTGTAGCAGCTAGTGCATGGGTGTTAGTGTGAGTGTGCTGAATATGGTTGGTTTATGGTCTTGCCTTCTGTACAATCCTGCTCATTATGAGCCATGTCGACCTGCATGATTGGTCATTCTCAGCGTGTATTAACACACTTTGTGTATCCAGAGGTTGGGTCATAGTGTAAAGCCAAACAAATCGGACAGAAATAAAATGAAACAAACCTGCTTTCTGTAACTTAGCAGTTATGGGACTTTTATTTTGACACATTAAGGGATATATGGGTAGCATGACAGGTTCAGTGATAACAAGAGAAAACCATTTTAATTTACACATTCACACTATTTTATGCAAATGTTTGGGCACCCCGACCCATTACCATTTATAAAGATTTATTCCTACAAGCGTCACTTGTCATAAAGGCTAGTTTCATCACAGAAAGATTTATTACAAAGGGCACTTGTTGGAATAAAGCTTTATAAGGATTTGTATTGGTTTATTTAAGTTTTCATTTACATTTACATATGTAAACTAAAAGTTTTGCACTAAATTTGATAGAAATTTGTTAATGCCCTATTCATGTTTGATCCCTATGAAAAATGCATACCTACTATCACAGCAAAACATGTTTTAAAACAGAGGGTACTCATATTTTTGCATATGTCTGTACTAGTGTTGTATACAAAAATATGAGAATCAGTGTGGTACTGATAAACACATTTAATTCAGTTTACAAAAGATTTAATGAAAAATGTAAAAACTTGATGAAGTAAATGTTTAACTGAATGTTAAAACAGTTGTAATGAGTAGCAGGGTAAAGTTGCATAACCTGATGTGTCTTCTGCTGTGTCCCTTCTGTGCGTGCGTGTGTGTGTGAGTGTGTGTGTGTGTGTGTGTGTGTGTGTGTGTGTGTGTGTGCGTGTGTGTGTGCGTGTGTGCGCGTGTGCGTGCGTGTATGTGTGCCAGAT
>JBBIGC010000104.1:24618529-24632643 GCA_037576955.1 Lepidarchus adonis | reverse complement strand
GTGTGTGTGTGTGTGTGTGTGTGGGTGTGTGTGTGTGTGTGTGTGTGTGTGTGTGTGTGTGTGTGCGTGTGTGTGTGCGTGCGTGCGCGTGCGCGTGCGTGTATGTGTGCCCGCACTGTTTAGGGGAAGGTGGCCCAGACAGCCTGTATGTCAGCCTGTAAGCACCTCGCCACCTCTCTGATGCAGATGCTACTGGACACAGAGCTGAAGCAGATCAGTATGGGAGCCATCCAGCAGTTCAACTTAGACGTGATACAATGTGAATGTAAGTAATTTTGGACATTATACAGTGTGAATATGAGTATTTCTTAAATAAAATCACCATTAATACCTTTTGGCAGACCTAAAAAGTTCTATATGAGCTTGCTAGTTGAGGAGCATGAACACAATTAATTTTTTATGACCTAATGCAAAGCCAGTCAGACGGTTTAACTGACCAGTGACGTGCAGTAGTGCAGTTGGCCAACATTCACCCCAGAGAATGCAGATATAAGTTATCTTAGTGTTACTGTTTCAGAGAATATTGATCACTTTCACTGTCCTGGTTGGTACGCCTGTTGTACTGTGGATCCAATGAACACATGATCTAAATGGCATTTGCTGACGTTTGTACATACTGGGTGAAGTAGCCACTTTTGTTCATATTTACTCAATATAAACCTTCTGGAAACAGGGCTTACCCATTCCATGAAGCTCTCCATACACTGTTCTTGAGCTAATCTGAAGGCCACATTATGTTTGGAGGTCTGTAGCAATTGACTCTGCAGAAAGTCAGTGACCTCTGTGCACTGTGTGCCTCAGCATCTGCTGACCCCGCTCTGCCGTCTTACATGGTCAAATGCTTTGTGGCTGTGTTGCTGTCGTTCCCAATCACTTCCACTTTGTTATAATACCACTGACAGTTGACTGTGGAGTATTTAGTAGTGTGGAAATTTCTGACTTGTTGGACAGGTGGCATCCTATCACGGTACCATGCTGGAATTCACTGAGCTCCTGAGAGTGAGGTTCAAAATAGGTATAAATCAAGGAAAAATATTTAATTGTCCCAAACATTATATAGCACTGTAAATAATTATATAAAACTTGTATAAAATTAACTCACAAACTCCATCTCTGAAAACCATAGGGTGTTTTGTACAATTAAAAATCTATATTTGTACATTTTAATGAAGCTTTGTAGAACATTCATTTTACATGGTTTTGAAGCAACAAGCAGGTGAACTGGCATGTGACTAGATACAACTGATGTTGTGGACCCATCTATAGTGACCTGAGAAACCTGCTTGATTTGGTTATTGAGTTATTTATATACAAGTTCAACACTTTAAAATCCAAGTGAGCATTATGAAAATGTTTTCATCTTCTCTAAACAAGGGTTATATTTTCCTCTTATAGACTAAATCATAGGATGGGGGTATTTCCTAATATAACTCATTTTTAGATTAGGGCTAGATTTAATCTTCTGTCTGGAAAACTGTGTAGATGTCTCAAAACCTCAACAAAGTATAAAAAGGTTGTTTCGTGTGGATGTGCATAACCAGTATTTTACTAGATGTTATCCTGTAGCTGTTGCCAGCCTTCCAATGAGCTGTGGTTTTCATGCCCAAGAAGAAAAGACCCACTTCCTTTAAGAACCTCTTCATTCACCGCGACGCCTGTGCCCCACTTCAAATGCCACTGTGCCTGTTAGTGGATTTAGTCCAGACGCTGTAATTACTGCTTGTCTAAAATAAACAGACATACATCTAAGGCATGTAGCACATTTCTAATGATCTCTTTTCCCTTTGTAGCTGTAACCCTTTGAGCTCAGTATTGAGCTTAATGACTGTGAACTCGTTCGACCTTTTTCCACACATCATATTTGCGCAGAGACCCAGCTGTGCACAGACATGACCTCAAAGTGACTTTGGGTGCCTGTATATAAGACTTCCTCTACATTACTTCCTCTGTTGTCTTGTTTTGTTTTTTAATAAACATTTGAACATTTCATGACCCTTGGACCAATAGGAAACAGTTCAAAATTACTAAATAAGACTGGTTCTTAAATGTACATTAAATATACAGTTCTGTGTAAAAGTCCTAGGCAGTTGCGCAATTTGTTTGTTCTTATTTATGTGAGTGTGTTCCTGCCAGAAAAAACACAAGTTATTATTAGAAATAATCCAAATAAATAAAAAAGTAAGCCTAAAAAATTAAAAATCGAAATTTGTGTGTAAAAAGCAGTTGATATATTTTGAGAGCTGTTAGAACAGTACAGGTTTGGTGATTCCCCATCAGAGCCTCCAGCCATTGCAAGGATGTCTGAAACTCTCACAGCAGCAGCACTAGATTTATCCTCTGATTAAGCCCAAACCAGGGATTTAATGGTTACTACAAATAATTACAGGATTTCACGAGGAGAACTCTGGAAATGGCAACCAAACAAATGGACTAACTTGTACTGTTCATTGTGTTAATTGTATTTTTATTGATTGTAATATTAGTCATCTGAAAATATAAATGTATGTGTATGTGTGTGTGTGGTGTGTGTATGATACTTTGATGTAGTCAGTGTACAGCTTGTGCCCTCAAAATAACTCAACACACAACCATTAATGTCTAAACTGACAACAAAAGTGAGTACACCCCTAAGTGAAAATGTGCCCAATTAGCCATTTTCCCTACCCGGTGTCATGTGACTCGTTACAAGGTCTCAGGTGTTAATGGGGAGCATGTGTGTTAAATTCTGTGTTATCGCTCTCACAGTCTTTCATACTGGTCACTGGAAGTTCAACATGGCACCTCATGGCAAAGAACTCTCTGCGGATCTGAAAAAAAAGAATCGTTGCTCTAAATTTAGATGGCCTAGTCTATAAGACTTGAAACCGAAACTGAGCTGCAGCACGGTGGCTAAGACCATACAACGATTTAACAGGAAGAAGTTGAGTGCATGTGCTCACCATCAAACCTAGAGGTTGTCCTTTGAAAATAGCCATATGACTGCTGTCAAAACTGCTGCAGAGGCAGTAGAGGTGGTCAGCCTGTCAGTGCTCAGACTTTATGTCGCACACTGTATCAAATTGTTCTGAATGGCTGTCATCCAAGAAGGAAGCCTCTTCCAAAGATGATGCACAAGAAAGCCCGCAAACAGTTTGCTGAAGACAATCAGACTAAGGACATGGATTAGTGGAACCATGTCCTGTGGTCTGATGAGACCACGATAAACTTATTTGGTTCAGATGGTGTCAAGCGTGTGTGGCGGCAACCAGGTGAGGAGTACAAAGACAAGTGTGTCTTGCGTACAGTCAAACATGATGGTGGGAGTGTCATGGTTTAGGGTTGCATCAGTGCTGCTGTCACTGGGGAGCTACAGTTCATTGAGGGAACCATGAATGTCAACATGTACTGTGACAAACTGAAGCAGAGCATGATCCCCCACTTATCAGAAACTGGGCAGCAGGGCAGTATTCCAATATGATAATGACCCCAAACACACCTCCAAGACAACCACTGCCTTACTAAAGGACCTGAGGGTAAAGGTGCTGGACTGGCCAAGCATGTCTCCAGACCTAAACCCTATTGAGCATCTGTGGGGCATCCTCAAACTGAAAGTGCTCTGTGATGTCATCATGGAGGAGAGATGGAGGATTCCAGTGGCAACCTGTAAAGCTCTAGTGAACTCCATGTCCAAGAGAGTTAAGACAGTGCTGGAAAATAATGGTGGCCACACAAAACATTGGCAATTTGGGTACAAATTGGTCATTTTCACTTTTGTTGTCTGCGGTTTATACAATAATGGCCGTGTGTTGAATTTTTTGAGGGGCAGCACATTTACACTGTTATACAAGTTGTACAATGACTACTTTGTATCAATGTGTCATATATTCAGTGTTGTCCTATGAAAAGATATAAAATATTTATAAAAGTGTGAGGGGTGTACTCACTTTTGTGAGATACTGTAGATATTAAACCCCCAAATTCCCAGTTGGGACGCTGTTGAAAATGTAAATATAACAGAATGTAATAATTCGGAAATCTTATAAACCCACATTTCATTCACAATTGACAACAGTAAACATCTCAAATGTTTAAAGTGAAACATATTACTATTACATGAGAATTATATTTGCCCATCATGAATTTGATCACAGCAACAAAGCTCAAATTTGTTGGGGTGGGGCAAAAAAGAGCAAGAAATTAAGTGTTACTAAAAAGAAACACGTGTGATAATGGTTGCGTGATCTGCAAATTTGATGATGGTACAGGGGCCCTTAGTGGCTGCACAGTCATGTGTAAATAGACAAGAGGGGACCAGACATACACCCACGAGAGTCAATACGGAGGAGGCGACATTACCAGCCCTGTCAAAGTGTCATGGACAAAGTCTCCTTGGGATGCACTGATGCTCATATCACGTAGCTTCATTACCAACTTGGAGTTGAAAGTAAAACATTTGACATTTGGTTAGGGGTTTTTTTTTGTAAGCAGGCTGATGATTATATCATGAGGACTATAGTCAAGAGCACGGAAAGGATGAAGATGCCTGGGAAGACATCTGCCTGACTGTGGGTGTATGCTTTGAGATCATAATCAGGAATACTGTCTATAGCAGCGTTGTGTGTTTCCCTTTTTTAAAGTATTTACACATTTCTGCCTATAATATTTGAAAATCTTCTGGTTCTGGTCTGATAGAAATTCCTGCTTGTTACAGCACTGAAACTGCCATAGAATGAGTTCAGTGATCTAGGAGAGAAGCAGTCACCTCTACCATGTTACTGCTCTTTCTGTTGTAGTAAGTGATGGTCTTTAGGCCACAGCACATGTGCTTGGTGTTTGAGTCGCTGTAGCAGGACTCCACCTTTTTTCTGTGTAGCCCCTTGGCCGTTTTATAGTTTTTCTGAAGGCATGTAGGGATTTTCTGTTCTTACATGGTATTTTGGCAAGACCTTCTCCAGATTGGCTTTCTTACTGCAACCAGCTATTATGTAAGCAGCTTAGGGCCAACTTGGGCCAGTGCTTTGAAAGCCCATCATGAATGTTTATTTTTTTCATGGTATCATTTGACATCAAGCATTATGATCTTACACTTCAATCAAAATAATTCTGATTTAGTGGCAACCCTGTTTCTGACATCATGGGTTTAGGGATTTTGTTGCCGTTGCTCTTCACTGCGTTACCTAGCAAAAGACTCTTTATTTCCATGGCTAGGGCCACCTCAGATATGCTGAAGTCTGTATGCTGCATTATTGTCACAGGAAGTAAAAAGCTGCCATGTGTAAGTGTGTTTGTTGTTGGTAGCCAAACCAGTAGAGCCCTGAAGCAGGTATCACAAGGTGAGAAAGAGTTCATACTTGGTTTCATGTGTGCAGATACAGCAGGGAATACCTGAGCCCTCTGGCTTTCTGTGAATAGAGGAGTGGGAGAAGCTTGTCATGTTACAATCCTGTTGAATTCACCGGTAGTTCAACTTCTACCAGTCAAAACACTGGAGCACTTTAGTATAAGCCACCTTTGTTCCTTGCATACAATACAAATTTGAAATCTGTCAGTCCTCACCTACTGATTGAATACCTGGCTGGTTTGTTTGTGGGTTCCTTGTCAACTAAATGGTAATGTGAGATTTTTTGAAAGCAGTGACCAGTTTTATAAAGAAACAGTGCTGTGTTACACACAATTCTCATACAAGTACTGGGCGAATAAATGAACATTTTTAGTTCCATGTAAATGCAGTGATTGTTGATTAATTGATCCAAGTCATACTAAATCAGTGGTGAAAAATCATATCAACAAATGGCTGGTGTGACTGCATGTAGGCCTGTCACTGTATATCACAAAATAATTGTTTAGACCAGGGGTGTCCAGCTCCGGTCCTGGAGGGCCAGTCTCCAGCACAGTTTGGTGATTTCCCTGATCAAGCACACCTGGTTAGACTCACCTGTTAATTGCCAGGTTCAGGGAGTGTGCTTTAGGAAGGGAACTACCAAACTGTGCAGGACACTGGCCTTCCATGACCGACTTTGGAAACCCCTGCTTTAGAACATTTTATACCACTGAGATGTGGTCCTTGAGTTTACTTAATGGATACTTTTTGCTTTTTTGTAACAAAATCTAAATTCAAAGACCAAAACATACACAGACCCAGGAGAACCTTTCTCTAGCTATGATGCCAAGTCTTTGTGTGCATTCATTCTAATGCAAACAAACATAGCTAAATACAATATTTTATATTGAGGTCAGATAAAGTTATTGAGGTCATTGTATGAAAAGTCAATAATGTAATTAGGCCTAGCAGCAGGTTTTTATTCCGTGTGTTTGTGTGTGTACATTTTTTAAATATTTTCCCATATATATGTATGTATGTATGTATGTATGTATGTATGTATGTATGTATGTATTTTAAGAGTTTTAAGTGGTTAGAAATAGGAAAATATTTGAAATATTTACCTTGAATTCTTATTCTTTTTTTTTTGCAGTGTTTGCCAGCTCAGAGCCTGTGCCAGGATTCCAGGGCGACACACTACAGCTGGCATTCATTGACCTTCGACAGGTTCGTACCCCTCTCTTTATTAGACAAAAGTAGGCCTCATTCTGAGGCAAAGAGGCTTCAGGTAGCCATTAACAGGCCTGCTTATGACAGCTTTTTATTCCACACTCTAGAGATGAAAATACAATAAGCTATCAGCATATTCACTTTCCTTTTTTCATAGTTAGTGACCTGCTGTTTGATTACAGGGGGTCCTTGAGTTACGTCACACTTGACATATGAAAATTTGTGGTTGTCGCTGGCTCTTTTAAAATATTTGCATATTTACTGTCATATATGGTAGTAAAATGCAATTGAACGCCTACTAAATGTTTTATGGTAATAGTGGACTGAAACGTGCTGAGCTGCATACAGTGTATGTGCATCTGCATGTGTGCAGGGACGTGAGAAAGAGGGGGATGTGCTGTTTATTGCTCAGATGTTTATGTTTTAATTACCGTTAGTGTTGAGTAAGAGTTCATGTGGATTGGTGGGTGAGATGGGGGGTTAATAGTGCACTGTGCTTAGACACTGTCAGTGTGGTCTTGCCACACGTCACCTGTCCAGTGCGTTTAATGCTGTGGTGTAAGTTGAAGCATTAAAAAGAGAATTTCTATCTGGAGCAATGTTTCCTAAATGCTCTACTGTAATATATGACCGTTCATGCATGTTGCTGCTTTTAATAAAGCACAGTGCTGTTCAAAAAAGCCTCTGCAGCATCATTACATGCATGAGTTCTGACTTACGTCACGTTCGGAGGAATGGAAACTCGACATAACTCGAAGACCCTGTATTCTTTTTTTCTTCTAGAAGTCATTTTTCATGTGCTATCTAAATGTGCTTTCAAAGCCTTTAGTCCAAACCATTGTGCATTTGACTTGGTTTGGTTTGTTTGGGCAGGTGTGAACACAGTAATCGCACTTGAATGAAAACCAAAACAACAGCTCAGAAACTATCCCATTCCAAATGAACTCTGGAGTAATCCAACCTAGATCCAACTTAACGTTCAGGTGTACTCCACAAGTTGGAACTAAATAGGTGGCAAGAAAAGACATGTCAAACTTCAACATCAAACTTTTTTTTTTACCCATTTTACCTGTGGGTTAACATTGTACAATATGCTCAATATTAGCTTCCTTGTTCCATTCTATCACCTGAAGGCCACATATCTTTACAAAATGTTTCATCTGTTGCATTCAGCATTCTGCTGGTGTAGTTTTTGCCTTGTACATGTTCTAGATAATAACCATGTTTCAGCAACTACCCGCTCTGATGTTAAATGGCATAATGATGTGTTTCTGGTGCTTCTTTCTGTATTTACTTTCTTGTGAGTGAAGATTCTTGTGTGGTGTGTAGTGATTCACTAGGATTTTTTTTTGGTGTAAAAAAGACCAAACCGATGGTGAAACACACATCTTTACAAACCCATTAACTAATCTGGATCAGAGTGAACGAACTATAGGTTGGAAAACGCTCTAAGACCTTTTCAATCACACAATACCACTGATACTGGAAGGGTGAGAGCTAGCAAGAGCTAGTATGTGCTTCCTGCTTTGTACTGAGTGATGGAGGACAGGAAGCACCATCCTACCCACCCAGAGAGAGCTCTCTTGAACTCCACTACATCTGTGATATAGGACACTTATTCTGGGTCCGAATGCTGGTTGTCACAAAGTGGGTTATGTTAAAGTAGGTCATTGAAAAATGGCCTCCGACTCTACTCAATGAGACCAAATGAAGACCTGAATACTTCAAAACATAAGAAAGCAGTCTTTAAAGTTTATTGAAATTTTTATGAATAGTTTGCCAAATGTGATTATTTGTTACTTTCTATACTTTTACTGGCATTCTGGTCGCTTTATTGTTCTCATATAAGAAGTGCCCCAATATACACATTGGTTTTGGGTTTGGAACAGATAATAATACCAAGAACATCAAGGAAAAAACTTTTTTCATAATTCTGAGACCCATTAATCTTTAAAGGCGTCTTTGGGGTGTAATTTAATATGCCCAGGCTGCATTTTTGAATGGGTGTGTGCGCCATACCTGAAACTGGCAAGATAAAGCAAGTGGCTTCCTCAGATGACGTTCAGAAGTGGTTCTTCCTCTCATTATCATATACACTTTCAAATCTGTCTGTATGCTTACACCTGACATGCCGCACTGTTGTTTGGCAGACCTCCATGTCCTTGGCAATAAAGAATCATAGACAGGTTGGAATGGCAGCATGTCACTCAACATCCAGTTGATAGAAAGAGTCCCAGCAGTGGAAGCAAAGTGTGTTTACAAGTTTTATATGCGACTAAGGATTTATTGACTCTGTAGCTGGTGATAATTTCTGTCTAATTTTAGCCGATCAGGAGAATTTTAACACTGTACTTTCATTGGTCAATATACTACATTGCCCCACATTGTTATTTTTGTTTTTTCTTCAGTTCTTCTTCTTTTGCTACTGCCACTAGAAGTGCACCTATGCAACGTTTTCTACTTTTATGAATCCGTTGAAGCCACATTTCCCCACCACTTTATGTTGCATCAAAAAAAAGCTTTTTATTGGTAAAGGAAGCAGGATAAAATGCTGATTCTGGAAGAGAGAAATTAACCTCTACTGTATTTTGTATCTGTCTGAATGACCTTGTGTGTCCTATGAGCATTATAGAGATCTGTCAACAGTAAATAAATAAATAAAAACTCATCCTCACAGCCCTATAGACAAAGAGGTCAGTCATTTGTATCATATCATTATAATGGTACACACAACGTAATTACTAGACAGCAAGCCACAGCGATATACCTGAGCTGCTCTCTCCTGTTTGCCTGAGATTCTTGGACAGATTACAGCGTGCGCCACCCTGCTTTGATCCTCGCCAGGTTTTTTAAAAGACTCGTTGACAGTTCTTTTCAAGTGCACTCTTGCTTCCTGTCATGGAGCAGGGAGAGCTCTGTGGCCAGGGTCAGGGTACATCAGTCACAGATAAGGAGAGGAGAGTGCCAGTGGTCAGGCTTTACCTTCTCACCCCAACCTATCTCCCGCCCACTCCTACCCCCATTTCCAGAGGTTAACCCCTCGTTTTTTGCAAGCCTTTCGCTGAAGTGCCCCACTGCCCCAGCACCAGTCAAAGGCCAGTTTGTGGATTGATCAGGTATCAGTTTTGAAAAAAGCCACCGGCAGCAAACAGGATGGATCCACTGGAATTGCACTGTCTGAGGATGTGCTGACCTCAAATGGGGAGGTCACAATGTTCCTGCCACTCATGGGATGCCTAATGGAGAGCCTTGTTTACTCTGTGCTGTTTTAAACCATATCTTAAGCCTTTGTTATTCGTAACTGGATCCTGAGAATGTCGAGGTGCTGTTTAAGTCTAGGGTAATGCTAATTTGACCTTTTATTTGCTGACAGAACTTGAGAAAAAGAGAAAATAAAGAAAGGTTGTTAAGAAATGGTAGTTCATATTTTGTGACTTGATTTTTCTATGCTTTTGGATGCATTGCAAAGGGAACTGTGTACAGCCAAGTTCTAAACTTTGCATTTCATTATTAAAGCATTTTCATATCTTTAGACATAAAGCCTTCTGTTTAGTGATTTAGGCATCGTTTATTACATCAGCTGAGGTGCAGCTTCTTTGTTAGTTTTAATTAAACGCCCCAGGTTAAGCACATTGCTATCAGATAGATAAAACATGAGGAATGTGGACCACACAACGATCAGGCTTTTATCATTATTGATCACCTCTGAAACCTGCTTCACAAGTCATCTGCTATATGAAGATGTGTTTGCTCAAGAGCTGCTGCTTTTTACTTTTTTATTAACTCTCACTTCTCTTGGCTGTTGAGGTGAACAAGATTTTCATTTAAAAATGAAAAACAAATACTTTTTAATACTTCAGCAAAAGGTCTTTCAACCCATATCCAGCTCAACATTAAAGCGGCCGCAACTTGTTAATGTGCTTAAAGGTGCAATATGGCTGTGAGCTATTGGAGCTGGTGGTCACAAAGCAGTCATAGAGAACCGAGTCATAAGTAGTAGAGAACCTTATTCATAAGTCAGTGCAGCCGTATTGGAGGTCTGGGTGTGGTGTATGGATAAGTGATGGATTTTTATGGAAATGATTTGGGATATTTGGGTATATTGACCTATAGAATTTGTTCACAGCATTAGTCTTGTAGCTCCAGCACTGAACTAAAGAAGCTAAATTTAGACTCAAAAAAGTTTTTCTTATTGCTTTAATAATAATAATGCTATTAATATTTTATGGAGCTACTTTGTAGCCTGACTTTTTGCACAAGGACTCTTAGCAGTATAGCATAATGTTCTTCCAAGACAGAGACCGAGAGGCTCCTATTTAATTAGGATACACCGTCTCAATTATATAAATTTTTCAGTACAGTAGAAATAAGGAGTCAAAAATATATCAAATGTTCATGTCAAAGTGTCTGTTTTTAGTTTAACAACACTCAGCATTAAAAAAGTAATTGTATTGAAGTTGTGCTTATTTTTCCAGGTTCTAAAAGTTGTTTGGTTGGTCTCAATTTAACACTGACCACAAGCTATGTAATCCTCTGTGACAATACTCGGTGACACAGTTCATTATAATATATATTGCATTGTTACAGCCATAATAGTTACACTGAAAGCATGGAAATACTCAGCAAAGGGTAAAACACCATGTGTAGACACCAGAATGAGAAACTTTTATCTACCACACCTCTAAAGGATGGATGCTACACCATTAACAACTTTCCACTGTAGCGCACCCAAACATAATTGGCTTGGACCTAAAAAGCTAAGCCACCCTGGCATTTCCAAACACTGGTAAGGGCTCTCCCGCTGGCCCACCCCAGTGTCCTCCTCAGTTTAGCGGCACTAATGCCACGGCCCAGCAGGAACAGCAAACAGCACTACATGATACTCCAGCAAACAGGCCTCCCCAATACGGACCACATGGCAAGTGTGAAATGGAATTAGCTCTGTAGCCCACCCTTTAAAATCCACTCCATAATGAACGAGCCTGCCAACAATTGTCCCCCATTGATTCATATCAATTAGCATACATTGAAGAGAGCGATCTCACCCCACTAGAAGTTTAAGTACAATGTGTCTGAGGCTTGGGCCCTGCTTTACAATTGGAGGTGCAAAGTGGTAGGAAGGCACGGAGCAGTGTGACTGCAGGCCATAGTGGAGCTGAGATTAGTCCCTGTGCAGGTTATCCAGAGGTCACCAGGGGATTTCTCTTCCTTTTGCATTTTAAGTAAAAGGTCCCAACACTCAGCTTCCAACAAATGCTCAGAACCTAACCCCCACCAGCAGCTCCAACAACCAACCTCCCCCACCGCTTAACCATGGCCTTTTTGGTGACTCGAGATTAGCAGTTATTTGACCTAATTGTCTTCATGGTAATTGTCTTATTTATGCCGTTGACTCATTTATAGTTATCTGACCCTGATGTGTATTTGTTTTGCAGCTCCTAGACCTGTTTATGGTGTGGGACTGGTCCACGTACTTGGCAGACTACGGCCAGCCCACCTCAAAGTATCTTCGGGTCAACCCTTCTACTGCACTAGCACTTTTGGAAAAGTTAGTATTCATCTCGTACATCACTCATATCAGCCACATATACCTCTGTTTCTGTAGTTGTACAGTTCTCAGTATGTTCTAGAAACAATGAGATGTGCCCTTGTTGATTAGCACCTAATATGCAGTTTTCCTGCTCTTTTTTCCCTTTGACTGCTAACGTACACCAGAGTCAACAGAGGGTAGGTAGTAGCAGTTTCATTCTGGAATTAACTCTTGGAATGTTTTAATGTACTTTGAGTTGGAGTTCTTTGTTCCTTATAGACTTCAGGGTAGCTGGGTCTTCACATGATCCAAATTATTCCAGAAGTTGAGACATTTTGATGGAACAAACAACAAAGTACAGTACAAATGATCCCACACTTTAGCCTCAAGCCATATGAAGCTATAAAAGGAATAGTTCAACCATACATCCTAACATTACTAACAATGGATGGAATCTAGGCATCACTAGTTAGCATAGCATCATTTGAATAATGCTAATCAGTGACAATTGGCTTTCATTCATGACTGAGCTATTCTTTTAAGTAATCTCTAATAGACTTACACAGGGTTTCTCACACTGTGAGACATTGTTACCTTTAAAAATGGACAATGTAAAAATGTGTGGCTTTATAGTCTATGCTTCCATTAGTTAAATACATTAGCCTTGTATCTGCAGTGACAAATTTTGAAGTATCATCTGTTGTTGAGTTTTTCTTTACACTGTCACTACAAAGCAAAGGTGAACAACAGAGGCGCTTGGTTTACAGACAAATGCTAATAAGTTAAAAGGAAAACACAGAACTAACTGCCTGTACAAACAGATGCAACTGCACAGTAGAGCGCTGTTACAGTTGTGAAAAGGCAGTTATCTCTAGCTATTTTAGCCACCATGTATGGAATGCCTTCACTTTTAAGCTTTTAACCCTTCACGCTATCCACCCACAGATGGAATCGCAGTAATTTCTCCACAGCGTTATTACAAACTCTCTAGTGCTGTTAGGGATGCAACAGTTCTGTTGATGGCTGACACCAAGGACTGGTGTGACTGCAGGATTTCATTCTATTCAAGCAAGAGCCCATCTCATATCACTTATTTCATGAGTTGGTCTTCTAACTATTCATTCATTGTTGGAATTTTTTTCAAAACTGCACCTGCACCAGCCTTTTGTGGATAAGATTAGACACGCCAGCCTCTTTCTAATGTGTCTTATTTTTCTTTAAGGATGAAGGACACAAGCAAAAAGAACAACATCTTCTCACAGTTCAGGAAGAATGACCGTGACAAGCAGAAGCTGATTGAGACAGTGGTGAAGCAGCTGAGGAGCCTGGTGAATGGCATGTCCCAGCACTCCTAAACACCCCCTCAAATGGCTGCATCTCACCCCCATGGCTCTTCCCCTGTTAGCGGGTTTTGTTTTGACAATGTGAAGGCATGGTGCAGAGTTGTGACCAACACACTACACCACAGTTCCTTCATTTCAAAATGCAGCTAGTTCAGTGTGATGAGTCTGCAGCTGCTCCCGGTGATGTAGTATGTTCACACAACTGTGTCCTCATGATCATTCCCTGCCAAAATGTCTCCCACTGTGTCACTTTTCCATGTCTGAGTGAACGTATCTTGTAAATATGGGACAAAATAATGTGTGTGTGTGTGTGTGTGAGAGAGAGAGAGAGAGAGAGCGCGAGAGAGAGAGATGGGTGGGCAATGGGGTCAGTTTACTGAACACAAAAAGTGAAGCAGAAAATTTTCTTGTTATGTATTTTTAATGGGAATGAGAATTATATTTGTATATTGTGAATGTGAAATGATTGTATCACTACGATGGAGTGTGTTTGGAGTGCTGGTGTGAGAATGTGACTGCGAGGGATTATGAAGTCTGCCTACGAGACTGATGTTCACGTTGCAATCTTTCAGAAATTCTGTCATGTTATAGAAGATGACTTTTTACTGTAAATAGTTTAAAGAATATTTAACACTACTGTTAAACCATGCTGCCCAGTGGGCTGGTTCGAACTCCAGTTGAGTAGCTGGGATAGGGCGGCAGAGGACAGTTT
>JBBIGC010000104.1:24589022-24614274 GCA_037576955.1 Lepidarchus adonis | reverse complement strand
TATATACAATATAAAATTTGGCCAGAGGCCTTTTTAATAGTTTTATTCTTTATGTAAGGGAAGATGAGCTTCAATGGTCAACTGCATTTCATACAAAGCCATTACTTTGTATCTGAATGCTCCATAATTTTTTTCCCATTTTTATTTCCTCAGGGTAAATTAAAAGCTTTTGCGTTTAAATAATTGAGGATATTGCGCTAAGATGAAACTAAAAGAGCAATAATTGGTCCAGCTATAGCTACCGAAGTATTTCACAATTGAAACATTTCATGATTTTGTTGTTTTCCATAGCCATTTTGCACTGAATATTATTTAATTTAGCCTTTCCAAAAAACATGTATAAATATATGCTCATGTAATTACAATGTCACTGTATATACCACATTTTTGTTAAAAAAAAAAAGGAATGTAGAGATCCTCTACATATAATTCAGGGAAGGGCTATTCCATTCCCTAAATCTGAACTGTGTAAAGTAGACTTTGAACTTGTATTTAAAAATCTCAGTGATGCCACATGTGCTGTAAGAGCTCAGTTTTCTCCGTTTCTGTCAGGCTGAAACACAAGCTACTTAAACCCCTGCACCACTTCAGTGTCAAAAGAGAACCAAAAAAGTTTACAAGGAATGTCCATTAGCTGTAGCATCTCTGCCATGAGTTGCAGTGAGCGCTCCCAGTAACTCGTTTCCAGGAGTCTGTCCGTTTTTCTTTGTGTGCTTTAATAAAATGTGGATCACCAAAACTTATGTGTCGTTTTATCCACATGGAAGACTTTACCATTGAATGACTTGTGTTGAATATGCAGGAGGATGGAAGCCCTTCCATGTAAAGGAGACGATAATCTTACTTAAAATATTGACTTATGTTATTTTTTTCTAAATTGTGACTTATTCAAATTATACATTTTCCCCAAGAATGTCAAAATAATAGTATATTCAAAGACTTAATAATGAGACATAGATGGTTAGAAATGTTGATAAATTGAAACATTGATCGTTTAAATGCTTATTTTAACTCATTTATAAATGACTACTGTGTGCGTTTAGCATAAAGTGCTAAATGATCTGATTAGACATAACTATAAACTGAAGCATTAAATCAGTGTTCTAAAGTGCATGAGGACACTACAGAGAAAGAATGTATGAACATGAGACAAATAACATATTAAGAGGAGGTGAAAATGTTTAATGAAACACACATGTCCAAATCATTTGTCTGAAGCTGCAGTTTTGAGAACTTTTGTCTTAAAGACATGATGAAGTTGTACCTAGTCTAGTTACCAACAGCGCAATCTCCAGTCAGAAAGTGTCAGAATTTCCAAGCTTATTTAAAGTTTAGCCTAGTCTTATTAATTCCTCTCAAACATGTCATTAAAAGCTCTCCCATTAAGTGACAATTTCAGAGAAACCATGACCAAAATGTATGTCTAACTGAAACCATGGCTGCCAAAACCGATTTCCTGATGAAATGTTAGATTAGTGTTCTGGTCCTAGAGGGCTTATGTCCAGCACAGTTTGGTAGTTTCCCTGTTAAACACACTCGCAATAAACAGGTGAGTTTAATCACCAGAACATCAAGCTCTGCTGGACACTGGCACTCCATACCTAGAGTTGGACGCTCCTTGGTTTGCATGTCCAATTTGCACTACATCTTGTGACTCAAAGCATAATCAGACACTATTAAATCACAACAAGTTCTACATTAGCTTCATGAAGTCAATAAAAGTGAAAGTGGACGTAATATTCAGCTGTTGTTTGTAAATGGGAAGATTCAGCCAGTCCCAACTTCACTGCAGTCCGATTTTACATTATATACACATCAGTTATGGTGGATCATTACATTCTGCCATTTTTAAACATAATATTTAATCAATGTTATAAGCAGCAACTCAAACGCTAAGGAATTCAACAGAAAGTTTAATTCTAACAGTCACTGGTCCAACAAGCTAGGAACCTGATTAAGGCTGGTGGCCAACGATGATTTTACCCTGAAACTGCAGGTCAGTTCAAGTAAAAACATTTTCAACCATTTTATCCTTGTAAATTCTTTACAAATTGCTTTACATGACTGGAGCCAGATGAAATGCCCCCTGGGAAACAGGACACAGGAGTCAACAGCTATATTTCAGTCACTATGTACCAGTTTTTACAATTTTGTTGGAAAAATAGCAAATTCAGATAACGTTATCCATTCTTTTTATTGTCCTTCAAATCTGACCTCAGGGTGCAGTAAAACTGCCAAAGGACGTCCACTACATACAAGAATCATTTTGTTAACTGTTGCAGGCCAGGGACTCACCTTCCGGAGTATGTGGTAAATTTTTAATCAAATGTTGGACAGAAATGTGGTGACCTTTAAAAAAAAGTTAAAAATTAACAGTGACATTTAGCATAAAGCCACACGTGTGGGCCTCAAGGAAAGAATTTAAATACAAAATGCAGGATTATGCCTTTTTAAAACGACACCAGGCTTTGATTTCTGTTAAGATGTATGATTTGAGAATAGTTTTATAAAGTAACACATTCCATATAGACAGACAAGACAGATTTCATTCCTGATCTAAAAGGTCAATGAAGAAGGGGGCTTTTAATTTAAGCTCAGTCTATCACTTTTTGCTTTGCTTTTCGGTTGGAATTCTGTCCATGTAAGATGAAAAGAAAATTAACAATAAAATGGCAGATAAGGTCCACCAACCCAGCTTCAATTAAACCTTTTTTCACACTAGTGAAAAGCCTGTTTATCTTTTGACCCAGTTAGAGATCGCTGTAAGTACTGCCTTTAATTGTGCCCCTCTTCTTTTGTGATTGACAGCCAAAGAATAGATCGCACCGCGGATAATTGCTGTTTGCGCGAGCTCCTGTATCTCGTTATTCGACGGACAGTGAACTTGGCGAGCTCGTGCGCTGGAGTTCACAGAGATGTCAGGGTCCGCCTTGTAGGTCACAAGCGGGTCAGCGGCTTGGGAACTGGAGGAGGAGGTGGAGGAATAGGGTGGGGTTAGTTGAGCCCCGCCCACCTGCGTTACAATTGGCTGGCAGCTCCTTACAGAAAACAGCCAGACTTTAGCAGAGTGTACTCCTAATTCACTTTCTCAGCACAATCAAGCTAGCTCGACTGAATTATTTATCTACTTGACCTGCTGGGGTTAAAAGTCCGTTCGATTTTTATGCTTGGGGACTCAGAGACATGGCTCATCAGGCGATAAGTTGAAAAGTAAATATACGCTCGCCTGTCATCACAAGCGCCTCGCCCCATTTTGGTGCTGAGGGCGTGGCTCGGTGGAATAGGGGTGGGGCAATGGGCAGCAGCTCAGCCAATCGTAGCGCACGAGGCGGGGTCTGAGCAACGCGGGGGCTTTTCATGATAATCAAGTCTTTTCATTTCGACTCATCGCCTGATCGGAAGGGTCTGCGGGGTCGTTCATTTATAATTATATAAAAAATAGCCAACAAACTGAACAATACAATGAAAAATAAACAACTATTTTAAGACCGTCTTGGAATGCAAGTCATCAAAAGTGGCTTAGTGGGATAATTCAGATGCGTTTCTTGGCCCCACAATGAATGAATGAAATACAGTGATCTCAGTTGCCTAGGAACTGGTTTATACGCCACACAAGTTTTCAGGGCGATACCGCCACGTACATCGCGTTTTCTCTTATCCTGTGTAAACGAACTATACTTGAACTTCAGGTAACATGCGTGTAGTGCGCGGATGGGGCAGGATCTGCCATTACTGAGAGTATTTCACACGTTGTTAACGGTTCTTCATCAATACACAGTTCCCAAAGGCCAAGT
The DNA here is from genome assembly GCA_037576955.1 of Lepidarchus adonis. Lineage (NCBI taxonomy): Eukaryota > Metazoa > Chordata > Actinopteri > Characiformes > Lepidarchidae > Lepidarchus > Lepidarchus adonis. The sequence continues at coordinate 24,610,480 of JBBIGC010000104.1, read as the reverse complement.
CTGAAGATTCGCCGGTGCATTCAGCAAGTCCGAGTCACGTCTTAAGCAAAGCCAACATAGCAATTGCCGCCTAATGGTTTAACACAAGCCTTAAAATAGCCTCCGGACATGGAGAACTCATGCGTCTCGTCCTCTTCACGCCATCAAGGCCCCAAAGAGCTAAAAGGTGAACTGCGGGGCAGTGGCTCCGGCGGCTAACTGTCCGCTCTCAGAAGGAGAAAGGGGAACTCCATAAAATTTTGCTGTAAAATCTGGAGCCCTTCTGTCTCCGCCAATGCCTTATCCTGCCTGTCACCCCCTCGCCCCTGCTCTCCTCTCCTCCTCGTTATAGCAGTCGTAAAAAAGCAGCTACTCTCCATGCTGTGGGTGGGTTTTCCTTCTTGTTTACTCTTCATGTACCGCTAACCTTGCTCCGCTCCGTCACTCTTTAAGCTGACCCACGTTTGAACTCGCCGGAGTATATAGTTTTATTTATCCGCCTGCCCTTTTAATTCCGGGTCAAAGTTCAACAGGCGCTAAAGATCCGGATGTGCACACGCTCGCCTTGAGAAATAAACTCAATATTGGTTTTAATTCACGGTTTTAAATCTAATGTCCACACGTGTGTTGTTCAGTGAGTAAACCATTTATTATTTTTGCACCAAAAAATGACATGTGAACGCGCTCTTATTATTATTATTTAACTGCTTGCGTTTTATCTACACCCAAAGTAACGACTGTAAATACAGAGCACAAAGAGAGGGGCATTAGCACCTTTTCAAAGTGCAAATCCTCTAGATGGTCTGTCTTCTACAGGAGGTGCGGGTATTAGTTCGCCTATAACAAATGGCGCAGAGCTTTGGAGCGCAGGCTCCTGGCCCGGGGGGCGGGGCGACACCACACCACAATTAAAGATGAACTTTGCGTGAACTAATTTATCTGAACAAGGTAACAGGAGGCCGAGACGTGGGGAATGGGTATAAAAGGGATAACCCTGGAGACTCGCGCTTCAGAGCCAAGACTCATCTCTCCAAGTGATTGCTACTTGCTTCATTTTGGGGAGGGCTGCGACTCGTCATGGGCATCTATACTTTACTGGTCACCTTGCTCTGCACGGTGGTACTTCCAGTTGTGCTCTTCCTAGCCGCGGTGAAGCTGTGGGAGGCGCTGCTGGTTAGAAGGCTGGATCCGGGCTGTGGTAGTCCCCTTCCTCCAGGGACCATGGGCTTGCCGTTTATTGGAGAGACGCTGCAGCTCATCCTGCAGGTATAGAGAAGATCTGACCGTTTTCAAATCAGGATGAGAAATGAGAGCGAAACTGACTTCTTATTGAAATTCCCGTTCCACCTTAAACAGCGCAACAGCTGCTGCAGTAGCAGCGCGCGCGCGTCAGAGCGTAATCACTGCGCTGTTAAGGGGGAACGGGGATCAGGAGGCAGCTTCAGGTTCTAGCCTCAGTAGCCCAGTTTATATATATATTATTATATATATATTTATAACCTCTATACTGCATGCAGAATCAGGATGACTGCCAACTCTGTTTGATGCATATTATGTTTAGCGCATTTTTGGTCCATGTTGATAATGTGGTGTTCTCTTGGTTTCTCAGAGGAGAAAGTTTCTCCGGATGAAGCGACAGAAGTACGGTTTTATCTATAAGACCCACCTCTTCGGGAACCCCACCGTCAGAGTGATGGGCGCTGATAACGTGAGGCACATTTTGCTCGGGGAGCACAAGCTGGTCGCCGTTCAGTGGCCGGCTTCAGTCAGGACCATCCTGGGCTCGGACACGCTCTCTAACGTCCACGGGAGCCAGCACAGGAATAAAAAGAAGGTAAGGTCGCTCGTAAATGTAGATTTTGTTTCTCTGTGAGGAAAAGGCGGGCTGGGTAACGAGTTGTGGGGCTCGGGTCACTGACGGCGGGTGTGGGTGTTTTCAGGCGGTGATGAAGGCGTTCTCCCGGGATGCTCTGGAGCACTACATCCCCGTCATCCGAGAGGAGGTGCGCAGCGCCGTGCAGGACTGGCTGCAGCGCGGGCCCTGCGTGCTCGTGTACCCGGACACGAAGCGCCTCATGTTCCGCATAGCTATGAGGATCTTGCTGGGCTTCGAGCCAGACCAGATCAAGACTGACGAGCAAGCGCTGGTGGAAGCGTTTGAGGAGATGATCAGGAACCTGTTCTCTCTTCCTATTGACGTTCCCTTCAGTGGCTTATATCGGGTAAATAGATACATGGTGATTTTAAAAAAAAAAGTAGCTTACATTATATAAATGCCATTATATAATTCCCACTGACCATGTCTTTCTTTAACAGGGCCTGAAAGCGCGAAACTTTATCCACGCCAAAATTGAGGAGAACATCAAAAAGAAAATCCAAGATGGAGACAACGAGAACGAGCCGAAATACAAGGACGCTCTTCAACTGCTTATTGAAAATAGTAGAAAGAGCAACGAGCCGCTTAGCATGCAGGTATATTACCACTCCTGTACCCAACATTTGTACCCCCAAAACAAAAATTGAGTCCAAGTCTGTAGTGTTTTCTAACAAGTGGTGTTTATTGCCCTCAGGCGATGAAGGAGTCCGCAACTGAACTTCTCTTTGGAGGCCATGAGACCACGGCTAGTACAGCAACCTCTCTGGTGATGTTCCTGGGGCTTAATCCTGACATGGTTCAAAGAATTCGAGACGAGTTGGCAGAAAAGGTAAGCTCTTTGACCTCCGTGGCATTGTGGCACTTTGGATGACCTTTGTTTGACAAGTTGGGAATGGATGCTTATGAAGTGCTCTCTCTCCACAGGAGGTTTCCAGCATGCATTCACCTGGAAAGATTCTAAATATGGAGCTGCTAGAACAGCTCAAGTACACTGGCTGTGTTATCAAGGAAACCCTCAGGATCAATCCACCTGTACCTGGGGGATTCCGGGTGGCACTCAAGACTTTTGAACTCAATGTAAGTTTCCTGCAATGGTTGTCTTTATCAAGTGCTTGCTCTACAGTGATGTGAACTTTAATGGCACATTAAGGATGGTCTTTATGTATATGTACCAGGCAGTCTGTGAAAATTCCCTCATGGTTCATCAGTTTATAATTTTTTCTTGTCTTCTCTAGGGCTACCAGATTCCCAAAGGATGGAACGTCATTTACAGCATCTGTGATACGCATGATGTTGCAGAGGTCTTCCCCAATAAAGAGGAATTCCAGCCAGACCGATTCATGACCAAAGGCTTGGAGGACACCTCCAGGTTTAACTACATCCCCTTTGGAGGAGGTTCCAGGATGTGCGTGGGCAAAGAGTTTGCCAAAGTGCTGCTCAAGATATTTTTAGTCGAGCTAGTACAGCAGTGCAACTGGACACTTTTGAATGGACTGCCAACAATGAAAACGGGCCCAACTGTTTACCCCGTGGACAATCTTCCCACAAAGTTCAGCCCTTTCGTCAGCAATTAGTCCATTAACCTGGGCATGAACTGCTTGCATTAACCTTGTACATAGGTATATTTTAATTTTCTAGATGAAATATGATGTATGACATTTTATATTTGGTTTATATAACAGATCTGTATATAAATCCATTTTTTAACAAATGGCACTACTCCTTCATGGATCACTATTTCTTTGAGGTCTCTGTGATGTATATTTGTAATGTAGCTTTGTTTTTATATTTAGTGTTTTGTACTGAATGCAACTTATTTAAATTACTCTTTGCTGTCTGGGCTTTATTTAATAAAACATTGTGAATGCATTGAAAAATCTCTTGTGTTTGAACTGAAATCTGTATAAATGTGTTTCAAACGCTAGCTTAAAATGTAAAAAAAATCTTAAAATGCATATAATTGCCCAAAGCATTTCGGTCACTAGCTTAATGGCAGGAGTTTTAAAGAATCAGAGGTTAGATACTATGTTTCTGTTCTCTTCTGGCTAAAAGCTGCTTGAGTCACTTGCATCACATGGTTCTATGAGGACAGTGTGAGGATTTTGCCCCTTTTAAAATAGAGCTGGTTTATTAGGACATTTCTACAGTCAAGACAATGGATCACAACACAAGTACAAAAGTGGTCTAAGCACCATTGTTATTCATACATAAAGAGCTTTAGGGCCATCATTTTATTTAGTGATGGGAAGGAAACCAAGAGCAGTATGTCAAAGCCCTTGAAATGAACATAAGTAACGCAGGGTCAAATAACTTAAGATCCCTTGGCTTATAGATTACATCAGAATTTTCTAGGTTTAAGTTATAATTTAGAACATGTTCATGGAGGGTGACTTGTTCACACCATGTTTGACTGTTTGGAGGTTGTGTACCTTAAACAAGTCTGTGGAGCACCTTAAAGATCTACATCCACAGCCCTTTTCCATTAACAAGAAAATAAACAGTACAGGGGTTAGGAGCATATGAACAAACTGAAGCTCCACTAGGATAAGAAGCAGCCCATCGTGGCATCAGTGACTACATGCCATGAAACGGTGTAAGAAGGTGGTGGAGGGTTCACACACAAGGCAAGGAGAAGGGGTTTGGGGGGGGAGGGGGGGGGGTGCTGGCAATATCACAACTGCTTGTCGTGCTGTATTTTGCACAAAAGAGCAATTCCATGTGAATGCTGGAACAGGAGGTGACTTGAATGGAATGATGAAGGTCTAACACTATAGAATAACCAGCTTAAGTGTGGCCTCACCCTCTTTCACAAATGCCTCAAAGGAGCAAAATTTCACAAATTACAACATTAAAGGGTGAAGAGACAGAATAGGAGGGGGAAAAGGCTGAATTGGGCTGCCTGGGCGGGCTCGTATCCCAGCACATAGGGGTCATGTGGAAGGGACTTGTCCTTGCGTGACACTGAGATGGAGCAAAAGAGAGAGAGAGAAAGCAAGGGAAAGAATCAGAGAAGCACTGGCGGCCTGGCAGATGCCTCTGTGTTAGCCATTTCTCTGCCCCGTTGTACAGGCTCCTGATTTACATCCACCCGACTTCATGGCTGACACCTTTATGTCCAGTCGTCCTATCCGGGCAGGCCCGGGCTCTGTGATAGATGCAGCTGAACTTTTCCTCCTATCACCTTGTAAAGAACCTCCACCCGGTCTATTGTTTAACATCGAGGGGCCGACAACAGAACTTTTTATTCGCAGAGCCATTTTTTGTCTAAATTTGTGAGTATATCGAGAATTTACAGCTGCCAAATGAAAGCCGTTTCAGACTCTCTTGTTTTTACGCAGTTCCTCAAGCCTGGGCTCAAGTAAATCAACATAATTGCGGCTGGACCTGTATCGGAACAACTTCTGTTCAGGCACAGTTTACGAAGAAAAGAATGGCTGTTTCAGGACTGTAGCTCTGAAAACAGAAAGCCCAGAGAAAAGCAGAAGAAAACATTTCTGGTAAATCTTCACCAGAGGCTGGCGAATTTAGACATATATGGTGATTGGCTTTACATGTGCCTAGAATCCTCGAAAATCTCCCTTTTAAAGTAATTTGAACTCTATTTGACTCCTCATGTCCACCCCCACCCCCCACCTGAGAAATTATGTCTTCAGTGCCTCTGCAAGTCTAATGTGCCCTTAAACATAAGAAACTCCAACTAAACTTACATCTATGCTGTAGCAGACAGGGTGTAAAGAGCTTTTCCATTGATGGAGATATGGCTCTCCAGCACCAAAATGAAAATGGCTTTTTCATTACCACAAAAGTCAATGCAAACGCTCCTAACAGCATTTACATGTCTGCTGCACTCTTGCCCTCCTGCCGAATCATATCAGACCTTTCCAGCGCTCATTTGGATTACCTATTAGCGGCCCAACGCTATTACTTACAATCAAGTGGGGGCTTTTCACGGGTCCCAAGGGTCAGGAAAAGTTCAGTCATTTACAAAAAGAGGCATGACCTCACGGGCACATTAAATTGTCCATTTCTCAAGAGTTTGAGCTTCTGCAAGTCCTGGATCTGTCTGTCCAAAAACGAATGATGATGAAAACAGATTTGAAATGACTCAAAATGCCCATGAGGCGTAAAAAACAAAAGAACACAAGGGAAGGCAGTGAAATACATCACTCTGTAAATGAAAATGACTCAGTTCATGGTAAAACAGCACATAATGAGGAAGAAGAAGAAGAAAAACTTGATCTAAGTATTAGTTAAACAGTCCACATTGGTGAATCATCAACAAAGGAACCAGCACACCAAAATTCACAGCCCTGTTTTAAGGTAGATTGCTTTTATGTTAGTAATGGTGCTGCTGCTATTACTGCTAAATGTTTGCAGTGGTACAATGGCATTTAAGACAGAAAAGAAAAACAGAATGGTCTCATATAAACCCCTGACTGCCCTTCAGATCACCATCATGAAAAAGACAAAGCCTGTGGAGACATGAGGTCAACATTGAACGTGCAAGAAGCCACACCCTGATGCGGTTCAGGTGGCATCATTCTTTTGGCCTGAAGAGCACAACTTTCTCAGTTTTCAGTGAAACAGTAGCATGAACAATGACTGTGTCCCATTTACCTCTTAGAGCAACAGAAAAAGCCATCAGTGATTAAGTGAAAACAAATTCCTGAAGATGTTTTAAGAAGGAAACTCTATGAAGATTAATGGCTTATACCTGTAGCTTGTCAGGTTAAGTGGCATGGCTCTCACTTTTACTTTTGAATGTCCCCACCTTAACATGGAAAAACTCTCAGTCACCACACATCAGGACTTTGCCTTTAACCTTAAATTCACCCTAACATGTTATCAATGGTACGTTTAGAGATTTTGTTCTTTTATTAGAACCTTCCCTCAGACTGTCATGTTGAGCATAATAAATATACCAGTGTGGAATATTTCCTATCTCTACACAGAAGAAACTCCATGCTGCCTTTATTGTTGGATGCGCCATGATAGTTTTCTAGTGAGTGTTTGGGTGGAGCTTGTCTTGCCAGTTGCAATATGGAGTTAGAAAATGATAAACCCATCAATTTAGAAACAAGTTTTATATGCTTTTTTAAAAAGTTAGCATAGTGATATCTCAGTAAAAATCACACAATAGTAAAATGATGTCAAGAAAAATATCTGTATTATAGATTAAAATGCTTGCTACTATATTGTGAATAATTTGTATAGGCTCATACACTTTCAGATCAGCGTTTAACACTCGCTGTGGATTTGACTACCCTGCTGAAGTAATATAAAAAAATAAAACAATAAAAAGATGATTCCCATTGAAGTGGATTCAAAATGCAGCAACTCAGCTGATCTTGAATGAATCAAATTCAAGTCCTTGATACCCACTTACAGGATCATCAATAGATCAGCTAGCAGTTACCTGAAGCCACTGATCCGGGCCTATACACCTTCCAGATCACTCAGATCAGTGGTCAAAAAGTGTTTGGATATTCCACCCTGACATGGAATTCAGCACCACTCCAGGCGTTTCTCGTTTGTTATCCCTCAGTGGTGAAACGAGCTGCCCAGCAACATTAGAACTGCTCATGTTGTCGGTAACTGTCAAGAAAATAGTAATGTTTCATTTATGCTTCATGTAGTGCTTCACTTGGCATCTGTATTTACTGACTAAGAAGAAACGTGTTGTAGCACCACTTCAGTGTTGTCCTGTGCTGATAAAATGCTTGATCGTTCCTGTACATTGGAAGTCACTTTCGAAAAACGATCAGCCAAATAAAAAAATATAAATTTTAAACATACATTTTTATTTACACATCATTAAAATGATTAAAAAACACCTAAAATATTCATTTTCTGTTGTTGTTTTTTTCAGCAGGATAATCAGAATAAAAATAAAAAGCAGCATAAATGCGAAGTACATTTTCATTAGGTTTGCTTGCTCAACAAGGTAGAGTGGGACATAAACCTAAATGTAATATAAAGTAATAAGTGGACAGCAAAATAAATAAAACAGCATGGAGACAGTAGAAGAGTAAGTGAAACAGCAGAATTAGCTGATCTTTCAGAATCAGTATTAAGTTGTTAATGACCAGTCCTTCCAAGTAAACCATAGAAGAACCACTTTTGGTTTAAAGAAAAATGAAAGAATTTGGTTGAAAGAAAATGCGCACAGACTGGGGTTTCCAGTGGTCCTGTTTTGAGAATCTCTGCATTGGAATCAACCCAGGTTCTGGATGATCCACCTCTCAGCTAATTAACAAGTCAATCTTGGGTTCAATGCAGGGAAGGAGTCCAGGGTTGGAAAAAACTGCTCTAGATGATTCTTGCAAATGAGATTACTGAGCATGAAGGACATTTAGAGTTTAAGGAACATCGGCTTAAAGCTAAAGGTTCTAGATGAACTGAATAAGGTGTATTACGCACTACTTATATAATAGTTTCAGTGACTTGGACAGAGAGACAGCAGTAGAATTTGGAAGGCAGAAGAAAAATGGAGACCAGTTAAACTGATCTTTCATAGGTGTTCAGACATCTTTAAAGGTCTGAAAGGATAAACAAATAATTTTTTCCATCTCATAAACAGTTACTCTCAAAACGACAAACCATATGGCTGCCCCAACTCTAAACTTGAATATTCACGTGATATCATATTAGTGTATCATGAGTTAAAAACAACATTTATGATTCGCTTCCCAAATAAGCTTGCTTTCTGAAACAGCCTCCAAAACCCCCAGAGATATCCAGACGAGAAATAATACAACCAATTCCAGAAGGATTTGGCAAGGTGAGAGATAATGACTGGCTCTGTAAGACAACATCTGCAATTGCAGCATTCCAACTGTAATGTCTGCCACGCTTCTGAAGACAAGTTCAAACATTTCTCACAGTTCATGACTGACAGTGGCCTCCAGCTGCTCCTCTTGAAGTTGGCGGCTTTTCGCCCAGCCCCAACCCCAAGCTGGCATGAATGGGTTCAGATGTACACGACTTGCTCTCGTACACCCATACCTGATGACAGCAAATGTGCTACAACGATCACAACAGGATATCATTGTCAAAAGTGTTCCAGCTCAATAAACATTACAGAGCAAATGAAAACCAACAACACACTTCCGCTGTCCCTGTAATTGCTTCACAAGACATTAACATGAGTTAAAAGTGAAAAGTTTGAATATTTTCCAAAATGCAATAAAAACAAAACCTGTAATATGTTGATTTCCATGAACTGACGAAAGTTCACAGAAAAGATGTTTAATAGTTTTACTGACCAACTCATCTGTATTTTGTTAATTTAGATTTTGATGGCTGTAAAACATGTTTACCATTGTGTTACTTTTCCTTTTATACTGTTTAACCATTTGGGAACTGAAGATACAATTTATAGCAGCTAAAAATTATACTTATATATTTTATATATTTTGTCCATTCTTGCTTGATATGAGACATCGGCTCAACAGTCTATGGTTGCTATTGTCTGATTCTCTTCTTCACTATGGGCCTTACATTTTTAGATCTGGACTAGCAGCAGGCCAGTCAATCACATGCACTCTCTGCTTATGTGTCTATAAAGCCGTGTTGTAGCCCATGCATGTGGTGTGGAAAAATGCTCAAATATGCATGGACGTCCTGACAAGAGATGTGTGTCTCTAAAAACCTAATGCCATCTCATAGTTAATGGTTCCTTCACATACATGTGAGTCCCATGCTATGGTCACTGATATACACCTGTACCATCACAGATGCTGGCGTTTGAGAAGAATCTGGATGTTTTACACTGTGAAACACATTGACACTTCCTGTTTTTGTTTCTGTAAACAAACTTAAATGTGGACTCATCTTACCACAGCGCATGGTTCAACAGTTTTCCAGCTGAGATGAGCTCAGGTCCATAGAACTTGTCAATATTTCTGCATAAAGTTGATATATGGCTTCCTCTTTGTGTAATACAGTTTCAAGTTACATTTCTTGATGCGTTGACAGATTGTGTTCAGTTACAATGATTTTCCCAAGAACTCCAAACCCAGGTGGGTACATTTGTCACAGTAGCATGACAGGCAATGATCACTTGCATTCAGCAGTAGTTTCCGGCCTTGCCCTTTATGCACTAGGATGTCTCTGACTTCTCTGAATATCTTCACATGTTAAGTGCTGTAAATGATGAAAGTTCTCTGGAATCTTTTGTTGAACAATGTTCAACCAACCAACCAACAAAGAATTCTCTGGTATGCAAATTATAATTACACTGGTCAATAAAACTAATCAAAATCTTTCCTTTGTACTTTGTTAGCTACATAAACGTTCACATGAATGAACATATCACAGATTTGAGTTTTTACAGCATCTAGGAAAATAACCTACATTTTCTGCCAAGTGGGTTTGTAAATAAGAATATGAGAGTACACTTTAAATGTATGAGAAAAAAACTAGGCCACATTTGTTTAATAGTTAGATGATGATTGAAATGATTGAGTGCATACAATATAAAAAGGAAATTATTATCTGATGTCAAAAGACACCAAGCAAATGGTGACTCAGCTTTAGATCAGTTCTGATTAGTTTATGAATAACATAACATGTCCCTCAGGCCTACTGGTATGGTTTATCTATGGTATTTCAGAGTTAGGGTCAAAGAGAGTTCAGACCAATTTCTAATGAACCGCTCAGTGTTGTTGTTTACTTGTAACCTGTTTGGGCTTCACTGGAAAAGGAAACTGTTAAAGCTACGTTCAGCTTGTTTTTAGTAGCTGTGTAAAGTACAATTTGGGAAAGTGTGCTTTGAAAGCTTCAGCTCTTAGTGTCTTGATTTGAACTGTAAAGCAATGTCACATACCTTTAAAAGTTCGAAAGTTCAGCCTAGCCATGAACTTTGTCAGCCCTCATTATGTCGTTCCACGAAGTCAGAGTGCTGCCAGGGAGGCAGGAAGAAACCACCTTGCCCTCAGAGGACACCGACTGTGATGTTAATGCTATAGTTCAGCAGGTCATTTCACCTGGAATGAACCGGTATCACTTTGCGTGGGTTACAGATCATATAAAACTAGACAACATTGTTTTGTCTTGGGGAGCCGTACTTTGATGTTTGTGGTGCCAAAAAGCAGTTAGTAGCATTTCTCTTGAGCACAGTGTCTATATATTTTTAAAATATTCGATTAGGCCTTTAATATTAATATTCTTTTGTAGTCCCCTGTCACTGATGGGCTCATGGCATACCCCACCCCTCTTATGGTGCACCTGTGTGGAGGTTCACCTGTTACTATTATTCACCTACTAACTATTTTAGCTTCTATCCTGTGTGTATTGTTACCTTTGTGTTTCACACAATGATGACTATGTGGTGTCAAGAATCATGTTTTTTCTTTTTTTTTGACACTGTATGGTTTGTAAGTGAACATGCTTTTTAACAGTAGGAAGCTAAAATGATCAAAAGTTATATGAAAGTAGCTTTTTGGAAGAAGAGATTTAGGCAACCTTCTGGTCAGGTGTTCTGACTGGTACTGGGCAATAGTTCACTTTCCGTTGACTGTGCATCCTGTGAAATATTCATACACTACTTTGACATGAAAACTATAAATCAAGTTCAAAGCAATTTCTGTCATCTTTTATACATAGCAAGGGACATAGTAGATTACCAGCTCTGCATGTGACAAAGCACCAGATAAGCACCACTGAACAAATTTCTCAGCACAAGGTGCCTACACATGACTCGCAATGAGAGATTTTAACACTAGTCATGTGTGATCACTTTTAGGCCAATGGCCATCCAAGACGGTGATGTAAATGATGATGATGATGATGATGATCATCATCATCATCATCATCATCATCATCATCATCATCATCATCATCATCATCATCATCATCAAAGTAATGATATTGTACAATATAATATTAATTCATTTATTTTTATTATCATTATTATTGTTGTTGTTGTTGTTGTTGTTGTTGTTGTTATCATAGGGGGGCAAGATATTATGCAGCAAGTGAACATTCATTTCTTGAAGGTGATGTACTGAAAGCAAGAACAATGGGGGAGCATAAGGATGTATGAGGAGTGCCCATATGGACAGAACCATATGCCCCCTAACTGATCATAACCCATTGAGGCCCACCCATACAAGAGGAACTGTCGATGCCTTTTAAAACTGAAATTATTATTACCATTATTTTTTAATGTATTTTTATTTAAGTTTGTCTGTTATTACTATCCGGTATCAACCAGATCGTTTGTCACACACACAAAAACAGAACAGGTGCAACAATCGAAAGCAACTATATGCCTTCTGCCTCAGTAAACATGCCGAGTAGAAGATCAGCCGTACCACAAAATGCAGATAGAGATCCTCCTCTATGCGTCTGTAAGGTAAATTTTAATTTTGTAATGTCAGTCTTCAAGTATTTGTGAAATGTATTCAAATTATTTTCCAAAGAGTTTGATTAAACCATCCAAAACGAAACTCCAACCAAAAAAACCTCTAAAACTGTAAATAATGCAACAACGAACAGTTCAAAAAGCAACGCAAAGCAAAGATACCTTTCTTCAATTCCTTCAAAATCAGATCCGCAAATGTTGTTGTCATTGTTGCCGCCCCCGCTTTCATGAAAGCAACAAGCTGGAGCTAAAATTCTGAAATGTAGGACTTGCATTGCGGCATGATGTCTGTAAGTTCAAATGTTATCAACTTAATTGATCACGCTCAACTACAGTACAATGTCACTACCAGTGTAGAGCTGCAAATGCCTCCTGGGGCTAAATTAGATGCTTTTACTTCAAGTCTGTAAATTCAGTAACAGCTAATAGCATGGGGCAGCTTATCTTAGAGTTTTAAAGCATTAATGAGCATTTTCTGCAGCTTATAGAATGGGCAGCCTATAATGTGGGGCGGCCCATCGTTGGGGAAATACAGTAAACAGCTAGCATAGTTTAAAACCTACCTAGCTTGTTAGCAAGCTAGCTGATAGCAAACGAGAAGTTTGTATAAAGGTAGCATGCATTTCATTGTCCTCAAAAACATTTTGTCTGTTAAAATGACTCAGAGAAGTATTAAATTAATTCTTAGTCATTTTAAGTCAAAATTACATCTCATTATAAAATATATTTTGTTACAACATTACAACATAACCTTTTTACAATGCAGTTACAATTGGATTTGCCACTGCATGCAATACTGCACCCACTTTCTTGATGTCTTTAGAAATGACAATTTACAGTTTAATTTGCAATATTATGCAATTTTATCATTTTTATATTATATTTATATTTTATTTTATTTTATTTTAATGTTATATATTAATAACCTTGCAACAAGTTCATTCTAGTTGCTAAGATATTTGTGTGTTTTGGGTTTTGTTGTGTTTTGCTTATTTCTAGAAATCTGATTCAGTAATTTCAGTAATTGTTCACCCTGATGGCTGTTTTTATAAACTTAATCTGTCAGTGAAAGGTGCTTTGTAAACAAATTTTACTTACTTACTTATGTTCCATTTTCAAGTGTGTAAGAATATGAAAACATGAAATATGAAAATATGACTGTATGACTAAATGTAAAAAGCCTATTTTTCTTTTAGAAATGTAAAAACAATCAATATCAATAATAGCCAGGTAGAATACTTAAAACTAATTCAATAAAGAATTATCACTGAAACAATTTCCAAACAATCAAACAAAATGTTTAGTTCAGTATGAGAATGTGCTCTTGATGGTCTGCAGTTTCAAAACAGCCTGCAGATTTCCTCATTATACTGCAGGATATGAAATATTTTACCCTCCGCTTTGACTTCTTCACTCCATACATTCAATGTAAGTGCTGTCACTTCAGCTTCACATCAAGATGTGGAGTTCAGGTTAGAGGGAGTAATTCAGACTGCCTGCTAATTAACCCTGAAACAAGCGCAGAAGTCTTTAAGGAATCTCCTCAGGCAGACGGAGAGTGGAGTGTTTGGAGCTGGAGATAAGACTGACTCTGCTCTGTCTCCTGCTTTGTTGGCTTTAATCTCTGCATCAGCAGTGCCAGACACCACATCTCCAATGCTCCTTTAATTTACTTAACCATGCACTGCCTACAAAATGACCATATCAAGGTGGTAAATTCCAGTTATTGATCGGGAGCAAATTAGTAAATAAAATACATTGTGATCCTTTAAGAAATTAACAATGGTGAATAAAGTAGAGTCAAATATTTACTGCATATATCATTATAATCATGCTTTTCTTTTCATATGCTTTTGAACGTTATATTCAGAAAACATGCAAATAGAGGCATGAATTCTATTGGCACAAGCTTATCCCAGATGGACTGAAAGACAGTAGAAATGTGTGCAGCCTGTTTTTGGAAAAGGATGTTGGGTTCTTCACACCAAAGATGAAACGGATCATCCTGATTATTATCAGTGAACGTCCATATTTATTTCAATGCTTGGCCTCATCCTGCACATACTACAACAGCTCATGTGTCCATGTGCTTGACTTTCCTTCTGTCCTAGGGCCCAGAATTCCTAGCAGTCCCCCATCCAGGAATGCCTGGCCCTAAGTAAGCTGACGTGTATTTATATTATTTTACTGTAAAGTCGCTTTGTTCTGAACCGACATCATCTCTACAGTTCAGTACTGAGTGCACACCTGAAGCTGATGCTCCTCACTGTTGTTGTGCCCCTCCCCCTCACTAAGTCATATGGCCTGCACATGAACCCAGGGCTGACTTTCTCCCCTCTGCTCTCCACCACCTGTCTCCACTGACCCTGCTCCTGCTCCCCTGCCCTCCTGCCTACAGAACGGAAAAGTTACATTAGCTATCACGATTGACAGCAGGCGTCAGCAGAGCTGATGGCATGATGTCATGTTAGGCTGGCAGCTTCTCGTACTTCATTCCCCTCTGAGACCACTGGAGATGAGTAGCTGCTTCTGTTGCTGTTGTGCAAAATGTATGACAAATGTATTACAATCTGCTTGCACTGTGTGATCTATCATTTTACTAGCACTGGACTCAGCTAGCGGTCATGGTATATATGACCCACTTCTTAAATACTGTTAACAAATGAAACTTCATGAACTTTAAGCACATGGATGTGTAGAAGAGTGACTTAAAGAGGTTCCTGATTGTTGAGAGTGTATTCTATTGCAGGCTTTTTAACGGCCTTATGTCTGTGGCTGATGAATGTAAGCAGTAATAAATCTCCTATTCCGTCAACAGCACAGGTTGACAGTAAGGGCAATCTGAAGTTGTTTGAGGTATGGAAGAACAGGTAATGGTACTTGTCACAGGGGCAAAACGTTTTCCTGGCAGCTTGTTCGCCGGTTTGGGACAGCAGCTGCCCTGGCAGGATTTTGAAAGCAGCAGAGTACAAGGAAGACTGACGCAGTTCATGGAGAGGGCAAAAGAAGTACAGAGTAGAATGTCTGTGACACTAGCACCCACACACACACACACACACACACACACACATATGCTGAAAGAGTTACCTCTCTCTGTGCCACCACAAATCTCTCCCTAAAAAGACTTGCTCATCTCAGCAGCCATTATCAGGCCTTCGGGTTCTCACAGAGTTCAATCTCATGTCACACAGAGCGAGCTGCTCCCCTCATTTCCTGCGGCCGCCTCAGCTAATAGAAAACACGGCCCCTGCTGGAAAGACTTAGCTATCTCCTTCGACCTTTCACGCAGTAATCAGAAATGGTGAGTTACAATCTGTGAACCACAGAGGCACACCGAACTCCATAAACGTGGAGACGGGATGTCATGAGGGTAATTGAGCACTTCTTTGACCTCTTTTAGCTTATCAGTTGTATAAAACTCTAATGGTAGATAGATTTACCTTAGCCACCTCATCCCTCATCTGTCAAGAGCAGCTCTTTGTCTCCACTATTCCACAGCTTAATCCTGCCTTTGATTCTACACCTCAAGGGCCGTGGGGGAAGCACACAGGGAAAAAGACTCTCAGGGGCCCAAGCATGTGCATGGTGACAACTTCTGAATATTGCTGATTACTGCAGTTCCAGTTGTATTATGTTTATGCATGATAGTGTTCATGGGCTCCATCTGTAGAACAATAACCCCACAATGACCTTCTTAGGATAAGCTCTGTGGCTGCAGCTTTAGCACAATAAAGATAGGAAGCACGGCTGTTACTCTGAGGACTACCTATGGATTTTCCTAGAAAGGTAATGGTGATGGCGAAAATTCTGTTCCGTTGATTAAAATAAGTTTGGAACATAATTGAAATTTTATATATAATCCCAGGCTGGTTTTCTGGTCACAGAGGCTCCAGAGTGTTGCCCCACCATGGGGAGATTGCAGGTTCGATCCCAAATTTTGGCAGAGCTCTCTGTGGCTGAAGGTCCAAAAGAAAACAATTGTGTGATCTACCTAGGGTGTGAAATTTAACATGATGAAATTGAAATTTTCAAAACCAAAATTCATTCTCATTCTATTTTCTAGAGTAAAAGCAAAGAAAATATGTTTGCTATATTGTTTTAGTCTATAACGCACTTCTTTTTAGCTTCTTTTGGAAAATCTTACCAGAATATTGGTAATTAATGGAAAATATCTCCACAAACCATCCCTAAAAGTCAGAATTGAAGCGAATCACTGTGAGGTCAGACATGTACACACTAGTCACTGGGGAGGCACTGTTTGTTGCAAGCAGTATTTAAAAGCACTCCCACATTGAGGTTTCGTCAAGCGAAGTGCACTGTGTTTGAATAAGAGGTCCAAAGGGCAGGTTTTAAGTCTGGCTGCGAACCCAAGACGAGCTGACCCACGCATGGTGGCTTGACGCAAGGCACGTAGGTGTGATGGGGCTGAGCCGGGGCAGAGCGGAGTCCAGGTGGGCCTGAAGCCATGCTGAGACAGACAGGGACAGATGGGGGGTGTTTCACAGCTGGGAAACCAGTCAGTGCAGGCTCACTGACCGAAGTGGCTCTCTGTTGACTCGGGCCGCCCTGCTCGGAGCCCTCCTGACCTGAACCTAACCCCTGTGATGTTAATGCTTATTTATGGCCTATTATAACACAATGCTTCATCCTCCCCAGTGCTACCTTGATTTATGCCAGATTCATCACACCTCACGGCCACTGTCGCAACCTTCATGGCCCAGCGCACGCCACGTCTTTTTTTTTTGATAAAGTCTTTAGGGCAAGGATGAACAGGAAACAAGATAAGCTGGGTTTTTGTGTTTGCTAAAAAAAACATGGGCAACCATGTCAGCTGCCAGCGTTAATAGGGAGTTATTTGAAAGGAACAGGAATGTTTTGAAAGCTATTTAAATATACATGACCTTATTAGAGTTAATGATTGTGTAGTGCAGTATGTTACCAAATGTGTGGCAAGTTTGGAAATCGGGTCAGGTCAAAAATGTCTTGTGAACTGGAGAAACCAGAACAGTCGTTACATGCAAGGGTGAATCTGTAAGAAAAGTGTCAATTAACGATGTGGGGGGCTTAACATGAAGCCGTCTGAAGTGGTACCTGCTAAGTGGCGTCATTAAGCTGGAGTCAAAGTGTCTAGATGGCTGCATTGTGCACCTCTGGCCTTGCTTCCTGCCTGGCCTGAAGATGCGGATTGTCCTGGAACTCTTCACAGGTCAGAAGAAGACAGAGGACAATGGAGCTTTGGAGGTGACGGGGAGATGCCATGAGTCTGCCATTCCTGCCATTAAGTCTAGTCATCTAGTCTCTCCTCCTGGTCTGTCTCTATCTCTTTCTTGTCTCGGTTGCCTCCGGCGTGAGGCCTGCAGTAGCGAGACACCAAGATGCCAAACCTACTGTTCACACTTTCATTTAGGGACGTATTATCTGGGACGACACCTCGCCTTCTTGTGAAAAGAGAAGACAAAAGAGGCAGGATGGTACCTCAGGTCCTTTGAACTAGCTCTGTCCCTCCCCTTGGCCCTGCCACCAAGCTAGTTTGCATTTTACACCAGTGCGAGGCCAGTCTGACGCACACACAGGTCGTTACAAGGCTCCGTTTGAGATTGTAGCCTCAGACCTAAAACCCCTTTGGGAATCATAAAGGTACAACAGTCCCTGTAAACATGCTTTGATACATTCAGTTTTATGGGACATTACTCAGAGGAAGACGTTGTCTTATATTACAGGTCCATTCTGTCCTCAAACTAACAGAGCTTCTCAAGCTCCACCTAGAATCACAGCAAACAATGCAAGGCAATGCCAACTGTACAGAAACATTGGCACAAAACTATGTTGTTGTTTTTTTGCTATGAAAATGTACAAATGTTTACAAAAATAAAAAATAAATACATTAATTATTAATAATAATAATAATAAGACAAAAATCTGCCAAAGGGGTGAGCAGGATTTCTTGAAATGTAATTAATACATATTTGTAAGAATTTGTAGGACAGTACTCAAAATGCTGCACTCAGATTACAGAAATATAGCTTTATTTATTCATTACTTATCCAAACCGCTCATTCATTTTGAGTCACAGGGAAGCTGGGGCCGATCCCAGCTGACTATGGGCACAGACCAGGGTTCACCCTGGACAGGAGGCCAACCCATCACAGCCCGGAATATAGGTTAGCAAAACAGAAAAATAGACTTAGATTGAGTTCCTTTCAATTCTTTCTTAATATTGTGTATAGAAACTAATTAAAAAAAAATATTTACATATTTATTTACTACTGACAATATTGTAGCAGAGCTGAGGCTTAGGGGGCACATGCTGGTGCAGCACAGCCCTCTGAGTAATTGCTGTTTATGTGTGTTTGGACTGTTTTTGGGGGATAAATGTTCTTATTGTTTGGGGAATTGTTTGTGTATGTGTTTGTTGCACTAAGTTGGATTATTTTAGTTTTTTTTGTGGGAGTTTGTGTAATGGACTGGATTCACCATCACTGCACCGTTGCACTGTTCAGAGCAGTGGCATGTTGGCTGGATCCAGCTGTTTGAAGCAATGGAGTTCTGATGTCCAAGTGTACTTGTGTGCTATGCCAGTTGGGCCCGCACTTATGCGTTGGAATTCTTGTAAGAACTAAAATGAAGGGTTCCATCCCAATGCAAGCATTGAAACTTGGTGTCAGCCTCCATCATTTTACCTCAGATGATTGTCCAAGCCAAAAATCATCACAATAGGTTTTAACTACTAGTTTCAAGAAATTTCAAGATCACTTACTAAGTATATATGGTTCACGCCATTGTCAGATTAGTTTTGCCTAATATATCTATTTATGTTTTATTATCCTTCTAGTTTTCTGTTTATTTCTTTGTACTGCTGAGGTGGATCAAGTACACAACTCCCTTACTAGAGTCAAGGTTTAGATACTCCTGGTCAAATATTATTTCACATGAAATTAGTTCAGTCAAAGTTTTACTTAAGTTAAATTGCTGCTGAATTACTTGCTTAAAAATACTAGTAAATAACCAGTATATTGTTTTATTGTTGCCACAAGGCTATTAAAGAATCTAATGACTGAAACAAACATACTGAGTACTTTTCACTTATTTGCAGAAGATGTAGAATTAAAAATTTGTTACAGAGCCTATAGTAGTTGAATCAAGTCAAGAGCAACGTTTCCTAAATGCTTTACTGTAATATGAGAGCGATCATGCATGTTGTTGCTGTAAATAAAGCACAGTGCTGTTCAATAAAGCCTGTGCAGCATCATTACATGCACGAGTTCTGACTTACGTCAAAATTCAAGTTACATCACACTCAGAGGAACCGAACCCCCTCTATTTGTCTTTCAAATATAATGGAGTACATTTCTCAAGTAAAGTACAGATACCCAAACAATTGACTTAAGTACAGTACTCAAGAAAATGTACTATGTTACTGCCCATCCCTGGTTTGTGAATGTCTTTTTATTGCAGTGTATCAAAATCTTTAATCTAAGACAAGCTATAAGGAGGCCACATATTGAATATTGAATATATTACACTAATAATAATAGTGTATTAATAGTTATTACTAATAGTAATAATAAATATAATAAAAATAACCCATTTGTGGGCAGAGGTCAACTGATCTGCACCACAGTTCTGATTTTAAAGCTTTCTCCTTGAGACCTGGTTGTATCTAAAGATAAATATTTCCATTTTTACCAATGTTGGAAGGTCACACTTTATCAGAAAGTATATGTTATATTAATAATTCCTGCATGCAGTCTCTGAACGTTGCTGAGAGGCAATGATGGATCATCATTTCATTCTTTGCAGAGGTACTCATCCAGCCCCCCCCCCCCAACCCCCACCCCCAATTGCAGGCCCAATTTGTGGGATGCTTTTCCAAAATAGTGTTTCTTTTGAGACTTCCATTAGCCCGTTCTTTCAGCTCGGAGACCTCCCACCCCTGTGTGCTTTGCCATGCATTCATCATCCATTTTCACTTTTTTTTGTTAAGGCCATGCATCAAATGATCAATCATAGACAAGTGTTTGCTTTAGCATCAGCCATCTTTCATTGTCACCATCAAAGGACTGTCTTGTCTTCTGTTGTAGGGGTGAGAGAGAATGAGAGAGAGGGGTTAAAAGAGAAGAGTCATAGAGCCTCATCCTTACAACAGAAAAAAAGCATGAGGACTTTGCCTAAAGGACTGCGCAGTCACTCCACTGGGGCTGTCCACTGTCCAGTTCAAGCTGGGAAGACAAACCAAAAAAGATGATTGTGATGACTTTGGAAACGCAGTCGAGAACTTGATGAGAACTATGTTTTGGTGAGATTTTTCAATCACCTGGACATTTAGGCCTGTCATTATTACTGTAGTAATGACCAGTTAGAACAACAGTATTAGAATAATAGGTCAGTTAATCTGATTATTTAAATTAAATTGACAATAAAATTAATTTTAATGTACAACAGCAAATCAAGTCTTTGACAGATCCAACATAACAGACAATAATGGGCTTCGTTCACCATTAATTTTTCTTAAATTTGTTTTATTATAGTCAGATTCATGACCATATTGGTAAAAAAATATCAAAACCATACACCTGTATAAATAGGTCTTATTAAAAATGTTTGGTGAATAAGGCCTGGTCTTTGTAAAGTAGGACTTTAAAGGGAAGTCTGTTTAATTTTATGCCAAATAAGAATGATAGGTGTCAGAAAATGCATATAATAGGCAAGTTTCAGGCTTCTTTTCATACTGTACGACTGAGAACATACAATATAATATGCATGTCATAAAAAAACGACAAATCCATTTCACTGTGTCACTGTATATTCATATTAGCTTTGTAATCAATTGATCGAGACAGGCGTACTATGTTCTGTGCCGCTCATAAACATGTTGCTTATTTAATGAGGACTGCGTTATCATCTTGGCAGTAGGTGGAGTCAGAGTGTAGCATCCATGGGTGACATGTGCTAGGAGACTGGTCTGAAAGTGAGCTTGGAGATTTCTCACCAAGTCTGCCCTCTGGTTCACCTTCCAAAGCTGCTGAGACCTCCATCCTTCTCCATCTGTCAGCGGCAGAGACGCTGTGTTTTACTGCTGCTGGAGCGGAGCACTGCAGGCCTGAGTTCAGCCAGAATTCAGCAGGAATGCTCTTAAACAGTGCATACACTGCATTTGACCCCCCTCCCACACACACACACACACACACACACACACACACACACACACACACACACACACACACACACACACACACA
>JBBIGC010000104.1:24566191-24579419 GCA_037576955.1 Lepidarchus adonis | reverse complement strand
GTGTGTGTGAGAGAGAGAGAGAGAGAGAGAGAGAGAGAGAGAGAGAGAGAGAGAGAGAGAGAGAGAGAGAGAGAGCGTGTGACATATGTATCTCTGCCCAAATGACGCCCTTTACTCCACATAGACGGTCATAAACATGTGCCACATATCGCTTGCTGTTCCATCCACCTTCCACACAAGATAAACGCAGATGGGGGGGAACGAAAACAGCTGTCTGTTCAGCAAGGGCTCATCACAGTGTCTTTCTCACACACTGACAATTTCTCATTTAAATGCTTGTCTGACTTTAGTCATTTCTGGAGCTGAACTGCCACTGGGAGATTCCCCTCAGTCACTGGAGAACATCATTAGTCAGGGAACTGTACCATATTCCATCCACAGGCATTTTTCTTTGTGAGCCTCTTTGAAGAAATGTACAAATGTGTCAGTTTCCCCTGTAAATGTAAACGTACAGTATCTTCTCAACCTGTTGATGGGATGCTGTTAGATCTTAAAACCATTAAGTGCTTTCTGACCAAACAGCTCTACTCACCCAAGAGTTCTGTCCACATTCGCACCACCAGCAGGAACAGAAAAGAGCCAATGGTTGATATAGCGACGGCTGACAAGAAAAATTATTATATATTAGTGCTCAACCTGTCTGTCACCTGGAAAGCAGACCACGCAACGTCATTTAGAGTCCTAGGACAAGTGTTAGTGTTACATTGGCTTACAAATGTAATAGGAATGAGTTGTAAGTCTTATTGGATAACCCTGTCTGCCAAGTGTGTATATTGTGAAGACTGAACATGCAAATGTGAGCATAAACTATTTAAAAGCAGTGTCTGAAAGTGAGACCAACCCCTTGATTTTGGACAGATGTAATGAGAACATCATTTACTGAATTTATCATCAATGGAAACATTCTGAACTTGGTGCAGTTGTATTTGTTTGAGCTGTTTAACCGCATCTTTATGAGAACAGTGACCACAGGAAATGGCAAAGCAAAAGGTTCTTGGAAAGTGGAGGTGTTTGGCGGACAGAGGGTTGACCAGGCTTTAGTCAATGGTGGCCAACATGGAACATCGCTTGGTTCCATCCTATGTTCTTCTTGACTTTGCTCTTTAATAATATTGGACAAACTAGTGATTAATTCAAATTAATATGTATTCTCATTTTATGTATCAATAAGTACAATATAAACTGGAATATAGCAATATTATGCAATTTCAGCAATGTATGTAATAGACAAATAAGCTGATACCTGCCGTTACAGTAGTATGTTTTATAAAATATGCAGTTTTGTGCCCAATAGACGATTTATAGACTATATATCATTTTAATGATACATGTAGAAGATCTGATCATGAACTGCTCAGAAAAGAACATCGTCATGCATTCATACCATGATCGTTTTGGCCACAATAACGATCTCTTTCCCCAGTCGCCCTTTACCTCCCCATCACTCCGTACGAATCCGCAGTGGGACGTGAAGCAGCAGCAGGGGCCAAGCGACCTCTTGCTTACAGCGGAGTCAGAGCCCGGTCAGACCCCCGAGGGACGCCGTGGCCGGAGAGAGGCCTGTTTCCAGACGAGTATTTGTGTTTTTGGAATTAACTTTTGCCAGGAATGTGGTATAAAAATAAGCAGGTTTGGCAAGGAAAGCAAAGCTGGGCTAGTCGGGTGCAGAGAGTGTGAGCAGTATTTAGCTGCTGCTAAAACTTTCATAGAAACACTGCTCTTTACAAGTCACATTACTTGTCATTCTACACCATTAGACACAATAGCTGAGCTATTCAGATCAAGGCCATAATTATAATAAATATTGGGGGAAATTATTTGATATGCTGTAACAGGCAACCTACCCCAACCAGTCACAACCCATTGCTGATGAGATGGCTAGACTAGAATAGAAAATAATAGAATAGAATAGAATAGAATAAGAATAGAATAGAATAGAATAAAATAGAATAGAATAAGAATAGAATAGAATAGAATAGAATAGAATAGAATAGAATAAAATAGAATAGAATAGAATAAGAATAGAATAAGAATAGAATAAGAATATATTTGAATAGAATAGAAAATAATAGAATAAAATAGAATAAGAATAGAATAAGAATATATTTGAATAGAATAGAATAGAATAAAATAAGAATAGAATAAGAATATATTTGAATAGAATAGAATAGAATAGAATAAGAATAGAATAAGAATATATTTGAATAGAATAGAAAATAATAGAATAAGAATATAATAAGAATATATTTGAATAGAATAGAATAGAATAGAAAATAATAGAATAGAATAGAAAAGAATAGAATAAGAATATATTTGAATAGAATAGAATAGCATAAAATAGAATAGAAAAGAATATATTTCAATAGAATAGATTAGAATAGAATATATTTGAATACAATAGAAGATATTTGAATAGAATACAATAGAATATAATATATTTGAATATAATATAATATATTTGAATAGAATATAATATATTTGACTATAATATAATATATTTGAATAGAATAGAATAGAATATATTTGAATAGAATAGAATATATTTGAATAGAATAGAATATATTTGAATAGAATAGAATAGAATATATTTGAATAGAATAGAATATATTTGAATAGAATAGAATAGAATAGAATAGAAAATAATAGAATATATTTGAATTGAATAGAATATATTTGAATAGAATAGAATATATTTGAATAGAATAGAATAGAAAAGAATAGAAAATAATAGAATATATTTGAATAGAATACAATAGAATAGAATATATTTGAATAGAATATAATATATTTGAATATAATATATTTGAATATAATATAATATATTTCAATAGAATAGAATAGAATATATTTCAATAGAATAGAATATATTTGAATAGAATAGAATAAAATAGATTTGAATAGAATAGAATAGAATATATTTGAATAGAATAGAATATATTTGAATAGAATAGAATATATTTGAATAGAATAGAATAGATAAGAATATATTTGAATAGAATAGATAAGAATATATTTGAATAGAATAGATAAGAATATATTTGAATTGAATAGAATAGAATATATTTGAATAGAATAGAATATATTTGAATAGAATAGAATAGATAAGAATATATTTGAATAGAATAGATAAGAATATATTTGAATAGAATAGATAAGAATATATTTGAATATAATAGAATAGAATATATTTGAATAGAATTTATTTGAATAGAATAGCATAAAATAGAATAGAAAATAATTTATTTGAATAGGATAGATTAGAATAGAATATATTTGAATAGAATAGAATATATTTGAATAGAATATATTTGAATAGAATAGAATAGAACAGCATAAACCTTCATTATCCCACGAATGAGAAATTTAAGTGACAGAGCTTTTATAACAGAAGGAAAGGCTATGGCCTTGTGCTGAAGGCCCTTACTGTTTTTCAGCTCAGAGGGTTTGTAAATACACTGAATAGTTGGATCAGCTGTGTTGGGAGCATAGAAACTCCAGAATTGTGGAGTAGTAAGGGGTCTATGGGCAAACACTGAAGAAGAGAATTACACATTTGAGCTCCTTGAGTCCAAAAGAAAATTATAAGTGCTGTTGCAGCGCCACCTGGTGGACACGTTTTATTACCGTTCCATACATACAAAAGTACTGGCGACATTTGAAACTTCAGAGATCAAATACGCACGAGACTGACCGTCTGTTTCTTTAACACTGCTCTCTCACACAACGAGTTTGCTTCACCCAGTGCAGTAATCCGAGCTGTTTCAGCCAGAGACGCTTGGGCGAGTGATAATATCAGCTGTGACTGTGCAGTGTTGTTAATCCAGCATCTCTGAGATAGCAGAGCACACGTTTCACCAGGAGACTTGCGAAATTCCCGCCTAATTTCAGTCACTAAGCGGTGGAACTGAAGGACAGTTCAAAGACAGGGATCACTCAGGTCGGACTCGGCGCTTTGTTTTGAAAACGCACAAATATAAGCGCTGATCAATGCTGCCCTCTAGTGGTCTGGATATGAAAACAGCATAGAAAAGGTAAAGCAAAGCTGGACAGTGGACAGCAGAGGACCAAGGTTCTCAAAATAAAACGGTAATCACAAACACACACGCGCGCATTTTTTTTTAGATTAAATGATTGATTTAGATTATATTACTATCCATTCACTTTACAAAATCATATCCATTTTGGGTCAGAGGGAAGCTGGAGCCAATCCCAGTTGACAGCAGGCCAGGGCAGGGTTCACCATGGACAGAAAGCCAGTCCATTACATATTGCACAGATATATATATAGAATATATGTACACCGACACATTGAGTGAATAACATTGATTATTAAGCTCAGGACCTTTATCATGCCACCCGCCCATGCGACCTCGGCTCATTATAACCTAATTGAAATGGAGCACATACACAGGAAATTAATGAAGAGAACAATTACTGTGCTTAATTCCTGTGGTGTCTGTAAGTGTTTGACCCATTTTATTATATCTACTTCCACTTTCATAATGTATAAAGGGATCATAACAACAAATAATCGTAAGTGGAATGTGTTGTAAATCAAGAACCCGCTGTATTCAACTCCTCACATGGTGCAGAGTAAAAGATGGGACAGTAGCATTGCTTTGGGGGAAGTGGAGCTTAGCGGGTTAGATGGTGTTTTTGGGGACTTAGGTGTGTTAATGTGTGGGAATTTGTTGTGTGTGTTTGGGGTTATTTTGTGTCATTTTGTGTGGGTTTTGGGGCAGGCGGCTGGGCTCACCATCGCTGAGTTTACTGAGCTGTGCAGTTCAGCGAGCTCAGCCGTACTTGACACGTTGGATGCTGATGTTTTAATACTCTGTGTGCTACACCAGTTGGGGGCGCATTTGGGTTACAAGTTATTTTAAGAGCTGATTAAACAGTTCGAGCAACTATACCTCAATGATTCTCCAAGCTAGAAATTCATCACCATATATTACAAAAATTAATAATAAAGTAATAATAATTTCAGTTTAAAGAGCCGTGTGCGGTTTCTTGTATACAGGTGGGCCTCACTGAGTTAGGTGGAGCATGGTTCTGTCTGTATGGGCTCTCCTCAGTAGGAGTGAGTGGGTTCCAGCGTATCAGGATTGGTGTGTATCTGCAGAGAGTAGCTCAGTGTCTGTGCTGGGCAGAGAATAGTCCACCAAACAAAGGTAGCCAGCCAGCAGTGGGCTTGTGGTCAGAAACCCGCCACTGATGAAGGGCTACAGTTTACAAAGCGTGTAAGTAGCAGAGTCCAGACGGGTGGGAGTGTTCCAAATCCGTAACTGATCCGGTGTCTACTCCAAGCCCGTGGTTAGGGCTAGCCAAACAGCACTACTGACCTCACCAGAGAACCACAGTGGCTGTACCGCATTACCCAGAACCCTGCCAACCCAGTACCAACCAGTACAATCCCGGAGGAGTGAACAACCACGAGAAAACTGACAAGAGTAGGAAAGAAAGAGAAAGACTCACTCTAACTGGGCAAGACGTACCCATTACTCCTACAGTCCAACACACGGTCAGACCACTGCTATACAGCTGTTCTATGCTGAGAAAGATACGACCAATATCTGGTCAGTGGTCCCTCTCCACTCTTGATGAAAGGGTCATTAGAAGTATCCCACAATCCTATAATGTGCTCATATGGTACGTTACTAATAAAATGGCCAGAGTGGAGGTTTGTCTCACAAACTGGACACTCAATGCATCCATGTTGATTGTGATGGTATCTGTTCCATTAATTTCAATCACTCCTGCACATGAAGCCATTACGCTCTTTGCTGCAAGAGAAGTTCCCTGAGCCCAGTCTTCACAGAGAAACACACCTCATTTCTTGGAGCCCACAGGAAGCAGGCTTGTGGAAGCCTAGAAGTATGGAGGATACCAAACATACAGCTACAAACCTGCTGACAGATCTCCTCATCAAGATGCTTCTGAAGCAAACCCCTGTTCACCCTAATCTCGCCCTAATAACCAGACTCGGGCCAGTCCTCGTTTGCTCTTGGGTTTGGTGTTTAGTTGCTGGGTTTAGATCAGTGGAGGAGGGCCTGCCTGGTACAGATTACTTCTAACAGTATAAACCAAAAAGTCCATTTCTGCATAGACTTCGATTCAGAATTTGGTTCTTTTTTTTCCTCATGGTTTTGTTTCTGTTAATAATCGTTTTTTTTTCTGTTTTCTCTGTAGTTTATTTTTCCTTGAGGTTAAACTAAAACTATCCTTTTTTAAATGTTCCACTATTCCAGGTGTCCTCCTAGAGTCTAAACTCACAATTTTAAACACATTATGTATTTTGTCCATTTCATGCAGTTCACTCATATTAATAGTTTGTTTCATCACTGTAAATCTCAAAGCTTTGCTCAGGCTTGTGTACAAGGCCACATGTTTAAATTCACTTTCCAAAAGAGCTGGATGAAAAAGTAAAACAGAACATTTTGATTGTAAAAGGTTTATTCAACCATACCAGCACATTAATTTAGAAACACTCATAATCATTTCCACACTTTTTCATTTATGTATTAAACCTCCACCAGATGTGGAATATAACACTTTGGTATTAAAAGATAACGTGGCTTTCTTCTGAGACCAGGGTACATTCTGCAGTGAGATGAAAAATGTTCCATTTGTGCTAAAAGGTACCATCAGCAAAAAGGAACCAATGAAATTTAAGTCCACCTTCACCAAGATTTCCCATAGTTACCAGACTCCCCTTCAATCCCTTTAGTTTCTTTTTCCTTTAATAGTTAGGGGCACTTTAAGTCTGATTGTATTCAAGTGTCAGTTTTGTAATCTAGGTAATTAACAATTGAAAAAAAATCTAAAACTTAAAAACAGGTAAAGAACAAGGCAGCACAAGAGACACAGTACAAAACCCACATCCAAAAGAAGCACACTTAACTCTGAACACTTTAAAACAGGGTCACAAACTCCGCTTCTGGAGATCCACCTCCCTGATGAGCTCCCCTCCAACCTTGACTGAACATAGAGTCTATGGGCTTATTTCAGATGCTCAGTCTACTTTATTCGTTGGATTGGGTGTGGTAGGACGGAACTGCAGTCGTTGTAGTGTGAATATATAATAGAGTGGGAGAATCTTCCCAGGGAAGCTGTTCTGACCAGCTGCTTAAGCAGAAATCAGACATTCACAGTCTGTGTGTGTATCATTTTTATAATATTCATGTATTTTTTATTTTTTTAAAGCAGATTACTTCTGGCTGTCAGGGTGCAAACGGTAAAAAGAACTTGTTACAGACCATGACAAATACATTTAACGGACTAATTTTCTTCACTCGCTTCCTTCTCACTTTGCACCAAAATTACAAATAAAGCACACGTCACTGCAAACCACTGCGCTACAGGTATTAGAGCAGCCGTATGTACTGAGCTGGTAACAACAGCATAGTACGCACTGATTGGAAATTAGGCTAATTTAAGCCAAGTTTTTACCTAAAATGGCTCATTCAAACAGAAGAGCACAGCAAAACATCGAACATTCACTATGGAGAGTTGTAGTTGGTGGAGTAGAGAAAGCTCTATTCTGCAGAAGTCTAGATCTCCAGGAACAGAGTTAATGACCAATGTCTACACACTAAAAATGCTAAAAGACCAGACTGAATGTCAAATTCAGACAAGGCCATAACATGCATTTAAAAACTACAATAAAAAGTAAAGCCCCTGAAATTCAATGTTTATGTGAATGTTTGGTTTTCAGTAATAAATATTTGCGTTCGTGTTGCATTTTCAGCATGTGAATGGAACCCAGAGCCACTGAGAAAAGGGAATATTAACACTCATTAGGTCTGCGATAAAACTCTCCTGGGTCAGTAGTCACTGGTCCGTGCTGGCATATGTTGTGGCATTCACTGCTTGTCTCCGCCTCCCTTTGATCTTCAGAGATCCATAACGGGCCTACAACAAAAAGAGAGCTAGAATTTACAACAGGTTCTACATAATCATGTGACTGCTAAAAGCGATACCCTCACAATCAATTTGTAGTTAACAGCACTAATCTATGGCAATTGCTTAGTATCATACAGAATACCTGAATAATAGAACCCAGTACATGACATTATGGCAGGGAACCTATGCTGCAAGGATGGATGTGCCTACATTACAAATTCAGTACAATCTCATGTCACTAATATCAAAGAACCTTACGTCTTTGCGTAGTTTGGAGCGCGAGACCTTGACACTTTGAGATCGCCTGACACCACGCTGCGTCACAGCTTCATCCTCAGAGAATACACCCTCGCCGTCTTCGTCCGTCCGTTCCTCCTGCTCATACTGATAATACTCTGGAAGTGACACACACAAACATTGGTCATGTTGTAATCTTATCTCCCACAAGTAACACTTATGAGCAGTAGGAATCTGAACCCTGTGTCACAATAAAATGATTTTAGGTAGGGATGCACTGGTGCTAATATTCTTTTTTTTTCATGTACCTATCTGCTGATGTCAATACTAAAAACATTTTAGAAAATGCTGAAACTGGGACTCATTCTACCTGGACTAGAAAAATCTTGCATATAACATTTATTTCAGCACCATATTTCATCATCACCTAACAGTTCGTCCAGAGCTCAGTGACTGCAAAACATAGATCTCCATAGATTTTTCAACACGGAGTTGTCAAGGTCAATCGTGTCATTTTCTGATTGGCTTCTCATGTAGTGGATAGTGGGAATGCGTAAGAATACCGTATAGATGGATCTTCATGAAATGCAGTAGAAACAATCACACTTTGCTGCTAGAATTTTTTTTGAAAAGCAAACAATGGGGGTAAAAAAAAAGCACACACTAAAATCTGGCAATACTATAGTCCTTACTAATAGTGATTATAATTAATGAGATCCTTTGAATAAAACCTACATTTGTAATGTCTATAATGGTAAGAACAGTAAGCATTGCTCCAGGACATTGTATTTTTCCAAACTGTTGTGCACATTTGTTACATTTTCAACGGTTCATCTGCTATTCATCTGCATATTATACATTATACATATCCCTATGTTTACACTGCGTTCTGTACCTATTGTATTTTTACATGGCATCTATTTTTTTAACCTACTTTATTTTATTTGACAATTGTTCATTATTTTTTTTATTCTTATCATTTTGTGGATGTGTGGATGGGGACAGTAATCCATTTTTGTTTTGTTCTGTATAAATGAGCAATGAAAACAAAAAACATACTTCTTAACTCTGTTAGGTCGTTTCCATCACTGCTGTGAACAATTCTGGCATAATAGGTTTCTAGAACATAGCATTTCACATCAAACCATTATGGAATAAACTTCCCTTATAAAATAAAACAACCCTTATTTTCCATAATCAGTATTGTTGATGACTGAATTTGTAGAGTAATCATTGTAACTTTGAGGGAGAAGAGAGAAAAAGAGTCCTAATTATTGCAGCCCTAGTCTCAGACCGCCCCTGGCACAGCCTTCTCCCATAGCTCGATCAGAGCTCTGCAGTGCCAGCCTGTGCCAGCTAACTAGCTCACACTTCCACACTCCACTCAACTCTTCCCCTACACTCAAAAGGAAGCTAAGACCTACAGACCCACCACCATGTAGCAAAGCTAACAGAAAATTAATGAAAATGATTCCACCTTTCACCACAAGGGGGTGAAAGAGATACAAAAACCAGCTAAGTCTTGCCAGGCGCCCCCACCAGCATCTTTCTTTGTTCGTTTCCACACCCCCACAAATGTTTTCTATTAGTGAAACAGAACAACTTCCGCTGGATTTCAGAAAGACAATCCATTTTCTGTAGTAATTCTTGCTGCACGTGACACAAGCCACAATCTAATCTCAAATTGACTGGAATTACTGCACTTACAGAATTACTTTAGATGGAGTTGAGCTATTGTAAGCAAAAATCTGCTTTGACATTTCCCAGCATTTTAACGATGAAAAAAAGAAGAGCAACACTGCCTTAATCTTAGACTACAGCAAGAAACACTAATACCCAGCTTAATATCAACAGGATTCTGCTTGGATATGCTTGACGTTCATGATGTTGGACTTGTATAGTAAACAGCTCGAACCATTTCATTGTGAATGGCCTCAGAACCTTGGGTCTTGAGGAGAGGAATGTGACTGACTGTAGGAATTTGGGAGGGAGGGGCGTCTGAAGCAAAGAACAAAGAGAGCCATAAAATGGCACTTTGACTGCTTTCCCTCAGCTGACCTCTATTCCTCTACAAACATCAAAACAGGGTTGTTAATGACAGTCGGCCGAATGACACACTTATGGCTCCTTTTGTTTCTTCCGAATGAGGGAGAAAAAAATGATCACAATTAGTGGTTGGCTTAATCGGCAGACAACCTTGGCTGTCTCTTTCTCTCTCCTGAAAGGAGGTGGCATTTTGAAGCGGCTCGCTTTATTGTGGCTTCATTGCCGACGAGATGAAAATGACCTGGATGCCGGTAGAATTTCAAATGTGACCAGTGCATTAGCATACTGAGATAGAGTGCATTAGGTATTCTGCTCAGACAGTGGCTCACCGAGATGCCCCTCCACCCCCCACCACATCTTTTCACAAAGCTCCACAAGACCTTTCATGCTCTGAACGTGCTGCCTTTGCTTATTACCCTCTATGTGCTTGAGACAAATAAAAAATCCATTCCGTTTGCTACAAGAAGTGGGAGTGGAAGGGAATGATGGCAGTTTCCAGGAGGTGGTTAGGTCTAGCAAGAATAGTCTTGGAAAAGCACTGTGGGTTTATGTCACACAGAGCGTCTTCCATCATGCTAGACAAGGCTACACTTGTGGAATGCTAAGCTAGGAGTTCATATTTACCCCCTACATTGGTGGCAATAATTAATCTTCAAGACAATGAGGCAGCACAGAACGGAAGACCACCAGCGTTGGGGAAACAATGGCCTGTGTTTTGAGCTTCAGAAAAAGAACAGGGTTGTGTTTTGAGAGGAGTGGCGAGGTTAATCATTAAAGCCAGCATTTACAGTAAGCTGAGAGAGCAAGTACCGGCTCCGTCGGCCTGGGTGGAGCCTGCACCTCTCATGGCCGGGTTGGAGGTGGAGTAGCCCAGGTAAAGTTGGCTTCCAGCCTCATCCTGTGGGATCTGGGTCAGGTCAGCCATGCTGAAGCTCCTCAGCTTCTCAGTGATGGCACCCTGCCCCTGAAGATAAAGAAAACAAATAAGGTTAAGAAGTTTACATGCATGCACACACGTTTACTCACATGCTCACACACACACGCGCACACACACACACACGCTGTGCTTAACATTACAGCACTATGAGGGGGGGGGGGGGGGGGAATGCTTTCTCATGAATTAATAATGAACCTCAATAGTAATTTGTCTAACAAGCCTAATAATACTACGAAGTTGGAGACTTTATGCTACTGTTTCCAATGGGTGTATGTGAAGCTAAATGAATGATGAACTTTACTGAACGATTCTAAGGAGATAATTAGTGGTTAACATAATGTGTGTGAGTAAGTTTGAAATATTAAAACGAAGGGGGAAAATGAACATCTGTGTAAATGACATCTTTGCCCATGCTGCAGACTGTATACCATTACCTCCACTGGAGAGAGCAGTAGGGTAGAGTTCCTATGGGACAGTATGTCAGTACAAAGTAAGAAGAGAGAGATCAACACCAAGGTTAGGATTCAAGAAGGAGCAGAAACACAGAAAATACAAGGGGAGGGAGAAGATAGAAAGTGAAAACATCCTTTGAAATAAAGATCACTAGCAGCATTAATAAAGAATGAACGATACAGGCAAGACCCTGAGTCTCCTCGTTTCAAAAGGAGGTTACTCTTCCCTGGCTGTTCCTCTTTTGGCTGAGGCTGTATCAGGACAATGGATAGACTAGCCACAGTGTGCTGCTTTTGATTAAGATACCAGCCTGATTACGGACTACTCTCAGCTAAAAGCTGAAAAGGCTCTGGGACTGCGTGACAGAGACTCTGACCTTTCCTTATGAATGGAGGCCATTAGGATGCTCTATTCCTATCATGTCGGGGCTTTGTGCCTGTGAGCGTGTCGATTTTTGTTGCAGCAAGGAAAAAAAGGGAGGGGGAGGGGAGGGAAAGGGGTGTAAAAGAAAGAAATACTAAGGAAATAAATGAGCATCTCTCTGGAAATAAATAATGTGCCTCAAACCTACATGTATTACCAAAGGCAGGAGAACGGAACATTGGCTGAGGTCCACAAATATGTATGCCCTTAGAAACACCACACACAAACACACTCAGAGACAAGAGCTGTAACACACACGAAGGTGCAAGCACAAACACACACTCAAACACACACACAATTGTGTAGTTTGGCACTTGCCTTGACAGCTGCTGTGACAGCTGCAGTAGCTGCTATACTTAGGCCCTGCTTGCCAAAGTTTACCATGGTCTCGTAACTGCGCTCTTTAGCTTGAACAATATAGTCATCAATTTCCTTGAAGCACAATAGAAAGAACGAGAATCAAAAGTTTATAGTAAGCAGTAACACAAACACCCTGCTTAGAACAGAGGTTGTCATATTTGTGGGCACCTTTCAAATGACTTTCTTTTTAATACATAGATAACAAAACATAATTCATTTTCCTGCTCTGCAGAACTGTACAGTACCAGCCCATAATGACAGTTAGAACACATTTTATTATTATTAAAACTACTATTATTAAAAAAATAATAATAACGTGTGTTAGAGCTTCACTGTTGTCAAATAAAAGTAAGGGGATTTGGTCAATGGAACAGGGCTACTGTTTATAAAGCTTAGTATGTAGAACTTGGGTCCTCCTCAGGGAACTGTACTCTCAAACTAGCTTCCCACTAAACTTGCACTGTGGGTGTTTCATTTGACCCAGAAAATGAGTAACAACACTACTATGTGATGAGGGATGTTTATCATTAATAATATAACTAATAATATAATATGGCTAGTTGGCATTACACCATATAACAGTTTTTAAAAGTAGAATTACCCTTTCCCTTGAAGTCAGAAGAGGATGTAGAATCTTTCTGTAGATAAGACTGGCTCCTCTAGTGTAGGGCGACAGGAGCCAGATCACAAAGGCGATCTTTATTTCATAATAGAGGGGAAACCTTCACACAGAGAAAAGCCGAAGACACACAGAGAAGCAAATGACATCATATTAATCAAACTACACAACACTATTTAATTTCATTACAACTGTGCTTCATACATTTCTTCATGTGGGACAACACCAACAAGTTCTGAAATCAAATAACT
>JBBIGC010000104.1:24520475-24566091 GCA_037576955.1 Lepidarchus adonis | reverse complement strand
ATTTGCTAGTTGGTGACACCAATCACATGCAATCAGGCAAATGAAGCATTAGCATAAAGTAAGGTTAATGGGGATGATTAACGTGCTGTCAGTCTTACCAGGCTATGGTGAGGTCTGTGATGGTCTCCACTACTGTGTAGAGTGCAAATACAATCCAGTACATCATCCAGCGGACCTGTGTTGTAGAGAGAATACAATTAACCAATTACAACTGATGACTCATTTTACATTTGCATCAAAACATACAGATATTCACAGAAGCTGCAGTCTGAAAATGTTGGTGGTATAAAAAGAGAACAGAGAACAGCAATTTGCAATAAATGTTGAAAATTCAGTTACAATGTGCTTAAAGCCAGCAAACATGAGGCAGCTAGGAAAAACAGCATTTTAGATGGTGGAATGTCTTAATGGGCTTTCAGGTGTAAGCGTTTTGCTCACTGTGAACCTGGTCGCACACTCCCATTGCTGCATTTCACTTCCATGAGATTAGCAGCAAGTTTAAATAGGTTTTAGAATACTTTATTCTAAATGATATCTGATTTCTACATACAACCAAAAGTACAGGGGGTCTTCGACAATGATTTGTGCGCATATTTACTGTCACAGACGGTAGTAGAATGCAGTTGAACGCCTAATAAATGCTTAACGATAATTAGGGACTCTGGCGGTTTGAGGTGTGAGTGTGTGCATGTGTGTGAAGGAAGCGGAGAAAGAGAAAGAGTGCCTGTTCGCTGTTAATTGCTATTATTGCCGTTTTAGTGCATTTCCCCAACGATAGGCCGCCCCACATTATAAAAGAAGATATAAAAAAAACTCTAAGATAAGCCGCCTAATGTTATAAGCTGAATTTACCGATCTGATGTAAGAACATCTTTCTTCAAACACACCCGGAGGCCTTTGCAGCTCTACATTTTTCTGTTCTATAGCACTTTTATAAAACATTCATCTGAATTTATCTGAACAGTGCTTTCACATTCAGATTTCTTGGTGTGGTCTTGACCTGAAATAAATAGAATAAACAATAATAAATAAATACATTTTTATTCATTAGCTTTACTTTGAAACAGCCAGTGTCAGCAAGTGAAATTTTATTAAAATTTTGTTTGTATTGAAACATGACAACAAAGGAGCCAATCTGAGCTCATTGTCAGACCACTGCTCTCTCCATAGAGAATCAGTGGCACTGCCACCTAATATCATTTTACTGTTTATCTGAAAGCAATTTTTATGCTCACTGCACTCTGTATATGGATAATGCAGCTTTAGTTGGTTATCAGCCAGGTGTTTTTCTCCCATATCACGCCATGATCAGGAAAGCTTTCTTACATGACATTGTGGTGTAGTTTGTGGATATGGACATGCATCATGTTGACCAGTTCTAACTTTCAATTATCTTTTATAAACAACCTGGGTGATCTTGAGTTTTAAATAGATTTTTTTCCTAATAAAAACCCTGGCACAGCTGTAAAATGTTTTATTCATTTTCCAGACAGTGAGTATTTATGGAGATTTTGGAACTACGAAATTACACAAAATAAAAATACTGGAATCATGACAACTACGTGAATGTTTAGATATATAAATATGAACGGCAGCTTACACCTGTGAATATAATAATGTCATTATAGGTGTTTACATCTTAATGCACCATTATAAGTTCTCTAACGACATTTTTACATCCACAACCATCCAAGCAGAGTTCAAGCTTCAGAATATTATAAACCCCACCCTGCAATCTTCTTTATATTTGGTTGGGTGAATGCCTAATCATACCACACAGAGTGGCTCCCTAATGTAAAACCAATCACACGTCTCTTACTGGCATGAGACAGAACACAGTCAAGTGTAACAGAAAATCATTACGACCGTGACTTTAATTTCCATCCCTCTTCTCGCTCTCTCGTTCATTTTCTCCCTCTCTCAGAGTGCGGCAGGGCCTGCTTTGTATGCTCTGCCTTTCCTCTTGCTCCCCTCAGCTTGAAGCAGAGGCAGGCTTTCAGAGGGCTCCTTAGCATTTCAATTTCAAAAGGTAGTGCAGACGATCATGTGATCCCCAGCCTTGGGCTGAGGCTCTCCGAGGTATTAGGTGATATTTTCAGCCTCGCTGAACAAAGTGAAATGAATCTATGCAGAGGCCGCATTACTGGCCTGACAGGCGGCATCACATTTAATTGGTGACCTCTCTGTGAACCTCTGGCGGTCTGAGGATGATCGATGTGTTGCATCAGCCGGTAGAATCGCTTGTGGTGACACCCTGTCAATCGAAATCAACTTGCCATGATCCTGGCACTGTGCTCAGAGTTGTTCCTGGAGTGCATACATTTCTTTTCACTTGTACCATTGCACCAATAAAATTTTAATCGGGTCCGGTGGTCATTTTTTGGACACAACCCTCTGGGAAACCCCATTTATTAGCAGTCAGCAATTATTCAACTTTCATTAGAGAGATATGTGGGATGTAAGCAGAATTTCAGCCAGACTGTTCCACCTTGCAGAAAAGGTAATGTGAGAAAACTGGGTTTGAGAGAGTTGCAGATATGGGCTGATGTCCAAGACAAGCATTCCTTTCCTGTCCAGAAGCTGCCTGAGGACTCACATCGCCTGGTGCTCTAAAAACAAGCCTTTGAAACAACATGGTTCAGTACCTAGTCTACATTCAACAGCGAAATGTTGTTCAAGCATAGATAAGCAACTGTTGTGTAGTACTGTGTGTAATAGATTAAAATTAAAAGAAATCACACTCTAAATAACACTCAGAGGCACTACAGATATTCACCCTGAATTATAAGAAAATGGAAACACTAGAAAACAGGGTGACCAGAGATCCAAAGCCATAGGCCAAACACAAAGGACAGAGCTTCTGTTAAAGTGCCTTTAAAGTTCAACATAAACCAGCAACCTGATGCTGTTAAAAAAAAAAGCCAAGAACAAAGCATCGTTTGTGCTATTTTGGATATGATTCTGAATGACTCTGAATTACTGGTCTGCCATTCAGTCCACACTCAAAGACAAACGCAACCGCAGTCATGACATGTTTGGATAGTTAAAAAAAAAAATCTGCTTTTGTGGTGGAATGCTCTCTTCAGGCTTCTGAAGCGTTGCCAGTAAAACTTTTTTTTACATGTTTACTGACATGTACTTTCCATTTCGAAAGCTTAATATTTTAGGGAATGCCATAAACATCTGTAACCTTTCGCTACCAACACCCTTTGGCTTTTCCCCTAATTTCCCACTGCTGAAGAACAACCAGTTTTTCCTGTGCAAGCTATCCAGTTGTGTTTGTTACCCACACCATTTACAATCGCGTTAAGTTGAAGTTGAAGGACCTGTCTACCGCTTAATGACATACACCATGCCTCTCTCTCTCTGACACACACACACACACAGTAAGTGGCAGTACCGCACCCTAATGCTGCTGCCCCCCCACCCCCAACCACCAACACAATTGGCCGCTTTAAATTAGGCTGAGGTGTTTTGTTCATGATGAAACAGTACATAAATGTAATAAATGGCATTAAGGTCCAAGTAATAAGTATCTTTTCAATGTCTATTAACTTTCAAATGATAATGAGTTTCAAACTCACATATGATTCACATGTAATTAATCTAGCAATGAGTAATGCACACGGATGTGTGCGTGTATATATATATATATATATATATACTGCTCACAAAAATAGAGAATACAAACATAAGACATCCTAGATCTGAATGAATGAAATATTCTTATTAAATACTTTATTCTTTACATAGTTGAATGTGCCGACAACAAAATCACACAAAAATTATCAATGGAAATCAAATTTATCAAACCATGGAGGTCTGAATTTGGAGTCACAGTCAAAATTAAATAAAAGCAACCCCACACCATTACTGACCCACTACCAAACTGGTCATGCTGGAGGATGTTGCAGGCAGCAGAACATTCTCCACGGCATCTCCAGACTCTGTCACGTCGGTCACATGTGCTCAGTGCATCAGCATTATTTTCCAATTTAGAAGACAGTGTGCAAGCTCCATTTGTTGATCTGAACTAACCAGGACTAATTATTAAAATTACATGATCTATTTGTGGATTATAGTTGCAGATTACTGGAAAGAATGCTATTATTATTATGTCTGATTTTGAAAATATCAAAAGCATGTGTATAAGCATTAAAAATTTCCACTGACAGAATTTTCCCGTCTTCTAGACTGTACTGTGCCCTCTGCGGGCCCTTCAGTTTTCCTTTAACATAACTAATGGTGATAGAAAGCAAAACAATTGCATTGATATACATTACAAACTATAGATGGGACTGAGATGACCCAATTTTGAAATCAAAGGCTAATAATAACATTCAAGCATCGGATATCGAACTGACGTTGCGGATACACCAATCAAGATTTCAATGGTTCTTTGCACAGAACCTCAAATATTGACATGGTTACCAAGAGACCAGGCAACCAATCAAATGAGGGGGAAAAAATACAAGCCCTGAAAATGGTACACATATGGGAGAAGTTAAAACTCTGCACTATGAAGATAGATAGTTAAAACTGCAAAACACACACTACTGAACACACACCATAGGTAATATCATACATAGTATCTGAGTACACCCCTCATTTTGTGAATATTTGATCATATCTTTTTAATGGGACAACACTGAAGCTATGACACTTTGTCTGAAACATTGTAAAGTAGTCAGTGTACAGCTTGTATAACCGTGTAAATTTGGCGTCACAGAACTATTAAGGTCTAAACTACTGGCAATAAAAGTCAGAACACTCCTAAGTGAAAAATGTCTTAATTGGGCCCAATTAGCCATTTTCCCTCCCTGGTGTCATGTGACTCATTAGTATTAGTATCTCAGGTGTAAATGGGGAGCAGGTGCATTAATAGAAATCTGAGGATCTGAAAAAAAGAATTGCAACTCTACATAAAGATGGCTTAGGCTATAAGAACATTGCCAACACCCAGAAACTGAGCTGCAGGATGGTGGCCAAGATCATAGAGCGGTTTAACAGGGCAGGTTCCACTCAGAACATGCCTCACCATGGTCGACCAAAGAAATTGAGTGCACATGCTCAGCATCATATCCAGGTTGTCTTTTGAAAATAGACGTATGAGAGCTGCCAGCATTGCTATAAAAGGTTGAAGCGGTGGGTGATCAGCATGTCAGTGTTCAGGTCAAACGCCGCACACAGCATTAAATTGTTCTGCATGACTTTTGTCCCAGAAGAAAGCCTCTTCTAAAGATGATGCACAAGAAAGCCCACAAACAGTTTGCTGAAGACAAGCAGACAAAGGACATAGATTACTGTAAGCATGTCCTGTGTTCTGATGAGACCAAGTGCTGCCGGCAATGAGGGAATGCCAATACCATGAATGCCAATATGTACTATAACATACTGAAGAAGAGCATAATCCCCTCCCTTTGGAAAATGGGCTTCAGGACAGTATTCCAACATTATAATGACCCCAAACACACCTCCAAGACGATCAAAGGGTTCAGTTCATTATTAAATTTACTTCAATTTACAATGGAGTGTGTTTGTGTTTTTTTACTGAGGGGTTGTTTTGCTGATGAATAGACTGCTGTATTTGACCTTTAATATAATAAACATATATGTTTGCATGTGTGAGCTTGTAGAAATGTAGCAGATTGTGGAAAATTATCAAAAGGTCTCATGTGTGGCATATTGCACATAGGGTACATAACATATAGTATGATGCACATTTAGCACCATGCAGAATGGAGTGTTTTTGGCAGAGGGGCTGGAAAGGGATAGCATAGCTTGGCAATAGACTATCACACAATTTGAATTCAGGCTATATTTGCAGTAGCCTTGAGGCAATATTTCAGAAATACTGCAATGAATTACATCATTCGGCTGCATATAAACAGTGTGTATTTGCACACACATCTTTTAAGCTTACATAATGCTGATTAGCAGAGACGATGCAGCTCAGAGAGCCTGCTACTGCAGCATTAACCAAGAGCACTGCACCGGCAAATGTCTTACAGGTTACTGGGGCACCACAATGAGAAAGACTAGCATGGAGGTGTGGAGAGTGGGATTCTGAAGGAGCTGATAAATGTGATTGTAGATGGTCTATAAGAACAATATGATTAGCAAAAAAAAGAAACAAAACAGCTACACCACACCATACCAAAGCAATTAGGGTAGTTCAATTGCAATGACTAAGCAAATTATACTTACAGGACAAATTGCATAGAATTATGAATTTTTTAGAAATACACAGCACAAGATCAGCCAGTAGATATTGAGATGTTTTACACAGGGAACCCGTTAGTTTGTGTTAGGATAGGCATTTAACATTAGAACGTAAATAAAGATACCATGAGAATTGAATCATGAAATTGATACAGAACGTTTTTGTATCAACAGTTACAACACAATTTTCGTTACACATCTTTAACTAAATTAACATGCCTTAAATAAAGAATTTGAAGAAATTGCAACAATTCCAAAACACTGGTCTCAGTTCAGTCGTTGAAGACAGAAAGAATAGTTTACTTTATACTTATTTACATACATTACACAATTACACACACTAGATGCGCGAACACACATTATTCCATATTAGTGCCGTCTTGATCAGGGGCAACGCTAGATATGCTGGACCCAATGAAAGAACATAATATTGTAGAATTATATCATGTTTTTAGGAGCCCCCTGTCAGTGCTATGCCCTTGGAATCACACTGTTTCTAAAAAAATACATCAAGGAAAGTAAAAAAGGATCTAATATTTTGAGATATTCATTATGCGTGTACAAATGATCTGACTGTCAGCAGATTTTGTTCTTGTTTTTTTATAAAGGATCTGACTTTAGTCAAGCCATTGTTTTCTTTGGGCACTTCTATAGTCAACTTAGCATTCCTGCAGCACCTGTTTAGTTAGCTCATGTTAAGGACACAGAGCAGGTCCTCACAGGGCACAGACTCCAGCACAAGTCAATGCAGAGAGCAAATGTCAATCTGATCCAGTCACACAGGCTGCGGCTCACACACGCCTTCTCACATGCCTGAGCTTGTACAAAAACACTGTCAGCCCAGATAGATCATCGACAAGTATGTGCAGCAGTACCCCTTCTTACATAAACACTCACACGTTACATTTAAAGCACACTTTCATAAGAGGTAAGTCAACTATTATGACATTTACTTACATATTCTTTGACATTTTTGGTTTTCACTGCTTTGTAGGAATAGTATGCTGGATAGAGGGTTCCAAAGACCAGCCTGTGACAAAAAAAAAAGAAGAAATATTAGTTTTGTCAAAATATTTAGTATCTGACAAGTACAAGTATTGTTACATTTACAAAGAGGGATTCTTTCAGCATGCCTCTGTGTTACTTCCAATCCAATCCAACTTTATTTATAAAGCACTTTTACACCAGCACAGGACCAAAGTGCTGTACAATAAGTATGTTAATAACAAATAAATAAAAGTGAATAAAAATAAACAGAATAAAACACAAGAACACATGATACATGAAATACAAGCAGCCCTTAAAAGTACAAAGAACTAAAATCAACATCTCACATGGCGTCGAAAGCCAGCTGACCTGAGAGAGCGAGTGGGTGTATAAGGCTGTAGCAGCTGAGAGAGGTAGGATGGGACATGGAGGGCTTTAAAAGTAGATAAAATAATTTTAAAATGGACCCTAAAAGGAATCGGTAACCAATGTAAAGAAGCTAACACTGGGGAAATGTGCTCAAACTTGCCAGTTAGAAGGCGAGCTGCAGCATTTCGCACTCTCTGGAGATGCGCGATGGATGAGGCACTGACCCCTGTATGAAGTGCATTACAGAAACCCAGTCAAGTAGTAACAAAGGCGTGGATTACTACCTCAAAGCACTGCGGGGAAAGAATAGGTTTTATTTTAGCTAGCTGCCTCAGATGGAAGAAGCTTGATTTAATGACTGTCTTAATCTGACTAATACTTGCACTTCTTGAGTCACACAATGAATTTCATCTCACTGGTTGCTTCACAAGATAGGGTTAGCCAAAGGCAAACCAACACAATAACCCAACACGCAGATGAAGACAGAGAAAGACGTAGATCCTGCATAAATCAAAAGGTTTCATGTGTGGCATATTGCACATAGGGTACATAACATACAGTATGATGCACATTTAGCGCCATGCAGAATGGTGTGTTTTTGGCAGAGGGGTTGGAA
This sequence comes from Lepidarchus adonis, assembly GCA_037576955.1. Taxonomy (NCBI): domain Eukaryota; kingdom Metazoa; phylum Chordata; class Actinopteri; order Characiformes; family Lepidarchidae; genus Lepidarchus; species Lepidarchus adonis. Next base: position 24,557,897 of record JBBIGC010000104.1, on the reverse strand, counting down.
AGAGATGGGTGTGTGTTTGTGTGTGTGCTTGGCTACAGCTGACCCAAGATCAGCTTTACTTCCAGCAGATGGGCGGCGTGCCAGGCTTTCATCTGGGGCAGCAGCTCTCAGCTGAGTCTCATTTATTATGTTCCACTCGGGTAAATTTACGGGTGAGTCTGTGGAACAATGCACAGTGGAACCCGCTAGTGAAAGCAGCCTCCCTGCTCCACCCTCCCCTTTTAGGCTTCCCAGCAGTATTTAGCAATTAGTGCACAGCGCACAGTTAGTCTGCTGCACTCAAAGGATGCCAAGCATGGGGGGAGCACAGCTGTGTTAGAACGACCCCCTTTGTATTTTTCAGCAGGCATAAATATTGGGAGTTAAATAGGATGAGGGGTATAAACAAGGGGGCAAATGGCCCAAACAAAGGCTTGGACCAAGGTGGAGCCAAGTTGCAGAATGTGATGAAAGAAAAGGCGGCCTTTGCTCAGTGCACCCGTGTTCAGAGCTGCAAGCCCTAATCAATGTAGCGCTGACAGATGAAGAAAGCCTCAAACACAAGGGAAAGTCCTGACTTGTGTTCGTTTCGAGTCTGCCAGGGGAGGCTTCAGAAACATCACAGACAAGATCAACCCAAGACATTTCCCAACTAATGACACCGGCCTAAGAAACTTCAGCAGTGCCCTAAGTGCACTATTGTTTAAAAGATCTAGAAAACTCTGACTAAGTTGTACTTTCAGATCATGATTCTGCTATACCAGTGTGTACGTCCTTTTGTGGGAGCGGTGAATAGTAGACTAAGTTAGCTTGGCTATGATATAATGACCGAATATGTCCTGCTATACTCTGCACTCAGAGACAGCATGCTTGACTCAGCAGTTTTTGTGCTGTGGTTCCGCTGCCAGATATAGGCCTGAACTGTGTGATCTAGTAACTGGACTGGTCTAAAAACTGACCAATCACTAACTTCAGTCATTTATAAACAGAGTTAAAGCAATGCTGATTTTCATGATTTAAATTTACACTTCCAAGTACAAAGCCATACATGGTTGGTCTCACTTCTTTGCTGGAGTCTCAAAGGTGAAATAATGAGGAAGAGCTGGGAGAGCAACAAGAACACGGTCGCCTTCCAAAAAACATTACGAAATACAGATTTATTTTCCAAACGGCTTGTAACCTCGTTTGGAAAGCATTTCACCAAATGTGTCGAGTGCAAGCTTATATAACAAGAAACTTTTCTCCCAGTCTTCTGCTTTGTGGCCTACATCCAGGGATCCACCTTGGCAGCAGTTTATTTTGCTGTTGCCATAGAAACAACAGGGCTGCAGGGCTCTAACAATAGTCTTCGGTTCCAGGCCTCTCACACGCTCTCCCTCTCTACCTGTAATGCTATAATTTCAAGGTTCGTGAAACCACTACTTCCTTTAATGGGGTCTGTGTGGTTAATAACTGGTATTTTTCATTCATTTGACCGGTGTCTTAATCAGCGCTGAATGGGAAAATGTACTCCATCCGCAGGCATGGCACTAGAACAAAGGGAGACCAACATCTTAAATGGCTCACAGGCTAAATGTGGCCAGCATTCTTTTGCCCTCCCATATAGACTGTACTGTGAGTGATAAAAAGCAGCATGAAGGAGCTTGCTCTGTCACCGAATAAAGAGAGGTTTATGCACAGATTTATTTTATTTAACTGACCATGATCAAAAGAGAATTGACCGACAGCCTCTCAGAGACAAAACACTTCAGGGACAGCATTTCAGTAAAGTGAGTGACAATATGAGGAGTGCAAATCAAAGCATTTTAAAGGACATGTTTTATCCCAAGGCAGTTATTAGTTGAAATTCATATTACACTTTCCATCCAGTATTACAAAAGCTACCAAGGCTAGGGAAGAAACAAGGGATGACCAGAACATTTACCAATTGACATTGGACTGGAACATGAATCTAAGCTTTTTGGCAACTCGTTCCTTGCTTTTTACACTACTCAGTGATGAGATGGCAAAAGGAACAAACATGTCTTTCTCAAATGATGAAACATTTTGAAATAACTAACTAAAATCCCCAATTTCCTTAGATGGAAAAGGTGATCAGACCAATGAATTCACACAAACAGTGACTGAGGCAAGGACTGAGAAACTGAAGTAAACACAATAAAGTGAAAATTGAAAGTCTTTGCTCCATGCTACTTAACTTCTTACATTTTCTTTCAGTTTACCAGAAAAGATAATTATGTATACTGAAATTCTAAAAAAATCCAAAGTAGAAAATTAAAGAACTATTATGTTGTGAAAGTAAAACAATACACATTCAACTGCCATTAAACTCACCTCACTTTTCTGAATTAATTTATTTTCTAATTTTTAGTGTACGGAAGTCAATGATAAAGTTCTATTCCTGATAAGTATCCGAAAATGTTTAAGATACATGCTAGAAGACTAAATATGATGAACTGCAGCAGCATGCTTTTGAATGCTAGGGTTGTTTTATGTTAGGCCTTTTATTCTGAATTAACATGAAATTGCCCCTGATTTCCATTGGTCCGCCCAAAAGAATACACTGCCCAAAATATTCCTCCAGAGACACAGTATGACATCGTGTTAAAATATGTGCTAATGTATGTGAAATTGCTTTCACCTGGTGTGACACCACTTGCTCAGCAATAACTGCAAATATTTTTTTCTGGTAACCGCTTATCAGTCTGGCACATCAGCTTGGTCAATGAACAGCTTAAACTCTGGGATGCTGGTGGGTTTACTCACAGGAACTGTTCATATAAAGGTCCTTTCACAACATTTCTGTTGGGTCTGGACTTTGACATTGCCATTCCTGAACATAAAATTCATTCTTTTTTAAATGTTCGACTGCAGAATAACTTACATGCTTACAGTCCTTGCTTTGTTTCGTGTCACACTTTCCTTTGAGATTCAGTTCACAAGCAGGTGTAGTGGGGTTTTCTTTAGATTTTCTTTAGATGCTGTTTTAATTCAGAATTCATTGTTCTGTCACTAATGGTAAGTTGTTCGGGTCCAGATGCACCATCACCATGCTTCGCAAATGTGATAACATTCTTACACTGGAATGCACTTCTCCCCAAATACTGGACTCCTCATATAAACCAAATAGTTGTATTTTGATCTCATGCGTCTACAAAGCATTCCAACCGCATTCTGCCTACTCCACATGCTCTTTAGCAAACTGTAGAAGAATCAACGTGTTCTTTTAGCAGTGAAGTGTCTCTTCTTTCTACCCTTTAATGCTTATCATTGATGTTCAGTTTTCTCCTGAAAATAAGCTAGTGACCATTAACATCAGCAATAGTTAGAGAAACCTCGGAGAGGTTAACAACGGCCATGAATTTTCTCTGTTATTTTTTACAAAGTCTAACCTGGCTGTGTATTGTGTGTCCAAACTCTTTACAGTTTGTAATCATTACCAGCCCATTGAGCTTTAAAAACTTTTAAAAAGACTATTAACAGTTCAACAAGTTAGTGTCCCAGTGACAGTAGTGACAGCTACATCGCACAATCAAATGCCAAATGAGTAGTATATGCCAGAAGAAACAACAAATTAAAAGGATTTTATAAAACATGCATTTTCAGCTTCCAAAATGCCAGACATAGACACACAAGTCTTTCAGTCAGGAATATGGGGACTCAATTTACTCAAATTACTCATGTGTGTCCAATGACTACCTGTACTCTCTTAGTCTCATGACAACAGAACTTCAGGCAATACAAATAAATGTGCTGAACATCATCATCTGACGTTTCCACGGAGAGCAGCTTTCTTTCCTAGAGCTGGAGCCCATGAGTAAACGGAGCCTACTGAGAGTGTTTCTTAAAAAAAATTCAGCAAAATAGCGCTTCGATACTGCAGTGAGCAGCTGAAAAAATAAAACCTTCAGACAGACCTTGACATTCTGTTTTAGGTCAACTTTGAGTTTCCTGCTAAGAAACATGGACACGCTACACCCACACGGGCGATGGTGCAGCCAGGCTGTCACGGCAAGCCAGATGCTGGGAACTCATAATGAAGCAAAGCTAGATATCCAGAGCGTCTCCTATACAACATCTGGTTCAGCTCACAAGGCTGGTCTTGTTTCTTTTCCTTTATAAGGCAAAAGTGTAAGAGTGCTAAACGGATCTCCAACGAACCCTAAGGACCCCTGTATGTAGATATTTCGAGATGTTTAATATATATAGGTTACCATTTCAGCTAAAGTTGGGTATCATTTGGGTTACTGTTGCTAAAATGATACTTTTAAAACACTGCCAAGGGCTAAATGATGCCTGAACAGATACAAGGGCAAACCGAATTTCAATAGAACAATGAATAAACTTTAAGTAAATGTAAAAGGACCCTTACATTTAATTTAAATCCATCTACAATAATTTAGAATTTTAGGACCTTGCCCTTGCAATCAGGTCACAGGTTCGAGTTTTGGCACAGGCTCAGTATCCTTGAGCAAGGAACCATCCCCAAAACATTGTCCCCAGGTGCTGTTGATAGCGGCACATTTGCGCATGTGATGTGTTAAATGCATTTTTTTCTACATTTCGCTGTGGTTAACTGTGTGTGATTGTGTATTCACAATGACAAATAGAAACTGTCACTTTACTTACCTTTTACTGAGGGAGGGCAGTTCAGTAACTTTTAACCCTTGCTCAGACTACAAGTCTTTAACCCACAGAGTCACAGGCATAAGCCTTGAATCAGAGGTGTTGTGTGAGCTGCACAAAATGAGCTGTTACCATTTACTCTGCTCACTATATAATTTGTAAATCTTGCTTGCTTTTTACATTTCACCTTAAACATAACCACAATAATCAAAATCAAACATTCTAGCAAGACATCAATCCTGAAGCTCTCTCTTACTCCTTTTCCACTGCACTGGTGTCGTTGCTGGTACCAACTCTCAGTCGGTTCCAAAGTTGGGAACCAACCCGAACTGACCTGCTTTTCCACTGCACGGATCGGAGCCGGGCGTCTGTCATAAACCACGCCCACTTCACCTCACTTCACAAACAATGGCAAAATGTTCAAGATCAACTTTTTTTGCATCTTTTAGATGCATGTGAAAGAAATTGCCAGCGACAAAAATTACAAGAGGAAAGGTAAGATTTGTAATTGCTTCTAGCTTTTGCCGTTTTTTGCATTTCCAGTCACAGACTAGCGTTAACTCAAATGCCTGATGACACCAGGAAATAGTTGGAGCTGGTTCAGAACTGAAATTGCGAAACCGGCACCAACTTTTTTGAAGTGGAAAAGCACGACACTGGTTCCAAAATTGCGAACCGATCCAAAATGGCATCGGCACCAGTGCAGTGGAAAATAACCATCTGTATTAATCTGCACTAGAAAAAATGAAGGAAAAGCACAGGCCTACAGATACTGAACTTGACATCTTGTAAAACTAACTGCAAGAAACAGGTTAATCTAAACAAAAAACAGGTCATGAACATAGCTACAGTATTTTCTGTAATGTGAGTGAGAGCCCCTAGAAGTGCTGTGAGATTTAGAAAGTGGAAGACCTCTAACAACACCTAAAAAACTAGGAGGGCAAAACACCTCAAAAAATTGCCATGACGGCAGAAATTCAGTGTGCAAAGTATTAGAAGTTACTACTACAAAAGAAGAAAAGAAAGAATGAAGAGATACAAAAAAAGAAGAAGAAAACTAAGAAAGTAAAGGAAAATGAAAAAAAGAAAAAAAACAAAGTAGGCCAGGTGCAAAATAAACCTTATGACTCAGGGCAAGGTGGTTTGTAGATTTTTTTAAAAAATCCACCAATCAAGCATATTTTACAGTCCAAAGTAACAAATTGCCCTTTTATGTCCAATATACATTTGCTTCAGTATTACTGATGATATCATCTGACATAACGTTTATAGTTTTCATAATTTTCAATGATAATTTATTCATTTTTGGATTAATAAAGAAAAACTCCACATCACAGGTGCAGACTAGAAGCAAGTAATAATTATCTGCTAGTTATCAGTATCAGTATAGCAGTATAGACCTACACTTACTCTGGCTAAGGCTTGCAGTTTGGTAACAGTTATAGCCAGGTGATTGACTAGATGGGCTGTTCATAACCACAACCAAACACCAAGCGATATCCAATCAGAGGCAGTGTAGGTGAGTATTTATAAGGAACGTCTGTGTGAAAAACTCGAGACACAGGACAGAAACAAAGTGCCAGTAGATGAAAATGCAGTTGACTGTAAGCAGTGTTTTATTACATGACTACATTGAGAGCCATCTACAGCGCCCGGGGACAGTGAAGTGGGGACGGTAACTTGCTCAAGGGTTACCTCAGTGGTGCCCGGGCTGTGACCTTCGAATCTCAGGGGCAAAGTCCTAACCACTAGGCCACCACTGCCCCACAAGGTGTTAAAATTCTTTGTAGCTCTCAAATCAGTGCTTTCGTGTCTGTACTAATGCTTGATTGTTCCTGTAACAGGAAGTCGCTTTGGACATAAGCATCAGCTAAATGAATAAATGTAAAACTGTGGAACTGTGAAAAGTGGGCTGTTTCCATTAGTGTGTCTTCTTGGGTAACACAGAGTTTTTGTTAACATTTTCTACTGTCACTATTATTTTATCTTGCTCCAGTTCTTGATGCATCACTGTGCAAGGCTGAAGAAACCTAAACGTTGACCTGCATGCTGCTATTATTCGATACCCTATGCTACTCAGTGTGCATCACCCTAACCTGATGGGGCTTTACCACTGTTCCAGTCATGGTCAAAACATGGACAGAATTTATTTTACTGACGTTATATCGCCAGGATCCTACTGAACATACCTAACTAGAAATTATGGGTAACCTACTACTTTAATAACGTCTCACATAAACGGCACAATTTACTTAAAAAGTGAAATTCAAAAACATTGTGCACCTTCCATTCGCATCAGGAGATCAAAATGTTTTTGATGTTAAAATATTGTACTGTATCAGGTTGCAAACAACAAAAATGTTGATATTTAAGACTGAAGTGGACATAGGGGAAAAATTCTTATTCTTATTCTTTGAAGCAAATGAAAGCAGCTGAAGCAGCATTAACTTTCTGCAAAGTCTGCAAAGAACAATGCTGGGGGCAGAAGCTATGGAAACACCTACCAAATTGTTATCCTACAAAAAAGTTATAATTTTCTTTCTCTGGAAGGTGACCCCATGTGACAAAACCCATTATTAATTACATAACATACATACGTGCTGTGAAAACGTATTCCTGCTTCCTAAAGTTATTGTATTTTTGTCACAATTTCATGTTTCAGATCATTAAACAAATTTTTATTTTAGACAAAGATATTGGCACAAGTTATTATTTTTAGATTTTATTCCAGGTATGTTTGGATAGCTTTGTTCCCTTAATGAATGAAATCATTTAAAAACTGCCTTTTGTATTTAGATTTGTATTTTATATTGTATGTTCTATCTATAATTGTTTGCTGGTCTAAAATGTGTGACAAATAAGCACAAAAACTAAGACAAGAGGGGGATGAATACTTTTTCACAGCACTTAAATAAACACATGCAATCCATATAGAAAATGTGATTACTTCATCTCTAAATAATGTTATTTGCAGTAGAAATTAGGAAAATCAGGTTTTATATGCTATTAAGCAATTTAAGTTGTCAAAAAAGTCACATATAAATCAGTTAGGTCAACACAGCAAACCTAACCTGTTATTTTATTTTCATACACATACCAGGACAGAGGAATACATAGTTCAGGTAAAGTAGGCCTAAAAGGCCTAGCTAGGCTGAACTGAATGTTAAACTTTCATAACAAATGTGGTCTCCATGGCACATTGGGAGGAAACAGTGGAAAACGCCCCTATGAGTCAGATTCTTGTGATAAATACCTCAACATCATCTTCAAGGCCTGCTCACTTTATTATGAAGCACATGTAGCTTTGTCCCTACATGACAAAGCACTGCATCAACAAAAGTGTCTGTCTGGCAGTAGAAGTATCTTATGGAAAAGACAGCACAAATCCAACTATTATCACTGGGCAGTTATTTGCTATATTTTGGCATATGCTGTACCCTAATAATCCTCTGCTAGTAATTTGTTTATTGCAAGTAAATTACGCTATCGGTAGACTGGCGGGCGTTGTACGGCGCAGGCAACGAGCGAACAGCCTACGCAGAACGTATACAAAGACACAACTAGCGTCTTTTTAAAATACCAACCTAAAGGGAAGTAGTTTTACCCAGTCAAAGTAACTCAAACCTCCTTGTACATCCACCCACCTTGTAAATTCGCTGTATTAGCGAAACAGCTTATAAAGTTGAAGGAATGTATAAGAGGTAAGATAACATTACGAACGTTAGCTGTGGAGAGTCAGGTAAAAACGGTAAGATATACATATTTATCCATAAACCAAAGCTTAAACCGTCAAACTTACACTACGGTCCTTGATATGATCCACGATACCATTTTTCTTCAGATCGGCAGGACATGGGAGAGGAAGAAAAGGGACCCAGAGAAGTTGGAGAGGCCGTCCAGGAGTAACGATAGCCGGCTAAGCTAGCGGTTAGCTCGCTAACATAGCACGGCTATGTGCTTAGCAAGACCGCGGCTAAAGTTCTGCAGCAAGTTGGAAAGCATTAACTAAGCTTAACGACCTAAAATCTCGGTATTATAACTGACATTTTAAATTAGCGAGAGCTCTACTCCAATAAATTGCTGTTTTAACGTAGCTGGCCTTGTTTTGGTCCCTTCAGCTCCTCGGAGCTCTCCACCTAACCGTCGCTGCTTTGGGGCAGTTTGGGTAGCAAGGTGCGAGCTCTGACGTCAGAGATCGTTTGATTTACATTGCCCGCCCTTTGAGATTTTTGATTGGTCAATGTCATTTGTTTATAAGAATATCAAACAACGATTGGTTCAAACGCCCGTTCGTCAAAAAAAATGGCAGTTAGACAACATGGCAACGCGTTAAATAACAATATCTGGACTGAGATTAGTCAGACCAATAATCTATTATATTAAAGCGACAGACAATTTTAACAATAAAACATGTTTGTTTGTATTTTTAATACATTTATAAGTGTAACCACTTGGTATTTACTATAGATTGGACTAAAAAGGCTACAACTGAATACAAAAGTTATATGTCATCATCTAAATACAATTTTATTACTGCATTGCTGCAGTATAATTTAGAGTAAGGTTAGATTAATGTCACTGACATGAGTTTAATGCTGTATTTGTAAAAATGATTAGATACAAAATCCTAGTCTGGATATAAAGAAGACCAATTGAGAGTGCTGTTATGTCAATGTATTGTCAAATTGTGTATGTTTTTTTGCAGTTATATGCAATTGTCTAAAATTTTGTCAGAAATATGATTGTTCATTGTTCAGATGCTGTAAATGGTAAGAGATTCTGCAAAATCATTGCAAAGATAAATGATTTAAGCCTGACAGTATGAGAATCCTCTGTCAGTAACTGATATGTCTTTCTGCAAAGATTCAGCAGGTTCTCTATGCAAAATGATTTCATGAAACTGATGAAAGCAATCCTTCTTCCAGTCCATGGGGAGATGAGGAGAAGCTTTCTAACTGATTGAAATACATGCAAACAAGGCACACATCAAGGGTTGCAGAACACGCTTGGCAACAGATGACATCTGTGAATTGTGGCTTCTCTTGCTAATCTTGTTGTTATTCATGGGCATGTCTGCTGTGGGAAGAATGTCCTCCTCTGCTTCTAGCCTGACCATCTCCATTGCAATGCTGAGTACACTATGCACACTAAATCCTGTAAACCTTCAGGCAACATATCAACAGCCCATTACAAAACTATGGTGGTCTATGTTGTAAATGACATGTTATTGTCAGTAATATCATTCATTTTTAATTAGTTAATTACATACAGAATTATAGTCATATTGCTCAATGTAAAGCAGTAATTACAATCTGGAAAAAGCAATAGTAGGTGTTGCACTTTAAAGGTGATACTGACACTGTAACATGCTAAAGGAATATTTGGCTTTTTATATTTACACAGATGATTCACAGAGTGCATTGTAATATCCAATGTTTGAAAATTGACCTGGGTCAAAATACACAATAAATACACAAGATAGTATTAAGCCATTCAGTTTCTTAATTCTGCAGCGCACGCTTCACTGCTGTTCACTGAGACTAGCTGGTATTGACCAGGCCTATATATCGTATGGGCCACTGTTCTAGGTTTGGTTTTCTGGAGAGTTTCATGACCAGACAGGCAGGGCTTAACAGCCGTCTCAGGAGCTCTATGATTTGTGATTCTATCAGCAGCAGGCTATCTTTCTCCATCTACTCCTCTGACCTGAAGGTGACACAGGGCTGATTGCTTCCAGTGGACATGCTTTACATACAACAGCTACCCCTCCTTTTTTTTAGTGCACAACCCTTGAGGGCAGCCTGGGATGGGGGTGTTAAGGCTGTAAAAAAGGCAAAAGGCAAAAGGCAATGGCACTCAAATAGCCACCCATTTTTGAATCCTGTAATGTAAATCTGTAAATTTGATTCTATGCAGGTGCCTTGAGATGGGTAAATGAAAAAAATTCGCCTTGTATTGGCCTTCATTTTAGAATACAGTACACTTGTTTCGAATAGAGTACACTTGTTTCATGAGAAATGTCAGATGTAACATTAAAAATGTCCAAACACAACTTGTGGGGACTATTTTACCAAGTGAGAGAGGCTCTCTGTCTCGCGTTGAGAATGAATAGGTCTTGCGGAAGGAGATGTGTGAAGCGGCTATACTGGGGCTTCTATCCACGAAGAAGGCGGAGGGATACCATGCTTTACCGTGGCAGTGATGCGTCCCAGTGTTCAGTTTCACAGAGCGAAAAGAGCGAGTGTGTGCGGGTGGAGGTTGAAACAGATTTAAATCCCTCCCCGGGTTGCGGTCGACACGGCAAAGAATAACGCAGAAATTCTGCCTTTGTTTTTTATTTTTCTCTTTATTTTCTTTTATTCCATCCACCGTTTTCATGCCCGATCGGTAGGGCATCGGCGTTGAAGTTTTCCGAGGGGTTTTTCACTCTCCCGTGAAAGGCCATGGCGGGGGAATCGCGGCCGGAGCTGGTGGGCAAGCGGTTCCTGTGCGTGAGCGGCGAGGTGCCGCTGGAGCTCAGCGACATTGGGCGCTTGGCTTGGAGATCCGGGGTTATCCGCGCAGTCAGCCACCGAGACAGCGACAACCAGGAGCTGACGGTAAGGGCTAGCGCACACGGTACTCGCTCTAAACGTGACGCCTCCACATTATTTCAGTGCTATTTTTGTGTGGGAGCTGAACATTGAAACGGTTCGATACGACAGACAGAGGCGCGCGCGCGAGCTGGAGAGCTGGGACGCGTTATTCTCCCTTCGCCAACTGGTTGCTGGAAATGGCTACTACCAACATTTGAACACAGCGCGAGTGCTGTTCGACGTTTAAACGAGCATTTTGGTCCTCACTGGTCTGAGAAGAACCTAAAGGGCAACGTTTTTGGTCTGTTAGGGACTTTATTGACATATTTGTTTTCAGTGGAAAGCTTCGTTTGTTTGCTTAGAGGAAAGGTAGTCTGTGTTGGCTGTTTATTTTGCTAGCTTTACTTAATGTGTTTACATTTTGCAGCTTTGTAAATAGACTGGCACTGAAATGATAGTTATTTATGATATTTGGACATACACAAATAGACCTTAAGTCTAACAAGTCTTAGTAAACAAACACCTCAATACTTAATAATAATAATAATAATAATAATAATTTATTATTATTATTATTATTATTATTATTATTATTATTGTATTGCTTATATTGTACAGCAGACGTTTTTTCCTATACATGTTGCAACTCCTTTACAACCAGTTTTAATCATCATGGCAGTTGTAATTTCAGGTCTGTGCTGAATCTAAAAGCACTTAACTGAATCTAACATGCCTTTGTAGTGGAGCTGTTTTGTTTTCCAGATGTAGAAGTGAACACGGACGCCAGCTTTTGTTCTCCCCATTCCTCTCATTCATGTCTTATCTAAGAAACAGTGGGATATTACATTTACTTGCAGGACAATACCCAAATTATTGCTCCCTGCCAATTAGCCCCAAACCATATTTCAGAGCTGACAATAAAAGCATATTAAAACTGGCACTGAAAGAAATAGCCTTCGATTTCATGCAGTATGTGATGTTTGCTTACAGGCGCGTTTAGTTTTAGTGTGTGAATGAAGAGAACGGACTCATCTTGACCCATCAGATTGTTTCACAGATGCATTAGAAACAGGAAAGTGCCACCGTGCAAAGCGACAGAACTGGAGTTGAATGGAGCAGCTTGGGCCATTGTGTTCATACAGTCAGTGTGTACAGTTTGGTCCTAGTTCGTTTTCAGGGATGTGGCCTGAGGTCACCAACTGCATTAGTGCTAATCAGCACAAACTGGGCAGGGGAAGAATTTTCCACACTGAATGGCTAGCCTGGTCGGAAATGTGTGACTGTGCCATCAAGCGCCGCCATTCTCTGTTCACAATCGAACCAATAGTGCAATAAATAAAGAAGGTAACAAAAAGAGGGGAGATGAAATAAATTTGAGGACACGATTCGGAATCATGTTGATGAGAATTGTCACTCAAGCTGGTTGATGTGAAAGTGAAGGACCCAGCGGCATGTTTCTCTGCAGCTTCTGAGCATACATTTAAGTGGCAATTTTTTAGACCCTATTAGAAAATAATCCCGTTGTGAATGTAGCATCTCTAACGCGGTACTTTTAAGACTCCGCTATTGATGTTTTCTTGGCTTCCACTGGAATATCTGTGCATGTGATTACACTGCGGGTATTTTCTCAAACCTTATTTAAGTCAAAAGCTGTGCTGTTTTCTTTTTTTAAATACAGACTACTTCTGGCTGGAGTAGTGCCTTATAGACGAAGAGGCAGCAACTGGCTGTTAAGTGCTGGAAGTGGGCATGTGATTTGTGGCTTAGGAAAACAGCTTGTAACATGAGACTGTGGTGGTCATTCCTGGCCCTCCCCCCACTGCACCACAACATAAAGACTGCTATGTTCAAGACCCCTCCAGCACCCCCGCTGAATCAGAGCTGTTCGTTGTCGTAGAGTACACAGTCTGTCCCTTTGATAGAAGGCTTCAGTTTTGCTGTTTTTTGTGATTGTAGAGGGTTGCCAAGTGGAGTTCTTTGTTTAAATCTCTTGTAAATAGTGGTATCTCTAAAGCCAGGCCTTTAGCACATTTCCTATCTCCTTATATCTGAATTACTTCATGTCGCTTTGGCCTTGTGTAATCTTTCGCTGTCATGAAATAGTGACTGGAGATATGACAGTTATCAGTGGAAGAGATTTACTGTTTGCATGTCTGAATGGTCAAATGTTAAGCGGCACATGAAAGCCTTGACCTACATGCAAATTGAATTAAACTGTTTCTGGAAAAGTGAAAGGATGCATCATGTTTGAGCAAAGACTTTAAAGGCAAATATATTCAGACAGGTTCATCTAAGTTATGGCCTAACATTGTAGGCAGTTATATATTTGTGTGTGTGTGTGTGTATGTATCTTCGGATCCCTGTGCCTAAAATAGAACAAAACAGTCATTATGGTAATGTTATTTATGAAATTTCATTAATATTCATGCAGTCCAATTGACAGCTGTTTAAGAAAAAGTTAACTTTTCAATATGACACAAAAGCTGAGAGGGTAAATGAGGAATTTAGGAATTTTCCTGACCGTAAATAGTAATAAAAAAGGGTAGAATGGTAGAATGTCAGTCAGAAGCTTGCTTTTGTCGTGTAACTGGAGATTGCTGGATTGCGCAGACTGTCAAACACTCTGCTTGGTCTCATGCGACCAGTTTGTTGAAACGATACAGGTTGAGCAACATTTCTCGTCTCTTTAACGTTTTAAGTTAAAAAATCTCTTTATGGATTTACACACTGTGCCAACATTGCCCCTGATGAAGGTCCTGTTTTGCAGTGCTAGTATCAGCCCCGGGTCCCTGTCTGCTGCATGTGTCAACAGTCGGCCGCCACTGACAGACACTTTTCCCAGAATGCTGCCTCGCTAACCTAGAGTGACCTGCTTCCTCTAGCCGGGCCTCTCCTGGAAATTCTGCTCGTTGAGCTGGCTTTGCGCCGGGAACACAGACCTGGAGGGAGGAATACTGTAGGCAGGACATAGAACAATGGTGCACTGATGGTCGTTCTGTCAATTTATTATTTTCAGTGCTTTGCTGCCTTGGCAGATTAGTCAGAGTTCCAGTTGTGCTCAAGAAAAAAAAGTGTCATCCTAGCTTTTCAGCCTCTATTGTGTCGTTAAGAGAATCAGCTTTTCCTCTTTGTTGCCACATAACCACCTGATACGTGGCGTGTAGCAGGGATGAGATGGGTAAATGATATTCCGTTGTATAACACTCAGATATAATGAAATTGTAGTAGTCATATGCAGTACTGCATGAAGTTTAGTTATACTACAGAAGATCAGCACTGGTCGATCATTTTTACTGCTTAGGGGCGAGTGACATGGTGAAAAAACATCAGAATTTTCCCATAATTTTTTCCTCTGACATCTGATGAGCTGAAATGGACAACAGTGAATCATTGTAAATGAGTATAAATACTTTTATATTCAAACATTATGCAGCACTATATCAAAACAGAGCTTATTATTAGTGCTGTCTTGTACCTCCTTTTATCTCTTTTTTCATCGTTCTTAACATATTTTTTAAGCACCAGTTGTAGGAAGAGTTCACAGTGATTGGATCAACAGAAATGTCCTAAAAATATTAAAATATAAATGTTTATTGTTCATTAACAATTAAAATTTTCCAATTTATTCTTGGAGAAATAAGGTTTTGGTCTGAAGGCAGTATTATGATCAGTTTTGTTTCTAAAAGTACTGACAGTATACAATATTTGCACTGAAAATGTATTATGATGTCATTTATCACTGAGATGATGAGTATTACTAGCTCACATAGTAACAGAAACAATGCTTATTTCTCCATAAGGCTAATCTGCGCAGGTGTTCTCTTTCTAAACATTGTTTATGTATTGGATGTATGTATAAATATTGGATAATTGGCCTGCAGTTCCTCATATCAATGCATCTCTAATCTGTAAAGTATGATAATCCTATACGTGTGAAGTCTTGGCGAGCGAACGTTGTGACGGTGTATTTAAATAGTTTTTGCGGAAATGTAGGGATATCTCCCATTAGACGTGCTGAGTGACAGCGGCGGGTTCTTTCTCTAGGCGTGGGTCTTTCGCCAATGGCTGGACCGCATCCCATAGCAACAGCAGCTCAGCCGTGTGAATGACAGAGCCGCCTAGCCCAACAACCTCTCTGGCTTTAACCCTCCGAGTGCCACTATAAAGAGGCTGAGCCTGTTCTCTGTGCTGCGAAGACCATCTGGCTTTGTATTACCTCAGCTAGAGCCGCCTGTGTCTGTTGCAGCAGCTTAAAATGCTGAAATCCCTGATTGGATAGCGGACTGAGTCCATGCTTGAAATGCGTTCTTAATGCTGGGAGGAGCTGTAGGAGCTTAACGACAACGAGGAGATCTATGAGATAGTTATCATAAGCAGACAGGAAAAATGATGGCTTGTTTTGAGATCATGGTGCACTGGTTGAGAATGAAGAAAGTCCTATTAGTAACTATTAAAATCATTTCTGCGTCGTTTAGGCTTACAGTGGGCTGCCTAATGAAAACACTCGGCTCATAAAACATGAAAGCGTGGCTGCATTTATCAGAGCTCCCCTGGTTGACCTCGCTGTGTGAACTGACACATTAATGGTGTAACTCTGAATAGCTGTGGAGTGATGCAACCAGATAGCAGTAACATCTGTTATGCTTAGCAACAGAACCCACACGTTGCATTTCCCAATCAACTTTTGAGCGACTCACTTTACAAAGGCTCCCATTGTCAATCGGCACATCATCTTGAATAGAACAAGTTATCGTTATGGCACAATTACACTTCGATGGCGTCCCTTCCTGTGGACCCAACCCTCCCCCAGCTCTTTCATTGGCTCCCGTCAGACTAGCATCGGTTCACACAGATACTCTATCTGTGGTAAAGCCTTCCCTGCCCTGCCTAAGACAGCAAGCCATCAGCCATGAAACACAAACACTGTTAGTCATCCCTCTCTGGAGGTGGACTGGACATGTGAGCCAACGTGGACATGTGAGCCAGCGCAGACCTCCAGCCCGTATCTCTCCCTGTACTGATCCGGCTGTGCTTTTGTTGAGCGCGGCCATAAGTGAAACCAGATGGCTTTCGTTTAGACTGTACTGTATATTCGTTTTCAGCGCATACTTTCACAAATCAAATAAATGGACTGTTACCCTGAGGGCTCGAAACGTTTTTGGCAGACGCTCAAAACCGGTCCTGCACTTCCAGCCCCCATTTTCTCTCCGAGGTGGCAGCGTCAGTATTTGACGAGCCTGCTGGAATGTGCCCTTAATTAAATTTGCTCCCAAACAAGTTAACTCTTGTTACCTCGTAAAGGTAGCAGGGTGGTGGGTGGAGACGCAAGGATCGCTTTGAGCAACGGCGTCTCATCTGCAGGCTAAGAGCAATATCTCCACTTCCTGTTTTAACGGTCACGCTCCCATTGCTCAATTGCACAGACAATGGGATCCGACGATCCCACCCAAGCTAGATGTCTCAGATTCTTCACTGACCAATTTTTAGTGCAGAAGTGTGTCAGAGGAACGTGAAAAAGAGAGAGAGATGCCAACTTGAAAGCCAACGAGTGTGAGAGCTTGTTTTGAGATTTAAAATAGTTTTTTGCTCATGTTGTCATTGCTTTATGGCTGTTTGTCAGGATCTGAGGAAGACTGTACCCCGAGTTCATTTTACTTTGCTGCGCCCGCGGCTAAGAGAGAAACACAGGCGAGCAAGAGGCTGCACCGTGGCCGTGCGACACACACCTTGAAAGAGATGGGCCCGATGGGAGGCATGTACACGACTGGGAGCTGGAACGGTCTTTGAGACCCTGGAGCACACACACGCATACACAGCTCTGTTCCTTCAGCATGTGAGGCACGTGATGTGGCTGCTGCACTGGAGTGGGAGAAATCTCTGGGGAAATTTGAGTGCAATTATTGCGGGCAGTGGATTGTCCAGGAACAATGCAGAATTCTGCCCTATTCATCACACGCTGGATCTGTCTCAGGGTCTCTCAAGAAACGTTTGACGCTTGTGCTGAAATTCTGCTCTGTATTGTCCTGGATTGTGGGTTGCTACACTGAGTGCAGTTTTGATTGCTGGATTTTTTTCACTACTGCTCCTGGGTAGTATTGACGGAGTTAGATGATATTATTAGATAAAGTTGTAAATGTGATGTAGTATTGCCACTGGGGCTTCAGAGTAAGTGTTGTAAGTGTTGCCCTCGATGGGAGCTGCAGTCATCCATGGTCTAGAGTCCCAGAGAGAGCAATTGCCCAGCTTGCCTTGGGTGGGTAGGGTGGCCCTCCCTCTCCCTCATCACTCAGCATGATGCTCGTCTCTTGGCTGACATAAAATAATTGGGTAGCACTTGAAGATAACTGTGTGTAATGATACAATAGGGTTTTGTTTTGCTTAGAAGTTGCACATGCCAGCTTTCTCTGTCCTGTGTGATGCCGTTGGCACTGTGTGATCGGGGTAGACCAAGCTAGTTGGAGGAATTGGACATTAATGTATTGTGGAGAAAACTGGGAGCTTTCTAGTTTGGCCAATCATATTAACCATTCTAGTGCAGGCGGAAGCCCTGGTGCTCGCCTGCAATGTCACAATCATAGTAGCCCTTTTGTTAAAAGGAAACAAAATTTCTTTCGAAACAAATTACAGTACTGCAATTAACCAGATCTTTAAGATTTTCTTTCTTCAGTACTAAAACTAAAAGTTGTTTTGTTGTTTTGTATGATGGTTAATCCCACAGCATTATTCAGTGTCATAAATCTAGCGCAATTAGCTGATTCATGTTCATCTACAGGCTTTATTCAGGTTAAAGAATTCCTGTTTTTCTATATGAGTATCATTATTCTGTTTTTTTGACATTTTGGTTTGGTTCAGGAAAAAATATGTGAGCTATTTAGCCTTTTTGTTTCTCCAGTGTTGATGCACCATTTTGTTAGCTGTCAACTTGGTGAACTTTTGTGCCTTGATTGGATGCCTCTGCAACTTCAGAGTATTGGAGTAGTCAGCCTTCACATGACTTCACTCTTTTGATGTTAGGAACAGTGTCCTGGGGGGTTATCTTGCCTAAAGGAGAGTGAATCTGTAACACAAGTGTCCTTTAAAATGTAGGGCAAGGTTCCTGCTCCAGTGTGAAACACTATTCTTTGTTTGGAACCTCTTGTGGTGCTGAGGACCATTCTGTGGGCTCCATTGATTGGTTCCATACAGTGGAAACTTGACCTTTAGCAGATGTTTGAGGTTCTGCCAATGCGCAGCGTGATCTGCCGTCCAGACAGCTTTTTCCTTGTTATGTCGACAGAGAGGCACATCAATCTCCAAACAGTGTTAAAGAGAAAACAACAACAAAGATAAAGAAACCCAATGACGTATTTAAATGAATCAAATGCTAACACATAAAAGTTGAGTGGAGGAGACCTGTGAAATGAACAGAAAGGGCGACAGTCCTTGATATTCTGCTGAAATGATTTGAGTTTGCGCTCAGCGGGGCTAGCATGACAATGTGCCACGATTTATGGCTGTAGGAAATGGATTTGGTGGAAAGGTTTCTTCATTAAACGAGCTGCTTCCCAACAGACTTCCCAAGGGATATGAAAATGCTTCTGGTCTCAATTGAAGAGGAACGGTAAACAAATGAACCCCAATGAATTAAATATTCTGCCTTTAGCAAAAGATACTCTAGGATAAGTATGCACCCTGAATGGTATTGGGATTTCGCTTCACCTTTACTGTTGTTTTTAATGAACCTTTATGTTGGTATTAGAAATATGTTTAGGCTTTGAGCGTCATTGTTACAACGAAAGCTTTTGGAACAGTTTTCCGGTTTTTCTCAATTTTATTGCTGTAATAATGTAATCTAACACTGGGGCTTAACATTGTGTTGATGTGGTAATTACAATGTAACATATTTGTAGATGATGTTACACCGTTGTAGTTACATTCACGTTTCAGCTAGGGCAAGTGTAAGGGCTGCAATTTCAATCTGTTGTGTCCCAAACAAACAAAAATAAATAAATACTTAAATAAATGAAACCAAGAGCTCCTGATGTGCAAAGGAAAAGCAGCTAATCAAACAGACTTGGTTATGACGTGCCATTGCAGGATGTTGTGAATTTTATGTGAATGGAGGTCCCTGAAGGGCAGCTTAATGGGATGGGAGCAGACATGGCTGCCCTGTGGAGGGATTTTGGGAATGAACAGTGTGGTCTCTGTCCCCCCCTCTCCCACACCCCACCCCTCTTTCACCTCTGCCAGACTGCTGGACCAGGAAAGGCCGTGTGTGTGTGTGTGTGTGTGTGTGTGTGTGTGTGTGTGTATTCAGATACCCCACGAATTTTTCTCTCTGCGGGTGCTAGTTAGTAGTGGAAGTCTCTGTGTTGGGCATGAGGGTCCAGAAAGGAATCCTCTGAAAATATGGAATGGAAAATGGGCTCCATTGTTCTCAGGGTAATACAAAATGTTGTGATGTTGTTGCCCACCATTGTTGGTCCTGATCAAGCTGACAAGGCAAGCTTTCAGAGAATTGGGCAATTTGAGGATTTAGTTTAAAGTAGGAGACTGAGAGGTATGTGAGGGTGATGTGTACCCATATGCCAGAAAAGCATCTTTATGTACATGAATACTATCAAACCATGTTAGCTCACTTATGTTGTCTCGCCAAATCCACCTCTCGCCATGAAAGGCTGCAGGAGAGATTTATTCCCATGTTATTTACATTGTTAAGCCGCAAACATTGCCTCTCGCCCTCGACACATCGTGCAAAGTGTCAGGCGTATGCATTTCTCCATCTATAGCTCGCCAAACTTGGGTCCATGTTAGTGCTGTAGCCTAGAACGTGGTCAGTCATACTAATTCTGTAGGTCGTTGCTGTTGTTAGTTTGTGGGCGACGCTAACGTATGATTGTCCAATCAGTGATGCATCCTCGGTCTGGTTGGTGTCTGGACACGTGATGGCTGCTTGTTTCTTCCTGTCCTCCCTCTTCCTCTGAAAGTATGAACAGCTTCGATTCTGAGTTTGCATACAAGTTTGTGAATTAGACACAAAATGTCTGATAAACAAACGCTGCATTCTCTGACTGGTGAGCAAAAAAGGAAATTTGCATCTGTCACGACAATAACTGGACAAAGATGCAGCAGGATATCGCTGACACTTTTACTACTCGATTTCATCAGCTCTAAGCCAAAAGCTAAAATGGCAGAACATCTCAAGTGAATAAAAACGTTTGCATCTGGGGGAGCATTCTGAGCTTGATGAAGCTCTGGAAATGTGGTTACAAAATGTGACCACTACTGATACTATTTTACATGAAAAACCAAACACTTTGTGGCTGAACTAGAATTTTAACGATTTTCAGTACTCAGACTGTCTCGGTTCAAAGCCAGACACAGCATAGTGAGTCAAGTCCTTTGCGGTGAAAGTTCAGGGGTCTTCACGTTTTAATTCTTTACCTCGCCAACCCCAACTCTCACCAAATTTAGGGCCCAGAACAAATCGGGGTGAGCTAACGAGTTTTGATTGTCCTTGAAGGTCGTAATTCTGATAATGACTATACAGAAATACTATGATATAACATATAATGCACAATAATATGATTTGTTGTGGTTTGTCTATAAACACATGGCTTGTATTGGTCAGAAATCCAGAAGAACAAAAACATTTAGAGCAACACCTGGACACTATGCTAAAATATTCTTTGTTTTGCTGCATTAGTAACACTAGTAGGGATCGGTACAGAAACCCAGGACCCCATGCAGCCTGGTTACTGATTTACATGGTAATCTAGAGCTTTCTCTTGTGTGTGCAGTGTGTGCCATGGTGCCACCCTTGGCAGAAGGATTTGCAGTCAAGGGTTTGCGATAACTGGCAGAGAATCTTGGACAATGCTGTTAAAGAATTTTAGCCCACTCCTCTTTTCAGAATTGTTTAAATTGGAGGACGGACTGCTTAGAATTTTGGAAAAGCAAAAAGATCCATTGAGATCTTTGAATTCAGTGCTTCATTCAGGAGCATAAACATTTTTCTATGTAGACTGAAAGTCTGTAGCCTCGTTTGAGCAGCTTTTAGAAACATCATGCAGGATGAAGTAAAGGGACAAACTTGCCCTTTTGACATATGTACAAGGTTCATCACTCTGGACCTAGCCGCGCTCTGGTCAGCCTGGTTCTTATGCCAAGCACAGAGACAACAGGATCCCTGTGTCCTATGAAACTTTTTATTGTATAATATTACAATAAACATTTTATTGGGTGTGCATGACTAGTTTTAATGTAATCATCCTGATAATCACTAAAATTTTGTAATTCCATCTGTAATATTGATTGCTTCCTTTTTGTTCTGTAACAGTAACCGTGTACCTTCATTTTGTATCAGTATTTTGGATTAATTATTCCGGAATCATAACCTGTATGTTGCATCCTAAATCCATAAGTGTTATAGTTCTAATAGAAATAAACCGTGTTTCTCCTGTAACGCCAATCTTGGCTCAGTATTTACATTTTTATAAATGTTAATGTATTGGCAATGAAAAATGTTGCATTCTCATATCAGCGTGTAGTTAATTTTGAGTTTTTCTGAGGTAAGGTGTCCCAGCAAAACAGTAGTGGCATTTTTTAAAAAGAAGGGTTTGATAAATGTGCTATAATGTCTATTAACATAGTCATATTGCTCACTGCTATGTAGTTCAGGTTCTTTGTTCCTACCAAATGAAAAATTTCTTCAGCTGATTCTGCTGTTCTCCATTGGGCTCAGAGCTATTCAGTTCAGTTCTGTTATTCAGCAGTAAACTGGGAAAAAACCCTTAATGACCGATGAGCCATCTACCACTGCTAACCCCAAGTCTGTAGATCATGTTTTATGATCTGACAGAGACGAGCATGATTAATGAATGGGTTTTTTTGTGGGTGCATGTGGCATTTGAAACAGGGTTTTAATTTGGCGTTTAAATTTGTGATAGTAAAGATAAAAATAACTTGGGCGAATATGTCTGAGCACTGAGCCACAGCCTCAGTGCCTAAATGCGCTTTGATTGAAATTAAGCTTTAGAATCAATGCACGTCATGTCTCTGCAATGGATGTCGCTTGGGCACATCGCATGATGAGATACGCTGGGCTTTTTGAACATTTAAACATCTCAAATCCTCACAGAGAGGGGAAAAAAAGAGTCTTTAGACTTATGACACAGTGTGGGCCATGTCTCCTGCTATAAACCCTTAAATCTGTTAAGATTATTTAGCTCTGCTGATACATTCTCGCCAAATCTTTGAAGGGGAACTCTTACTTAACATGTTGAACTGTCTGCAGATGATTTGCTTGTAATCTCTTCCCAAATGTTAAAACGCTTCTATTCCTTAAATCTTTTGGTACATTTAATATCCAGCCTTTTTAATAAAGTGGTCTCTGGTTTAAAACGGTTTATTCTCCAATGAAAGCCAAAAGATTTGGTTGTTGGGGTCTACGCAGGAGTGGGATTGGATAAGGGGAATGGGATTTTCTTTTTCTTTTTTTCTTGTAGGCTTGACTTGACGTCTTGCCAGAGTGTCTCACCTGGAACTTTGTTTGCTTTTGCAATACCCAGTCCTCTGCCAGCTGCTCCCCCGGGGCTCTGAAAGCAGGGTCTTGCTCAGAGTGTGTTAAAGTGTGGTTACGAGTGTATCAATGTGCTGAAAAGGCCCGTTGTGCTGAAGCCTTATCCTTAAATGTCTTACAAAAATTAAGCTTCCATTAACTTGTGATACAAGCAAGTAGAAACATGTGAGGTTAAATTAGAATTTATGGACACTCAGCATTTTAATGTGTGTGTACCTAATCCAATTTTCAACTTATACCTAGTTTGACGTAACAAGTAAATAAAATTCATATAGTATGTATATATGAAAAACAATTTGTATTTATTTATATTGGCTTAAACAAAATCTTGTCCAAGTTTAGAGTATTTGACTGTATTTGAGTGTGCAATAGAATCACTGAGTATGTTTACGTTTATCTGATGTTTAGCCTTTTTTCTTCTTGAGCATGTTTGATTTTAGGCTTAAATAATCTGGCTAATTCAGAAATCCTACTCTGTGCAATGCCTCTGTAGGTAAGGTGGATTAGCGCTTTTGCTAGCTGCATGCAATAAGCCAATGTTAAATTTGTGTTTGTGTTTTCTTGTGGGGACATTCATGTACAATTCGTTTTAAATGACAGATATTCATCTAGTGAAGATCTTGCTGTTGACACTGAGAAAAGCAGGGAGGGGTTGGGGATATGTGTAGTAGCTGACTGCAGACAGTAGCTAGGAAGCTGGTTATTTGCACTCTGCAACAGCTGTACATCATGGTTCTCTTATGCCTTGCTAAAGGAGAACCAGAAAACACAATTGGAGTTTTTTAGGAGGAGTTTTCAGGGTGGGGGTTGGGGGTGGGGGTTTCCTGTAGGTGCGTAGGTGGCTGGGACTTCCTGGGGTTCACACAGAGAGGCACGAGGCCTCCTCAGACTCAGACTGGCCATAGCTCATAGCTCCCAGGAGTTTCCTGCTTCCTCCCACACTCTTCCCACCTTTTATGCAGCCCTCTCAGCCCCTGTGTGAAAGATGCCCCCCCCACCCCACCCCACCCCCCTGCACTTTCCTCTTCAAATATAGCTTTCTTAAAACTTTCTATGTTTTTCTCTTCGGTTACATTCTCTAGTCCTCCTCTTTATTTCTGATGTGTTTGTTCTCTATCAGTTTGCTTTTTAAAGCCAAGATTTAGTTTTTTTGTTTTTCTAGGTGAATGGCTGTTTAAAAATATTCAGTGTTCCCCTGATTTAATTTTTTTTGGCACTTACGTCGTTATTTTTTTCCTTCTTTTGCAAAAGTTAATTTGTCTATTGCAAAGCAATGATCAAACTAGAACAATTGACCAAATGTTTGTATTTTTGCATTCAGTGTGAGATGATGCATTGTAGAGAAACATACTGGTTTCTGAAAAATGGTGGTGAGAACAACCAACTCAGAGGTTGTTTATAGTAGTAAACGGTGCTCGATCTGAAAGGTTTTCATAGGGCACAATCTTTGACTACATCTCCACCATAAATGGATTAAACCTAAATATATAATTTTACAGGATAATGGTGTTAGGAAAATTGTCATGCTAATTGGTAGCTACTAGTTTTCCATTGTTTCAAGTAAAGTATTAGGATGAGAACAGACCCAGGCCTATTTTGGTACCTACTCTACTAGTATCTAGACCAGGGGTGTCCAAAGTCGATCCTGGAGGGCCAGGGTCCTGCACAGCTTGGTGGTTCCCTTCCTCAAACACACTCCATGAACCTTGATCAGGAAAATCATCAAACTGTGCTGGAAACCGGCCCTTCAGGACTGGAGTTGGACACCCCTGATCTAGATTACATAGTGATGCTGTGCTAGCTTTAAAAATGCTAAGATCGTATTGGAATAGACAGTTCTCAAATCTTGAGCTCTCAAATTGGATTTGGGGTTTGACCTAATAGGTGTCTAGGTCTTCTATAGGGCTTCACCTCAGCTCGCAGTGACTACCGTCCTTATCTTTGTCTTTCACGACCACTTTGTAGGCGCGTAACTGCTGTACATACTGAAAGGTCTGCTACACCCCCACCCTCATCAGCTCTGTGGAGACAGCTAACTGCGTTGTTGAGGCTCTCTGCTTTTGGCCATGTCCTCATGGAATGTGACACACTGATAATGGAATGTTAGATTTTCTTCAGCCGTGATCGTTGGCTCCGCTTTGCTGGAAAATCCCATTGCTGTGAATTAGGCCATGCCTGAGAGGAAGGCAGTGACAGCAGGCATCTTAATACCAGGCTGAGCCTGGACTTCTGCCCACCTGTGCAAGCTAGTCGAGCCTCATTGCAGTGTGACGGCATGACATACACTGTGGATGTGGAACAACACGCTGCAGACATGGTGGGACAAAGAAAGGCAGCTAGTTACTAACGGCGGACAAATGCAGATTAGCAGTGTGGTGTTCATTCTGTCACGATGCATTAATACAGTGGCATTCATGTGGGAGCTTCCCCTGTTTTTTACAGCGTAATTCCAGTGATATGATGAATGCCCTGAACTTATAGGTGGTTTTCAGTGAAATAAAGCACATTGTCAGCACTGCAGTCACATTGGAGATAATTGTAATTTGCCTGGATTAAAGGAGGGAGGAGGGTTCGTCTGTGAGGATCAAAACTCATTACCCACATGGCTTCTGTTTATGACAGAAAAAGACTGGAAATGAAGTTTCCATCTCCTGCCTCTGGTGTTTGTGTTTGGTTGGGTTTTGGCTAGAGGCCTCTGACCAGAAGTCTGTCTTCTATTAGAAGGCCGAAACACCCTGCTGTGTTTCATTCTTGGCACTAGGGAGTATGTATCTTGAGAATTTTGAAACATTTTGAAACGTCTCTGTTTGTGTTTGCCTGTTTTATTGAGTAACACGTCTGTGAGTAATTGTCAAAGATTTCTGCGGGGGCCTAAATGGAAGCCAGGTACCCAGCACTGCAGGCCTGCATGGGGGTCACAGGTTATATTCCAGAGGGCATTGTATGCTGCAGAAGATCTTTATCAGAAAATGTTAGGATTCTCTTGCCATGCAAAAATGTGAAAGGTTTACAGATGGTGTTGTAAAATTGTTATTTATAAGCAAGAAATAAGTCTGGTCTATAAACCTGGGTTTGTGTAAGCGCTGCGGCCCCTGTTTCTCATTCGTGTTGTCAAAGCCTCCAGAGGGAGGCCGTTGTATAAGCTGCCCATGTTGCCAGACGTTACATGTAGTCAATGAATAGCAACAGTGTTTCTACACCCCTGTGAGAGCATTGTGTAAGTGGCAGTGTTGAGGAGAAAAGGTGCACGTGTGTTGTGTTTATTAGGCCTAGTTTGAGGAATATAGTGAAGGGGATTACGGTTTCTAGTTTCAAAATATCAGTGCAGAGTCCTAGTCAAGGCTCATTTGAGTGCCTGACACTTGCAACACACATCAAGAGCGTCTGCATTGGTCTGTTCATTCACAATATAAATAACAAGTTCTTGGATTACTTGGAGTACAAGTATGTTTGCTGGCCTGCATATTGGAGTAACCAGGAGAAAATGGCATTTACTCGAAGGGCGTGATTTCTCTGAAAGACTGGAGCAAGATAAGTAAGAAATTAAAATGCAAAACAGCATTTGATTAAATTCGATTTCATTTTCACTAATTATAGCTCCATCACTTTACAGTTGAGCCAAGAGAAGGACATACATCGTATTACAGCTGATTGTTAGATCTGTACAAACACAACAATGCTGAAATGACTGGTTAGGTAGTGAATTATATATGAAGCTGAAGTTGGCTTTTTATTTTCTGTTTGATGTTAATTGGCACCTTCCTCTCCATTTCTCCTAAATGGGGCACTACTGGCCACTGAACCGTTTAAGATGGAATGGGAAATAAACCCAACACGATGCTGGTAACGAACCTGGAGCAAAGGAATTTGTCTTTTCTGGTAAAGCAGCTCAACTGACAGTGAAAATATGTTGTTATACAAAGATTTTTAGAAACTTTAGAACTTACTTCTGGGTCATAGTGTATCATGTTTGTAAAAACGGATTCCTACATGTGTAAGACCACAAAATTAATGTTAAAAACAAACACGTTTAGACTTACACCTGAAAATACTAGTTTGAGCTAAACTTATCATGACATTTTGTGCTATTCTAGTAATATAATGCACAGTAATAATGCACTAAGATGGTTACCCATCTATGTCTATATGCTCTGCTAAATAAATAAGCCATGATTGATCTGCATGTTGATCACGTCTGAGTGATGGTCAGTAGTTTCCAGGCTGCAGAAACACAATTCCCAAATATGAGCAGCACCTTAGTGTAACAGCTGAAATTCGTTTGGCGTGATTTTCTCATCTGTTCCCTCCAAGTGTGATTGGGGTGGTTGAGAAATCCAGTGGCCTCTTGACAGGAAACGCAGACAATGCCAGTAATGATTGTGAAAAATGGAGAGCTATTTTCCATGATGTCAGGCTCCAGCCCTGAGGTGAACTGAAATTGTCTCTATGTGTGTGTGCGCACAAGTAGGTGTGTGTTGCCTCAGAAATCAAATTTCCTGCTCTGAGATTCACCTAGCCCTGACAAATTCATGTATACATAAAAGCTTGTTGCCCGAGAACAATAAAACAACCGTAACCATCCTACCGATGGACCCTGCATTACTCTGACCTACGTTGTCTGCTGTGCACCCTTTAAATCCACCAAGGGGGACTGAGAAGGAGTGTGGAAAGAAAGACAGCGAGAAACAGAGAGAGAGAGCGAGTAAGTAGGGAGTTTAGGGTGAGATTTATGCGATAGCAGCAGGAATTCGCATTTCTTCTGTGCGCAGCTGAAAGACATTAAGGCCTCTGTGAAGCAGAGCCCCAGGCTCAGGGGAGAGGAAACAGCAAAGCGCGGCACTCCCTCCTCGGCGAAAGTTCACTTGGTGTCGCCTCATAGACAACACCAGTGTGTATGAAAATCCCAGAGATCTAAGAAACCTCCTTTTAATGAAGACGCATAAGAGATTTTTTGGACTCTTCAGCTGATTGTTTGGTTCTTGTTTTTTTGTTTGTTTTTTAAATGTCTCTACTGTGGTTGGATAAACTTGACTTTGGTGATCCCACTAAATGTAGCTAATGGTAATGTTTTTTCCTAGTCTTAAGAACAGCATACTATTGGGCAACAATACCCTGTGTGTGTGTGTGTGTGCGTGTGTGTGTGTGTGTGTGTGAGAGAGAGAGAGAAAACATGATGGACTTGCAGTATAGGTCTTACAATAAGTGTGGTCAGTTCAACTCCCACCATTTTACAGTGGTGTCTGGACTAATGAGTGATTCCAGCATGTTCATTGGTAGATTGAATTACTGTCTGCCGACCAAGACTGCTTACTTTTCTCCTCACTTTCACCCACTGCTCCAGGCGGAGCAGGTTTGGGTGTGGTTACACTTTAGGCTTGGAATGAGAGTGTAGCTGTATCTGTCAGGTGTTGTTTGGCCTGAAGCCATTGTACTTTCATTGTTCTGCTCATTGGCTAACCTGTACAGCAAATATAAACATAATGTGAAGTAGGATTGAATTTATAACAAATACAGCCATTAACTATGATTGAAGCTCAGAGAGTAGAATCTTCAAAATCTTAAATACTATAAACACAAATACTGGGAATGCTTGCTGTGGTGTTTTTTTGGTTGTAATTTTTGTCTCCCTTTTAATCACTAAACAATAGGCAAAACTATGGTACCTGAATATGGGTGTATTTTTATTAGTCCATATATATAGCAGTTGAGGCCTGGAGCCTCTTCATGCATACAGACGCTGAGAAATGCACTGTTTGGCCTCAGCGAAGCCACAGCCCCAACAAACGTTTTTTCAGCCTAGCTGCATGTCATTGTGCTAAGAGGCGCCTCTTGCAGAGTCAGGCATGGCCAGTAGTGAGAACACACTGATGAGATTTTGTTGGTTCATGGTCATCCATCTCGTTGCGTGTGTGGGTGTAGCGGAAAGAGAAAAGCAGAGGGTTGATGTGCTGTGTGTCTGCCTCCTGCGGCGTGCGCACATGTGGCATTAATACTCTGATAAATGCTTTCACTGTTTCGTTCTGCTTTTGAACAGATGGCTGAGGAAAGCTCTGTTTTGTTTCAGAGCTCCAGCTCTAGGATACTGCAATTTGCCTGTAACAAAAAGCACACTCTAGCTGTCCGAAGGCTCACCTTCAACAGGCTATTCTGATGCCGGTCGTTCTATTTTTCTCCATTCACGGGAAGGCGTTCATGCATGGCTTCTAACGAGTGCGGTTAGGTAACCGTTTGAATAGCCAATTATTCAGGAATGCTGCTGACCTGCTTTTCCTTGTGTCAAACAAGGTCGGTGTGTCTATTGTTTTGCAGGAAAATAGGCAGCTGCTTATAGAGGCGGCTTCAATTGTGCTCTTTTATATCACGTTTTCTCCATCATGATCTTCAGCAAGCCCGAGACCTCTCCCTGCATGTTTTTGCTCAAAGAGGACGCATTTCAACATGTATGAGCTTCCTGTTTGAGCAGCGAAGCAGGAACTAAATATTTCACAGTGAACCACACTGTGGTGTCTGGACCCGTCAGACGTTCTTCACTTAACAGAGTGGCAACAAAATACAGCAGCCACAGTCATACCCCACAACGGTAAATAATCAAATGTTACAGTTTTTGTACATCAGTGATTGGGGCAAAAATGGACACAATTGTACGTTTCAGAAGCTAGCACATTTGGGGAAAAACATACCCTAAACATCACACTCTTGCATCAGACCCTACACAGTTGCTCAGTAATCACTGACTGGCTCCATCTCTAGAGAGCCACTGGCTATGGGCAGCCTCTCAACAGCAATGCATGATGGGAAATTACATCATGAGCTATTATCGGGGAAGCCCTGAGAGGGCAGCCCCCTATATATTCGAGCAGTTAGCATTAAAGCATCACACACTTGTTTAAAATTATGTTGCATTGTTAAATAATTTCTAACGAGACTTTCTTATGAGAGTACTGACACTGTGTTGTCTATAAGAAGGACAAAAGTATAAACAGCATCTCTGCTTCATTGCTGCTGCAACTGTTATGTTTTTCATTATTTTGTACTCTGCTTTGAGTGTGCTTTGTCTTTTTGTGAACCCAACATGAATTTCCAGAGTTAAATACATGAATGCATGGATCACTTTTTTTTTTTTTTAAATCAAAATGTTTTGTCATAACAGCAGGGCAGAAATGGCATTTACGCAAAGATGCCCATGATATAGGCCAATACAAATCTTGTCATACACAGTTAACTTTAGCTAAAGCCTGCATACAGCCTGCTCCATCCTTTGAAAGGCTAAGGTTACATGGTAAATTAATCCTGAATGAAATTTATATTCTTTGTTCATTTGAGGACAAGCACTGGTGTCCAAAATCCAAAAAAGGGACATAATCACAATGAAACTTTCCCACACAGCTCTCATGTTTGCATTGGGTTTTATTTGTAATTGGCCAAGCGGTGTAGGAAAGCTAAACCTCAAAGCAGATTTTTATTCCCCTCAACCAGCTGAGGCCCAATGGCTGTGGACTTATTGAAAAGTCTGTTTAATCAGATCATCTGAAGCAGAAATCTTCCTGTGTTTTTTTCTCTTTTTTTCTTCTTTTTTAGAAGACCATGATCTCAGTTCAACTCAAACCTGCCCTGACTCCCTCAAAGCAAACAATTCAGGTCCCACCCCACTTAGCTACTCCAGCATTCGGAAGCTTCCGCCTGCTTCTCGGATACCCTCGAGCTGGCATCATCATTACCTTTACACCCACAGGCCTTTCTACACGTGAGCCAGCGGTGCTCCTTCCTTCTGGTAGAGCCCCAATCAGCTGCTGAAACCTGACCTTGCTTCTCACGGCACTTTGAATTATTGATCGCATGTTCACTAAAGGAAGGTAGTAGAGGATAGCTTTACGTAGAAACGACACCACGCCTGGACAAAGAAACATCTGGTCTACGGTCCTGTTTCTCTAGCAGGTGCAGCGAGCTTAAACGAGTCCTCCTTGCTTCCTCTGTCTTCACCCATTTAGAGGCGTCACACTTGACTTTATTAGTGAATATTCAAACCAATATAGCAGTGGTGAGGACAGGGTATGGAGGAATCAACATTAGTTCCTCAATTGGCCTTTAATTCTGTCAAATTTTCAGTATGGGGGGTCCTTGAATTATTATTATTTTTATTATTAAATAATTATAATTATTAAGGCCCCTAAAAAGCATGTATTTACAGTCATATACAGTAGTATAATCCAGTTAAACTTCTACTAATGCTTTACAGTAATACGCTGAGCTGCATGCAGTGTGTGTGGATGGGAGAAAGAAGGCGCTGTGCAGTGGGCTGTTTATTGCTATTATTGCTGTGATGTTAATGCTTCATTCACCATCAGTGTCACCTCTTCAATGTGTTTACTGCTGTAGTGGTACTTGGTTTCATCCACCGAGTATGTTGAAGCCATGAAAAAGAGCATTTCTGTCTGAAACAATGTTTCCTAAAGGCTTTATTGTAATATGACACTGGTGTTCGTTATATGCGTGCTGCTCGTTCATGCATGTTGCAGGCTGTTAATAAAGCACAGTGCATCATTACATGCATGAGTTCCAACCTGCTTCGAAATTCGTAGTACGTCACGTTCGGAGGAACGGAACCCCAACATAACTCAAGGGCTCCCTATAATTTGGATGTTAATAACAGAATATATAGAGAAATATTACAAGTTGATTATTATTGATTTGGACGTTTTAAAATGAAGGCAGTTGGATCGCCTGTTTCAAATCTATGAATCACAGTGCATTTTTACTCTCTCTGTGGCTTTTGAAGTGCAGGGCCGAAACTCGGACAGGTCTTAGTGTTCTCCCTGTCCATTACAGTCTTTGTTTGAAGATTGAGCAATGAGAAAAAAGGCCCGGGAAGCAGGTTTTCACCTCGCCCCCAGGGCCACATTATCACACCGAGATGGTGTAACAGTAATCGCGGCAGATGCTAGCCAGGCCTTGTGCTGTTTTGTAATCAGTACAAACACACCGAACGACTGAAGCCAGATTTGAATGGCACTGTAAATGATGAACGACGCAAATGCTGTCTGATGTTTTAGCCCAGGTTGAGCTGTTCTTGTAAGTATGACACAAAGGATTTTTACTATCCCCGTTGATGTTGTCTGTGCTTCTTTCCTTCACAAATGAATGAATAAAAATGTTTTGATGCTTTTAGATTAGACATAAATGACTTGCTGTGTGGCTAGTCTGCTGCAGATGAAGCTACATCTTGATCATTCTTGCTCCTCACTTTAGCTCAGGCCATGTGAGCTGTATCTGGCTATTATTTAGCTGCTCAGCGAAACGAATGCTCATGTGAATAAATCATCCTAATGAGGCTGGCTGCTGTATGTTGCTTGTGTAAAACAATCTGTCAGGACGCTGCTGGAGAGTGCTAGCTAGCAAACTCGCTCCAAACCCAATGGGGGGGGGGGGGGGGGGGCATGGACTTTCCTTCTCATTTTGGTGTTTTCTGACAACTGCTGTGTTGAATCTTTTTCCCCAGCGTGACACACAAACACACACACACACACATATACATTTATGTGCATGTACTGTATGTCAGTTGTCCTAACATACAGCATCACAAAGAGTTTATCATGTGTATTTCTAACTCTTTTTCTGGAAGCACCCCTGTTCTGCACATTTTTGATTTCTCAGAGGGCCTCAAGGGTTGAGATTGTGAGACGATGTTCTTGAGCACTGATCTGCAGGTATTTAAAAACATTTTTTAGCAATTGCAGTTTTTTTAACAGCAACAAGAAGTTCACTGTATAGGCTGCACAGAAGCAGGTTTTTGATTGGGTGCCAGTCAGCCATCTTAATGTACATATTTATGTTACATTTTTCTTCTTTTCCATGTTATTTTTGTAAATACTTTTGAATTGTTGTAGTTTTTCAAAAACTTATTGAAAAATGAATTTTGTTGTTATATTGTAAAAATAAATAAATATCATACCATTACATATACAGTAGCATGGAAGAGTTTGGGTGTTCCTGGTTCGAAGACATTTTTTAAATTTTCTCAGTGTATATTGTTTTTGTTTATATATGCAAATGTTTGTACTCAAATTAGTAGACAAATGCCACATTGAAGTGTACTCACTGATATTCACATAGAAACTCAACAACAAAACAATACAGTTGACCCAGGCTGTTCAAACTTTTGTGTATGTTTGTATGTGCCCCAGCTTTTCATAATGCATGCCATAGCTTGTGCTACAAACATGAAGCTGAGATATTTTGCGCAGCACTAAACTGTGGCCATGTAACCTGAAGCTAATGGACTTCTGAGCAATGCCAGTGATGTCAGCGGTCATTCATAGTCTTGGTGGGGGCATCTCAATTGGTTTTGATGAGGTGTTGGATGGGTGTCAAGTCATAGGTAATAAGAAGAGGAGCCTAGGAGGCAGATTGCAGTTCATTATTAATGAGCGTGTTCAGCTTCCGAGTTGGAGCCATTTCGAGAGAGTTTAGCTGAAGCCTCCTCTTAAGGGTAGCAAGGCCACTGGGGCCAAACACTGTACAAATACATGTAATTTCCACCCACAATATGGCGCAATTGGTAAGGAGCAGTTTCAGTGGTTTTGTTCAATTCAGGTACTTTGAATGAAACAATGCTAAGCTAGGTGAACAAAAGTGAACCTCACATCAACTACTGCTTTGCTTTACTTCTTTTCAGTGTCAGCAGACCCAGAACTCGAGTGTAATATTGGGAATAATGCTAAGCCCCATTATTTATTCCCCTTGTTGTGATGTCGGCACGGTGACCTTTAAGGTGTTTAAACCACTTTTGTTTTGTTTTTTGTCCATTTTAATGTAATGACAACTTATTTACTCTTAAGCTGCCCTTTTTTTACCAGGAAAATGGAGAATGTAGCTGCTTTAAGTTAACAAAAGCCTTGCGGGTGCTTTTCTTACTTAACTCTAGCAAGTTTCAAAAGGGGGCAAGGTGTCTCCAGGCTTTTGACAGGCGGTGTAGCTTCTCTGAATGACTGCAACTTCGTTCTCAATTAACGTCTACTCTTGTGCTGCAGTAACGTGACACTCCTGCTCTTCATGTGTTTCGCGTTGGGTGTAATTAAGCCGACCTGTGTGGCGGGCCTCAGAACTGGTCATAGCTGCTCGAGGCCACTTTGGAGGTAAGGTTTCACAGCGGCAGTAGCGCAGGAATCTTTTCCCAGGCTGCTGAAGTAATGAAACTGTGTATGTGTGTTTTATGTACAGTGATGCATAAATCCTCACAAAGATAGTAATACAAACATGATGTTGTGAGATCTGTTGAAGGTGGAGCAGCTTTAGACGTGAGGTGTTTCTTTTATGGGTACAGACAGGCACTACAAGACCAAGCCTGGCAGTGGGAGGATGAGGGGGTTGGGGGTGGGGGACTGCTGCGGCCACTCCCTTTACTTGTAGCAGCCTGTTGGGTAATGAAGCGCCGCTGTCAGGGGGATCATCTGTCTTCAGCCTGGGCTCAAAAGCCAAACATCGGAAGGCGCCTGAAAAATGTGCCGTGCACTTAAAGCAACACTAACCTAATACAGTCCTCCAAGCCAAGCATATGTGCGCAATGAGAAACAGAGGTACTCTTTGTTCACACAGTGTGTGGAAAATCGTACCCCTTTCTTCCCTCCATGTGCTGTGTTTTATTTTTTGCACTGTTTTTACACTCAGGATCACTGCTGGATTGTGACAGCATGTTTTTTATATTTTCTTCCAGATTTCACATGAAACCAGGCCTGTGCATCAGTTTATGCATTTAACACATGCTCTTTCTCATTGTGGCTTGCAGTGGAGGGTGAATGTCACTTGAGGAGTTGTAGCACTGGTATTCCTGCAACTGTGCCATGCAGGAGTGGACACTATGGCAAAAATACTGTGACATTTTCGCGATTAGGGTTGCATCACATGCGTAAAACACTCCCCCAGCAGTCTGTGCTGAGTGGCCAGATTGTGTTAGTGAAGTTAACTTACTTTGATATTGTTTCAGTGATTTACTATGTAGTATTTAAATTCTGTAATAGAATGATAAAATCATGACTACAAAGTGGCATTATCATTGGCTCCCTCATCAGGTGGTCATGAGTTCAAAGAAAACTTAGCATGATGCTAACTAGCATGGGCATCCCTCAGAGGAAGCATGAGCTGGCCTTCACCCTCCCAGTGTTGGTGGTATCATGTGACTTAGGAGGTCGTTCTAGCTAGTGGGTGATATTGCTGATGACTGAATTCTGAAATCAGTATTTTTTCATTAAGCATTAAAGTGAAATGTCTTGAGCTTTGGTTATTTTGATCAAATATTTGTAAAATATTACTAAGATAATACAATAGTGTTGCAGTCCTGTAAGTATTTCTATCTCACATTATTTAGAGTTCATGATGGGTTTATTTCCTTGAGTTGAAATTGGTTAAAGCAGGAACTCTAAAGATGCAATTAGATGACTACCCTGTGTGTTCTGTGTTCATTTAGAGTGCTGGCTGTGTACTTTTTGAAACTGGTTTCTGAGGAAGCAGGGCTGATGTTTCCAGAAGCTTTTGTGATGCTGCTTATCAGGGGCTGCATAGTGACTGTGCACCTCTGTCTTAATGGAGACGGTCACTGAAAATCATATTTACACTTATTCACCTTAACACAAGCAGTAGTTCAGAAAAAAACTTCATTGGTGTGTAAGGTTTGCATCTGCAGTTTTGGACCAGAGCTGTGACGGTCTCTAAAAACATGGAGCAAGTGCTTCTGCTGTTTTAGTCACACCGTGTGCTTGTATCAACACCTCACAAGTCAATTTGAGAATAGGGATGTCCAGTGATGTTGGAACCAGGGCTGCGCGATATATCAACTATACTTAATATATTTCTGCTTACAATGCAATGTAGTAAATTACTATATTGTGACCATCGAGTATAAATCCTAACGTTATTGTTAAACAGCTTTCGAGTTTTGCTTTTCTGCCCTGTCAAAGCAGACAGCTCGCTCTCCCTCCGATCCAGAAAACTCTCCTAGCGCATGTGCGTTCTGTATCACTTTTGGCTTTCAAGTGTCTGCTCACTGTTATTCATAACTTCAGTTTAAAATAAAGGGTTTGTTATATTAATCTTTGGTTTAAATTAGTCTTCGTTATGTTAAAAGCTGGTTTTAAATAAAGAGTTCTGTGTTAAAAGGCTAAATTCATTATATTTATATAATTTATGCAATATAGGGCCGAATTTATAATTTATACTGTGATTTAGAGAAAATGTCATGGTATCAAGAAATATATTGTATATTGCCATATAGCCTAAAAATATTGCAATATTATTTTCATGCCATATCACCCAACCCTAGTTAGG
Source organism: Lepidarchus adonis (assembly GCA_037576955.1). NCBI lineage: Eukaryota > Metazoa > Chordata > Actinopteri > Characiformes > Lepidarchidae > Lepidarchus > Lepidarchus adonis. The sequence continues at coordinate 24,521,840 of JBBIGC010000104.1, read as the reverse complement.
ACTATATTGATATAGGTAGAAATTTGCATGCAAAAATTATATCTGCATTTTACAGATTTCCGATCAGTATTTTTTAAAATATATTTTTAAAGCTTTAATTTGACTAATTTGTATGCTTTTTAAAATACAATTGCATGTAAAGTTCAAATACATTAAGGTGTTAATGTATTTCTCATTCCTGCATTTTAAATATGTTTATGTTAGGTCTTCATATTACGTGGAAAATATAGGATGTCTGCATTGGCTGACAAGTCCCTCATCAGTGCAACAACCTTGTCCAGGTTGAGGCAAGTGTCAAAAGGCAAGTGTCACTCGAAACATGAATACATGTCTGGGAGCAATTTCTAAAACATCTGGAGCTTGATTGCATTGGAATCTACTGCAAATTATTTTTCTGGAACAGGCAAAATGTTTTAACATTCTTTAGAAAGTATGATTTGAATGGCTGAAGCCAGGTACAATCATCAGTAAACCAACATTTGTCTTCAGGGGGACATGACAGCTTGCAGTGAAATACAAAATGACCACTCCATGGAAACACAGCGCTGTTACCGTAACTCAGAGAAACTCTTCTTGCTGCTCTTGCCATGAATTGGAGTCTTGATGGAGAAGGTCACTGAAGCTACAGAGGAGAGGTTGTGGGTCATGGTCATGGCTTGGCTGTATTGATTTCTATAAGGGAAGTGACATTAGTACATGACAGCTGTATGGCCCATTTATTTCGCCAAACTGCTTTTTTGAGGTTAGACAAAAATGAAGAGCCGTTTTACTTTACTTAACTTGGACAGGTACATTCAGGATGTTCTAAATGAAAATGGTCAGATTTTTGCATTATTTTACCATTATTTATGTGACACACAAAAACCTCAGACATGTATCGTGAAATATTGCATTTGCTCTGTGTAGAGAAAGCATGGTAAATAATCATTGTAATTTACTGTTTGTCTAAACAACTTTAAAATACACACTTCTCAGGGGCGTAACTAATGCAATTTATAAAATGTATAGAAAGTTCAATGCAGTAGTGCTGTAGTCTGGAAGAGTAATCTGTTAACAGCTCTTTAGAGAATCTTCTAATGTGTAGCTGAAGAAATGTGTGTGTGTGTGTGTTTTTACATGCTAAGTCAGATCTCCTGGTGCTGCACTAAATCATGATTAGAAAATGAGGGTGATCACAGGGAGTCTCGCCCAGATAACACCAGTCATTTCTCCTCAGCAGAAACACACAATTTCCATCCCTGCCCACATACAGCGGAGAGACTGTGCATTGACCCCTGCAACATTGTCTCAGCCTCTCTCTCTCTCTCTCTCTCTCTCTCTCTCTCTCTCTCTCTCTCTCTCTCTCTCTCTCTCTCTCTCTCTCTC
>JBBIGC010000104.1:24487334-24505992 GCA_037576955.1 Lepidarchus adonis | reverse complement strand
ACTCACTCACTCACTCACTCACTCACTCACTCACTCACTCACTCACTCACTCACTCACTCACTCACTCACTCACGCACACACACTGTTTAATATACAGGTAAACATGTGTGCATGCAGGGAGCTACTGAATATTAGTGTTAATGCTTTCTTTGGACTGCACTGCCTAAATTCAGCTCTCCCCACTTTAGCCGACACCTCACCAAATGGTAATTGCCCACAATGCAATTTGCAAGCTGCTGTCCAGCCTTAGGAATATCATTAAACTATTGTAACTCTTCAAACCGTTCGGGTCTGTATCTGTCCACCCCCCCCCCTTTTTCTCTCTCTCTCTCTCTCTCTCTCTCTCTCTGTAGTCTGTCTTTCTTTGTCTTTCATTCCTGTCCTTTACACAATTGCTTCATTATTTATGGCTGCTGTTTCAGGATGACGCAGACTTTTTTACTGCTTCTCGATCGCTCTTACTCAGCACCTCACTCCCCTCTCTCTTTTTCCTGTCCAGCATGCTTTAGCCTTTGTCCGCCCCGGCCATTTGATATACGTGCCTCTGATACTGAAGTGGCTGGTTGTTCCTTCTACCCCCCAGTCCCTGACCATACAAGCCACATCTATTGACACAAAGTGACCTGGGAATTGCAGGCCGGGGGAAGAGCTCGGCCGTCATTCTCCTCAGGCCCCATTAAAGAGCTTTTGCTTTTGGCCTCCAGCCCAAGATATTTATGTCCTGCCCACGGCTTCAGCCATCCCCTCCCTTCACTCCCGTCCCAGGCTCTTGTGTTCCTCACATCTTCATTTCACTCTTTTAAGATGTACTGCTGTGTTTTTTTGTGTGAGTTGTTTGGATGTGTGGCTAGTTGGTCACAGTTACTGGATTAGCATAAATAAATAAAATTGTTTTTTGACTCATTGATAGCTATTATTTGCCAATTAAGTTTTAGATTTTATTCTTACTATGACACCTGGAAGCCTATACCTAATTTTCTTTCATGATTTGCTATTGTTAAGCCTATTGTTAAAAAAAAAAAATTTTTTTGTTTTGTTAACCTTCATTCATCTACATTAAAAACAGCAGCTCTCATCTTCCTACTTCCCTATATGCTACCCCGAAAAGTTTGGAATCGTTTTCCATCTGAATTATTTTTTATTTCATTTGAAATAAAATAAGAGTGTGGATCTGCTTTGTTCATCATTCTGAGTAGGTCAGTTTTTTCCAGGTTTCTATTATTCTTTGAAAGCTGTGAAGCTGTAAAGACCACTGACTGGTGCCATGAGCATTACACAGTTCCATGCTTCATACAGACGCACTCGCACACACGCACACTCCAGAATGACCCCCTGCATAGTTCATGATGGCCTGCTGTAATGCCCGTTGGATTAAGCCCAGTGCATGTCGGCTGCTATGAGAGATGAAATTACTCCTGTGAGGAACAATGCGCCCATTTATAATCTTCAAAGCCGTGGCGTGAAAACCCATTATTTTCATCAGCCAGCGTGGGTGACTTTAATGGAAGGCTAGGGCCGCCTGTGTTTTGGGATGATCTTTATCATGCAAACTGAAAGGGAGCTGTAGTGTGGTGGAGAGAAAAAAAATAGATTTTTCTCCTCCCCTTTTCGTTACTAACTACTAGCATGGAGTCGAGTGCATTATGATCTTGTTGTCTTGTCTAACAAACTTGTTGCACATCATATAGGAGGTCTGAATAAAAATATCATGAATGAGGAACATGATTAAAAGTTTGTCTCATGAAAGGTTTGAAATATATAATTCATCTAATCTTCATTTGGTTTTGGTGATACTTTATTTAGGGGTCACACTTGAGCAGTTGCATACTTTACCAAAAGCAATACCCGATCCTGGTCGTCTTCTATTCATTTATATAGGTGTGTTGTACTCAATAACAATGAGTGCTTTACAGCCTTTACATTGTTTATACACTCGTTTTACAAGCACATCCTAAAATGTTAGAATTGGCTGTTTAATGTGCTATGGCACCAAGCCAGAAGTCAAAACGGTCATGTCTGAAAGTTTGTGAAACCTTTAGAACAGGGGTGTCGAACTCCGGTCCTGGAGGGCCAGTGTCCTGCACACATTGAGGATTTCTCCCCTCAGATACACCTGGTTCAAATCACCTGTTAATTGCCAGGTTGAGCAAGTGTGTTTGAGAAGGGGCTGGATACAAACTGTGCTGGATACCGGCCCTCCAGGAACTGAGTTTGACACCCCTGCTTTAGAATGATCTATATTGGACCTAAACATTATCCTAAAGTAGGATAAAGCATAAGCAATTTAAAAGTGAGGAGACTATTTTATGCTATTTTATTGCTATTTGTTGGCCTCAATGCAACAAAACACTCCCAAACAGTGATAAAACCACCACCATGTTTTATGAATGGTGTACTGTATTTCCCTAACGATAGAACGCACCTTATACATTGATTTTGCTTTTGGGTTTTTGATGTTGGGTGTGACTTACTTAATTGGGCCGCCTATCTAAAAACATTAAAAAATACTAAAAGTATTGCTAAAAGTATAATTCAGTGCACAAAAAGACATCCCCAAATTTTTAGTTGAATTTAAATGCGCTTTTTGCTGCAGCAATGAACAACTGAAAAGCAAAGATAGATCAGTGATCATGTTCTCTCACTTAATCACGGCTGCCACATCTAACGCCTCTCAAACATTTTCAGCCATTTGCTACATCACATTCCATAGCTAACATAGCTACATTTCTAAGCTAGGAAAAATCTTAATTTAACAGAAATAAATGGAAAAACATTTATTGTTAGCTGGGAAAAGATTTGTCTGAATGACTGGAGGGTGGGGGGTACTGCAGTGCAGCAATGTCAGTCATCCATCTATATGCAAGTTGTTCAGTATAAAACTGCAACAATGAAATTCAAAAATTATTAGGCTTACCATTCTTTAAATTCTTTCAAAATCATATGCATAAACGTAGCCATCCTCTCCGAACAGCTCGTTTACAACCTGAGCTGCTTTAGTGTTGCTGATAACATACACACTTTGGTCACTGTTCTCGCACTCTGATGTTGCAGCCGTTGTTTGTGCTGCTGAGAGGCTTGTAGCAGGAGCAAGGATTCTGGCTTTGCAAAAACCCTTCTGTATGCTTTCTGCTTTCACATTGTTCCACGCCGACATAACCCATTTGCACGCGTGACTGTATGCCGCATGCCACTGCTGACCAGACGGAGTGAATGTATGCTCACCACCCACCATCCATTTTTCCCACTCGATCGTCACAAGGCAATTAAATGCACGATTAACAGCAATATCAAGTTTTTTTCATCGACTTTAAAATGGCATCCAGCTGCATGATTGCAGTTTTTTTCGCGAAAGCAATAACCTAGAGCTTAAATTCTGCAGCATAGGATTCACTTTATGGTAATTGTTCACAGTCATCTATGATATCACTACCGGTATAGAGTTGCAACGGCCTCCAGGGTCATGCCAAATTACATGCTTTTACTTCAGATCGGTCAGTTCAGTAATGATGCAGCTAATAACATGAGGCGACTTAGAGTTTTAAAACATAAACATGAATTTTCTGCGGCTTATAGAAAGGGGGCGGCCTGTAATGTGGGGTGGCCTATCATTGGGGGAATATGGTAATGGTTTTATGCTCTACCAAGTTATGAAGATTAGACTTGACAGATTTCTGTTTTTTGTGTGTATATATATATGAAACTTTCAAGAAAACTTTATCTACTACTAAATACACATAACCTTTATTTACCTGAACATGTGTATAATGTGATCACAAACTCAGCAGACTATTGTGTTAGAAACCTTTAAACTTTTAACACCTTTAAAGGTACAAAATGTCCAATTTGTCAATGAAATAAGTTTTTAAAACGTACTAGATTAATTTTCCCAGGAGAACAGGACACATTTGTACCTTTTTACAATGAATAACCAATTTTAAATTGAGAAATTAAATAAAAAAGCCTGAAGCCAAGGCAGAGTGTATGGAGTCCCTGCAAATTCTAATGAAATCACATATTCCCATACTAATGGTACTGAAAATGTATTCTTGAGGGTGACATTGTGTCAGCATTTGTACCATGAAAGGTATTTTTTTCCAGTGTGTACAAGCAGTAGCATGGTGGGAGTTGAAACCAGCAAGTCTCAAACAGCAAAGCCAGGTGAAGTTCTTGATTTCAAGCTTCTTCCTTTAGGTCCAGTTTTTAGGTCCAATGTTTCTGCTGCCTTGTTGGTGCAATTTGGGCCTTGATTGATGTTTTTCATTAGCGTAAAGTTGCTGTTCTTTTCTGCAAGAAATCAAGTCAGTCACTCCCTCTGTATTAGCCCATGAGAGGCTGTCAATAACGCTTGTCAGCATGATCCATGTCCTTTTTTCATTTTATCAATTGTCAGGAAACAACAAATTACTCACAACAACATTTCCCCCCTCCGCCAGGGAAATTAACTACACTTTCGATGCGGTTTGTTCTGGCCATGTTCATTCAGTCCAAAATCTTTTTGAGCGAGCCATTCTTTTAGTTCATCTTTGTGTTTTGCTGGTAATATTATTCAAGAAGCCATAGCTACCTGTGACCTTTGCCTTCTGGCAGACTTTGCCTTCATCAACCAAATCGTATTAGCCATTTTTATCAGGGTAAAAAGGGTGAGCCCTGTGTCTTGTGTTTTTATAGAGGGAGAGAGAAAGAAAAGAGAAAGGGAGCGAGCGAGTGAGTGGTTGGAGTAAGGATGAGGAGAGTGCTGATGATCCTTCATTGCCAAATGCACAGCTGGCTCCTTAATGGCACCAATCATCGTCAGGCAGCTTTTACGGCCTAGCCTGGGGCTGCTTTGTCCCGCTAAAAGCCAGGGGGGAGGTGCTTTGGAGAAATGTCATGACTTCATAGTGCAGATCACAGCTCCCCCATCCCATGTACCCCTCACCGCAGCTGGTTTTTATTTGTCTTTCCTCATTCTGCTGTGACCTACGTTCTCTTTCAGACATTTGCTTCAGTATCTCACTGTGAGTATGCTTCTCCATGTAGACCCTCATTCTGAGTATCTGCACATTCTGGCTACAATTGGAAACATGCAGAAATTGCAGCAAAATTCCTCTTGCATGTGTAACTGTAGATACAATGTCTTCTAGACATTGTTCTCCATTGGTCAGATTAACTACTCAGCCTCCAGCACTTAGTTACCTAGTTTGAAAGGTGTTTTGACCTCTAAACAGAAGCGTGTGTACTCTCTTTTCATAGACTGCCATACAAAACCATGAATCATTTTCACACTAGGACAAGAATAAAGCTGCCCTTGCAAGTGGGCTGTTGAGGCAACAAGTTTGGGTACGTTCACTCTTGCCAGATGTTCTACATGCCTTTGGGCAGCATTAGCCTCACTGGATCACTTACCCAGATGCCAGGCTAGTCTGTCTTGTTGGGACCCACACCTAGTCCATTAGCAGAATGCACAGGGGATTGTGGCTACTGCTGAAGTAGGCTGGTTTGATCAGCTTGACAATGTTGATTCACTTGTTAGTGTATTTACTGCCTGCCTGGAGGTCAGCTGTCATTACAGGTGCTTTGCTGACACAGCAGTTGGTCAACTCCCTCATGTATTCAAACCATTTTCTCACTCCTGGGATTTGTCACTGCTCTTGGACACTGCTGAGCTCAAGATATCTGTCATGACGACTCCATTCGACTTCAGCAATAAAAGAGTTGCTTATATTTGAGTGTTTTTTGTGTGCACAGTCTGCACAGTCTGGGGATTCAGTAACCATAGCCTAAGCTGTGCCCTATTTCTGGACAAGGCTGAAGGGTTTGTGTAGAGGTCGGGACGATGTCAGTCGATTTGAATAATTATGATGATAAATGTCAAAGCATAATTTTAAGTTTAAAGGCTATTTTTTAATAATTGCAGCTAATAGTTGCAATTATTTTTTTAATAATTGCAGCAAATAGCCACATTTTGGAGGCCAATATATTTAAACACGTTCAGTTTATACTGTTTGTTTTATGCATGTACATGAAAGTGAATGAATTCTATATCCAAAAAGCAGCCCTGCTTATTTATTGGGCCACACCCACATTTTCTTTTTTAGGAACTACGGCCTCCTTTTCACAGAAATAATATAAAATAACAAAGAGAATATTAAATGTTCTATGTGTATGTGATGTTGTTCTTTAATAAATGAGATGTGCATTATTCAGTTGTATACATTCCTCCTCCTATTTTGCTGAACAGTCACAGAGGCATATGCTCAGAGTGACACTGTGAGACTCTTATTTTTAAAGTGGAGTGAATAATAGGAAATATCCATAATAGTAGCAGAGAAATCAAATCTTTCAAACATACTTGCATACTTAACTAATATAAAATCTAACCTAATATAAAAACAAAAATTGTAAACAGTAGTAGGTAGCTGGGGTAGAATAGCTGAAGTATGATTGAATGGGACAAATGGAAAGGGATAATCATACCTAAATTGTAAAACATTTGTTATTTTTCTATTGAAGAAAATGATCGTTATCATTCTGTGATTAGCTGTCTACACCTTAGGGCGAACCTTGTGAGGAGAACCTGTATGGACAGAACCACTTACCTAATCTCAACTCTGAAGACAACCTGCACACAGGAACTGATTGATTCATTCATTTATATTCTGTCTGTTTTCACTCTCCTGTGTCGACCAGAGGAGGACGGGTTCCCTTTCTGTGCTTTGGTTCCTCCCAAGGTTTCTTCCTACAGTTTAGGGAGTTGTTTCACCATTGGTTTGCTCTTTGGGGGCTTGGACCTAGATTCTGTAAAGCTGCCTTGTGACAATGTCAGTTGTAAAAAGTGCTATACAAATAAAATCGACTTGACTTGTGTTGGTAAATCTTTTGCCAAGCAGTACTTATCCAAGTGGACTGAATAGAATATTGTTTTAGCTCTTTTCAGCATGTGGTGAAGCACACTCCCATAGATGTGCTGATTAAACTTGTAGAAGATTCTGATTTAAATTAAAGCATTACAGTATTCTGGTATTTTCTGTTATTGTGATAAATTATGGGCACAGTATGATTTTCTGAACAGATTGTGATATGGTTGGTGCTTAAAAAGCACTGTTAAACTATATGTTCTTTCAAAGCTCATCATTAGTCTTGCTTAAGTGAACTTGAAACACTGAAAAAAAATAATTAGTACTCCTTCTTTTAATAAAAGTATACAGCTTGCTTTCGTCTGAACAGATTGTGGGAAAATGCATATTGTGACATCACGTATTGGGAAAATTGTGATACAATATTTTTTTTTCCATATTACCCATATTTTCATTCTAAAGATTTTCATCAGCTTTCCCCTAAACAACTGTTACCTATCATTGTTGCGTCCCAACAATTGAGAGGAATGATGGCCTTCAGATTTTTCAATACTGCTTGAATGGAATGGATGTCATCGAAATGTGTTATCATCTCTGTAGTACTTCAGCTGCAAGAACCTTTGCTTTAAGTTGGAAGCTCTACGTCAAGCAATAGACAATGCTCACAGCCTCTCATTGTACATGAGTTTGTTTATCTTTGTCACTGGAGCCAGCTCTGCGATCTCCGCAGCTGTTTGCACAGGCGCTAAAACCTCCTTCGTCTCTGTTGACCTTCTCCTTCTGTGTTCCAAAGAACACACTGCATGGTTTCCCCATATGACTCAGTTGTACAGTATGGGCTTAGGCCTGCAAATGCCATCATTCATAGTCAACGGCAGACATTAATAGTCTTCTTTGCTTTCCTGAGGAATGCTAGTGCTTTTTCGTCATTACTTAAGCAGCGTGGGAGAGGAGACGAGCCCTTAACTCATTTCTGAAGTGCTCGAGCTGTTGTTTTATGAGACCACATGAAGCCAGTGCTCCAACCCCCCACCAATACATGATTTTGACTTTTACACAACATGAGGCTTCCTCCTCTGGTAGGGCAGTGTGCCACACTGTTGCATCACTTCTGTGCTTTAAAAAGCAGTGAGGTTTACCTGAGAGTTGCTGCTGTGGTGTTTGTTAGAAGTGCATGATAAATTGTGTTATTATAGAGTTGAGTTAATATACAGGTAAAGGCAGAATGACAATGGATCAAATTACCTCCCATATGCAGTGAAAGGGGGATGTAATTACAGCTTTTCACAACAGAATTAGAGACTTAACATGCACCTTCTGTGCTGGACTTGAATCCGGCCCTCAGGAGTGTACAGCTTGTCTAAATCCCAAAATGCACACAACTCGCTTAGAGACAACTCTTTCCTGAACTACAGCAGTAATGGCTACTATCACAGTAAACCTGCATCACCATAAAGAGCTTCTTAAGAACATATTCTTCTGTATTTATATTCAGAAATCTCTTTTTTAGCCATGCTTATACACAAAAATATGCCCAATCCGATGTTAGTAGCTATTCATTTTGTTTTGTCCAATAGTGAATAATGCTTGGAATTTAGTTTTGTTTTTCTGTCAAAGAATTTTGAGATGATTGATTGGCTTGAATACAAAAAGTCTGGAGAGATGAAGTTGCAGTCCAGATTGTACACATGGCTTTAAATAAGCTGATAGTGAAAGTAAAGTAAAGTGACTGTGTCATTGTTTATAGAATCACACAAAGTGTGCCATGACAAAACGAGGAGCAGCGGGCAGCCACCAACAACAGTGTAGTGGGGACGGTACTTTGCTCAAGGGTACCTGAGTAGTGCCCGAGCCGGTAAACCTGCAACAATCCAGTTGCAAGGGCAAGGTCCTAACCTTTAGGCCATAACTCCCCGCTGAAGTGATGGTACCGAGTCATTAGAGAGATTTGCTGATCACTCTTATCTCAGTTTCCAGAACATTGGTAGTCAGAACCTGTATCCTTGAAATGACATGAATCTTGAGTTAAGTTTTAAATGAAATTCAGTAGACACTCATAACATGCATTGCACATAGCATTGAGCAATCAGCATTCTCCATTGTTCACATTCTCAATGATCAATGATCTACATGAACAATATTTAAAAGTTATTTAAATCTCTGTTCTTGTTCCATCTATATCTGTTGGTGGTTCATTATGTCTTCACAGGTCTGATTCATTGTAGTTAGCAGTGTTCAGTCTTAATGGCTTTTTTTTTGTCCTCACGTGGAAATACCTGTAGTACTTTTGGTGTATTGCGCTCATGCATTAGTGTCATATTTATTGTGGGAGGGATTTTTTTTTGCTGTTTTTCACTTCAGACACACACGTTTCAGAGGTCACAATCTGTGTGTTCCTTACACAGAACGTGCTTTAGTAAGGTGTGGCTGATTACTCTTTCTTTCTCTCCTCATCCATTGGCATTAGTTCAGCTAGTTGGCACAGACGCAGTGACTTTTCCTGTGTCCTCTTGCCTTTGATGGCTCTGTCTGCTGTCTTTTTGTTCAGTGCAGATTACAGTGAACTCTTGCTGTGTTTCCTATTGAAAACCACACTTCTGTCAGCCCCAGGGAGAGTTGTCACAGTGTGTCTCCCCTCCCCTCCCACCCTGCCTTTCTCTTACGTCCTTTTTATTTTTCCACACTAAAGGAAGTGCTCCCGCCACCTCAGCAGCAGCCACGGTGTTCCTGTCCATTATCTGTCCTCTGGCCGCTCTTCTTCCCAATGGTTTTGTCTGGGACTGTGGGAATAAGATTTTATAGAACGATGCTCACTATTATAATGCCGGAGCAGGTGTGTTTTGTGTAAATGTGTAACATTGCCATTTGGCAGTCAACGTGCAAGGGTGCTTTTCTCTCCTGCCGCTCTCTGTTGGCTGTCTGTTTACTGGTCTGACTCAAACATAGTTTCTCAGTGCTGTTCTCTCTGGGTGGCCTCCTTTTCCTACACCTCCCAGGCTTCAGAATCTCCCCTTGATCAGCTGCATCTTCTCCATAGGCAGTATGTTCTTGTGCCAAGGCCCTAATACATTTTCCTCCCATTAGGTATTTATTTATAGAAGGGCTTCCGTTTCCACTGTTCCGGCCCAGCAAGCCTCTCTGAGACGTAGCTGTTTACTTTGAGCCCCCACAACTCCAGACGCGACCATCCTCGCCCCGTGACCCCCAGGGTTGTTTGTGTTGTTAATGAACCAGGTCCACCTCACCTGTGAGCAGCCACATTGTCTGGAGCTCTTTATTATTTGCATGTTTGTTTTTTGGCCATGAGATTAAATGATAAGGTTCCTTACAGAACTGAGAGCCTGTGTTGTTTTGGGCTAAGGGCAGATGGTGGAATCTGTGCATGACTTTTCCATATGCCTGCGCAAATATTGAGCTTTGCTCATGGGAGCTGTCGCTGTGGTGTTTGTTTATGTTTGGAATGGAGAATAACACGCTTTCCACTGCATAACACTTTAATAAAAGCCACTCAAAGTAACCTAATCTACTTCGTTAATTTGTTCACCATGCCCTTTGGGATAACATTGTTTATGATTAAAATGACTTTTCCTCGTATTCTGTGTTGTTTGCAATAGTTCTGTGAAAATAGTAAACTCCTTATCGGAGGTTTATTCAGTCAGAAGAAAAAGTGGTTTGCTTCTTTAGTTTTGCAGGTCTGTGTCCATTTATACAATTTCTAATACACCTCTGTGGTTTCACACTTTTAAATTTAAAAAATATATTTAAATGGGTTAAAAAAAACTACTAAAACCTGTGTGAATAAGACTATATCTACCTGGATTAACTTACATTTAAACATGCTGTAAAGTAGTATAAAGTTTTAAAAATCAGTATTCCAGCAACCTCATCCAGACAGCAATAAGTGCATCATCAGATATCTGTTAAATCCATGTCCAGTAACCACACGTCTGCTCTACACCAGACTCGTACACCACCCACTGTGTACAATGTGCATATGCTCATTGTCTAGTGCTCCCCGAATGCACCCCTCTCTGCAGTCTGACTGTGTGTGATACCAGCTCCCAACACTTGTCAGGAAATTTGACAAGCAGTCATCTCACATGTAGACTACAAACCTGGCCTCCACTCTTTCCACAGAGATCAGACCACAGTCACGTTCTTAACACACGCGTCGTTGTGCCCTAAAGTCTTGCTCCCTTATGCCCTACACTGCAGCTTTTATTGATTGCACTGTGATTTAATGTGGCTAAAATGTAATGCCAGTGTAAATTACAAATATCGCTGTAATTCCCCCACCGGGATGGGGGAGGGACATTGTGATAAAAGTGATGTAGGCCTTGTTTCAATGAGCATTATGTTTTAATTTGCCCTTCAGACTCTAGTGGCACTGTAGTTTGCTTATGAAGGACCTTATCGCAGCTGTCCTCACATTCTTGTGTTCAGATCAATAACACTGGACACACATCAAATCATTTGCTAAATTATAATGTGGCTGTTGTGTGGGACCCAAAGCTGAATCTACAGTGAAACTTGGTGAAACTTGGAGATAAAGGCTGTGATTTCATCCAGGTTAACAATATAAACAGTGTGTGTGGTTTATATTGTGGTATATGATTGAATATGACCAAATTCCTGACCTCACTCATTAACTCATCATTAATTCACACACCTTTCAGTCTGTTATTTTGTCTTGTTGGATTTTCTTGGCATAGCGTGATCTATAAAATCACTAAAATCATATAAATTCACATCATTCGCTCTTGCTCTCTTACTAGCTCTCTTACTAGCTCTCTCTCTCTCTCTCTCTCTCTCTCTCTCTCTCTCTCTCTTCTTTGGACTTATTGAAGCATTGCTGTTCAAAGCAGTCCAATATGCACAGGAGGAGAGAGACTGAGAGGATTAGGCGACCCCCCCAACCCCACCCACACACCCACTCTAGCCATTCATTCTTTTGGAAGAACTGGGAATGCACCCTCACACTGTTCACACACTGTGCTGTCACACACAATAGGCCGGTTCTCTATTTAGACCACCCCAGATCTGGTGATGAGTGATAATTTTATGTTTATGACAGTCATTGCCACAAAAACTGATACTAGATCAGCACTTCTGCTCCTGAGGTGGCTGTTGTCTTTAAACAGAGTGAGGGTCTGTACAGTCAGACTCTTACACTACATTTTTAAACTGGGGGTGCACAACGATATCAGTAATATGAGTCTTAACCATATCAACAAATGTATTTTTGCAAACAAATTGGAAAATTTCTAGATTTCTTCTGACCGACTTGCAAAGTCAGGAACAGCTGGAGCACCAGAAAAACCTGCTCTAATAAACTTGGGCCAAACCCTTGCTATACAACAGGTCTGGTGACTGACATGCTCTTAAGCAAAAGCAACTGATTGGGGTGTTTAGGTCAGCACTAGACCGCCTGTTATGCAAGCGCAAGGCCAGTGATGTAATCAGCGCTGTTACATCACTGTCTGCTACTTCCTCTCACTAGTGCAGGTGGACTTTGCCACATGTCCACTGCTGGTGGAGGCAGGCTGGCTGTGCAGAGAGGATCGAAGCACAAAAGAAAGTAGTGCAGGCTGGAGCTATGGAGTGAACGGGGACAGAGTGGAGGTTTTTAGTTTTTCCTGTGTGCTGTTCCTGAGGCGAGAAAGTGCAAGAGAAGATCCAGTTAAGGCTGAGTCGTGGTGTTCAGAACAAGGTGAGTTGGCTGTCTGCGTCATCATTAGCAATCAAGTAATATATGATTACTTCAACAACCACCAGCCTTTAAAAGGGTATTGGAGGAAAGATAAATGACTTTATTGAAAAAAATATAATGAAAGTCTCCAAGATGTATATAAACCACTGTGCCCCTTATTTGAGAGAGATTCAAATCGCCATTTAATGACTGTCATTGTTTCCATTGGGTTTTATCTACTTTTATCCACATCCCTTTTCTTTCCTACATGTGTAAGAGAGAGGATGAGAGAGGATCTAAGTGTGCAGAGCTTTCTAAGCTGACTTACTGTGCTTGTCACAGAGGCTAGGCCATAAAGTGCAGGAATATGTCTAGACGCTCTTGCCCACGCTTATTTTTTATGACCCAAGTCATTTTACAGATCCTTAATGATGAGCATCCTCTTTGATCGTCTGGCCTGATAGGACATTGTAGCTGCCTATTATGCTCAGAGGAAGGACGCCGACTCGAGACGTGAGCAGAGAGTGAAGCAGTTCACAGCGATTAGGCCGACAACAGTTGTAAACAGTCGCTGACATATTCCACTTGGCTGCTGGCTTTTTATCCACTCTTTTTTGTACAGGGATGTATGGGGTGAGAAGATGGGAAGTGTAAATGTTGGTTACATTTCTGGGCCAAATATTACATCATTCTTCCTACGTTTGCTAGATCAGTGCAATTATTGACCCCTTGAAGGTCAAGCAGCCCTGTCTCTTTCTCTGGTCATTTGATCAGGCTGTGGTCTGCAACATCTCAGAAAGATGAATCCCACTGTCCCGGGTGACCTGCCGTCTGCAGAGTGAGAGGGTTTTATAAAACAGCTCTATTAATGTCAAATCATGAACAAGAAGTGTTGCTAGATCATGTAGGTGCTTTGATTGAATCGTTATTGGTTAAGATGCCGTCAGCACTTAAGCACATGGGTCTTATGGGATATCAATATTGCAATAGCAGATTGTGTAATGCACTACAGGTTTATTAAGGGCATTTTTCATTTACTTTATTATTAATATTTGGATAATCAAGCATCATTTTAAAAGGACACTAATGTCCTTTCTGAAGATTTCTTGCTTTGGAACTAAGAATGCACAAGAGATCAAGGATGTCCAGACGAATGAAATTGAACCACCTGTGATTTTAATGGATGGTGTTTGTCTCAAAGTATCAGGACATTTTTTTGTAGAATTAGCCAAGGATTGTACCATGTCCTCAGCAGCCTCCAGCAGTGAGAAATTACTCTCTCTGCTAGACTGGAAGAACACAAAGACCGCTGTACAATAGCAGTACAATGTCCTTGCCTGCTGCTGTGCAAGGGACAAAGAGTGAGCCTGTCACGCTTACACTGGCACGTGAACATGCACGCACTGCTACCCAGTCACTTCTGCTAGTGCAACAAATCTCTTTGCTACTCTTTTTTTTCCTACTTGACAGTGATTTTACTGTCTATGTCTCTGACATAATCCTTTTGCATTAATGCTCTCGTCACGCGTCGGGAGCAAAATTGCATTCATTTTATGTTGCTGAGTTTCGCCTTGCATAAGTGACACCATTGCTTTGAGTGCATGGAGCTCTGTGTAGGTGCAGGCCTTCTTATAGCACTTCAAATACTCAAATGAAATGCTCGGTCAGTTGGACAACTGTGCTATCAGTGTTCTTTTTGCGGTTGCTCAGTTTTGTTGAAGCTAACCGAAATTTCATACCATTCACTCTACAGACAGCAACCGGGTACTATGCTGTGGTGCAGGTGTTTACTGTGATTTACTAACCCTACACATGAATATGCTCACAGCTCCCATTACCAATAGATTAGTGGGCACATAGGGTTGTTTCTATGATCTCAGTCTTTGTGAGAGGCTCCAGAGTAAAGCCCTTCTTCTACATTTCCCCACTTTCTATTTTTGTATGTTGTTAAGGTGTGTAACCCATCGTTCAGCACAGTGTGCTAATATTACTGATATGTAAGTGTACTTGCCCTGATTTGAACTGGGGAGAGGCAGCCGAGTGCCGAGCTTGCATTAAAACCTAATGGATGCTTGCCCTTCCTCTTGCTTTACAGATTTCTTTTTGGCTGCCTGCCTAGAGCTTCAGAAAGGCGCAATTTGGCAGGCTGCACTGTCCCAGTTCTAAAGCTTTCATGTTGGATGAGAGAGGGGAAAAGGGAGCAGGAGAGCGAGAGAGAGAGAGAGAGAAAGCTTATTCCAATTGAATTTAAAGAAAATACTGCTTTGTGGCTATTTTTAGCCGCATCTTTGCATATAATCCACATTCATCCATTTGTGTGATAGCATTAGCCTGGTATTGAATTAGCTGTGTTTGTTCAGTGGTACAGGCTGTTTTCTGCTGGTTCAGTACTGATGTGTAGATTATATTCTGTTTATGATTGTGCAGAGCAGGTGGTATTCTGAAAAATGTTACAAGTGGGCGGTACATTGGTGAAATATATGTTTGAGTGAAAACCTTTTATTGTTTCCGAAACTGCCCTTTACTGGCTGACCTACATTGCTGTAGCTGGCGTCTTTAGCAGTGACCTTCGCACCAGTATTTTAATCTCTTCAAGCTGCTCTTTGGGCAAAGGCTTGTTTATGGGCTTGGATGTGGACCAGTTCCTTTGCAGCTAGAAACCCCATTCCGTTTGTCTTTTCAAAGGCGGCTTTTTTTTCGTCCATACATATGTGTATTTATAGAAGTCACGAAACGTCCAGTCTCTGTAGGTACGAGTTTGTCGTCCCCAATGTTTACTTCCATTTCTGTGTGGATAAGCTGAGCTGAAAATACCTTGTTCTCAGAATATGCTCGCTGCAGTAGCTTTACATTATTTATAGCTTCACTTTTCGTTTTTTCCGAGTGACCTCATTTTCGGGTGGCAGTGCAGCGCCGCCGCTGAGGATGATGAGTTTGACAGGGACTGCAGTGTGATAAAGAACAGGCGCAACTCAGTCTTCTCTAATAGGCTATGTGTTAGGGGAGACCAAGTATTTATCCCTTTTCCCTCAGTGAGATCCTGACCACCCTGGACAAGAACTCCAGACTGAGGATGACTTTCCTTTTGACTGAGTGAAGGTGCTTTTCACAGTTCGGCTGACGAGAAAGGGCGGGCGTTCTTTGTAATATTAATAGGTAATAAACGGCGACTGGTGCGAGGCAGAGTGTGTGTGAATGTTGTTGAGAGGGGAGGGGAAGGACACAGGGACGGCCTTCCCTCAGGATATTCTTTCAGCAGCAGCAGCCGGAACCTGCCTGGAAACCTCGCGCTTTGAAGTGGTTCTCTCTCCGCAGCAAGATACCGGAGATTTCTGCCTTGGTTATAGGAAACTTAAACAGAACTCTGGGAAGTCTGACAATACCTAATATATTGGTATTACATGTTACAGCATGCTTAGACTAGCTCACTCTACACTTCTGCCTTATCTACTAGTGAAGATCGGTGGAATTCTGGGGGTTGGAAAAGTCAATTTAATTATATAACCGTGCATTTTTTATATTGTATTGATTGAAAATAGGAATGGGGACCCAATTTGACTGGGTCAAAACAGATATTTGCTTCAGACAAGTAATTATTAATTTTTAAAAATTAATTTGTTGATGAGCAAATACTTCTAGTTATATTGGCTAATAGAAGGTCTTCTTCATGTGTCTCATGTGTTGATTTAGCTAGGTACTGTTGAGAAGAAGTACTGAATAAAAATTCAGCCAACCAAATTAGCCATTGGGGAGTTTGGCTATGAAGAAGTCAGAAGAGGCTCTAGAAATTTGTATTTTGTAGTAGGTGCAATTGGTGCATCAATATTGTTGTACTGAATTTAAAACGTTGTCTAATGCTATAGAACTATATCCCCCAAAGTACATTAGATTTAACCAAAACACAGGTTATATTCCTGTGAAATGTTAGTTTTGAATTGGATCTATAAGGCCTAAATGAAACTTGCTTTTACCTATATTTAATATACTGTCTCAAAATTGACAAAAAATATGTTGCATATACAGCAGTACAGGCCATGTTGGACTTTGTCAATTTCATCTGTGACTGTAAGTCATACACTAAACCACACAATCAAGTCTGTTTGACATTACTCAACAAATATACAAGGTTTGAAACATGTGTGATGGTTTAGTACTAATTGTTTGAATATTTAGGAGGCTGCCCTCCCAGGGCTTTCCTGTTAATAGTTGATGATGTAATTATCCATTATGTGTTGCTGGTGAGAGGTCGTCCATAGCCAGCGGCTCTTGAGACATTAAGCTGCACTTTTTTTTTCATACAGGCTGGGGATTGGAGCTAATCATGGCTAAGCGTAGCATGGCCAGTAGCTCAGAAGGGCATGGTGATTGTTGGTGTATATATAAACCATCGAGCTTGGTGTTATTTTCAGGAGCAGTCGCTGCTTATAATTAACGTTTCCAATTGCAAGCCCCAAGTAGCGCGCCTTACAGTGGCTCGTCACAGCCCTGCGAGTATCCCAGAGACTCTGCTATATTTACACATCTTACTTGAAAGAGTGCATGCATTTGATATCATGGGGTAAGGCTTACCACAATCTGCCTTTTATCTGGGCTCTCCCCGAGAGCAACAAGCTCCAACCCTCGACACGAAAACAAAGGAGTGACTGTCTGAGCTGAAGTGGTTTCTAAAACAGGTCGGCTGATGGCTTCAGAGATGGACAGGCTTCATTAGACCTACTTCAGGGCTTTCCGTGTACCAGACATACCTTTCTATATGTTTGTGGTCAAGCACTGAGCATTTTAGTAATGTATCAGCCATTAACCACTCATTACGGAATATGACCCTCATGCATTACATAACAGCACTCCTCAATTTCACTGCAGGTCTCAAATACAGGAAAAGGGTGTGTGTGTGTGTGTATGTGGATGTGTGCGTGCTCTTACTTTAATAGCCATCCATGGCGATACAGTTGTCATGGGGGTGTCTATTGCCAGCTATTTGTGCTCAGATCTTCTTAGTAACTACAGTGGCTGCACATTGTGTGTGTGTTTGTATGTATGTATTATACGACACATACATATATATATGACCCCTGATGCTGTGTGTTGGTGGTTTGTGTGTTACCAGATTGGAACAGACTGAGGCAGCCTTCATTGTATGTCCTCTGTAAATGGTGTGATTTGATTAGACTGTTTCTGCTGCTGTTGGTACAGACGTGCTCTAAGTTTGGCAGACATGTTTGGTCTTGTGCTTCTTGTCAGTGTTTGCACAGGCACATGTAATCAAAACAAATGCTAAGCAACTGTCTAAAAGAAATGCAGAACAACAACTACAACAGAATGAGTGCAATGAGCAATATATAAATTATATATATATATATAGTTATTTGATGTGATTGTATAAAGAAATGCTATAGAGAATGTGTGTGTATGCATTAATATTTACGTGCACATTTTATGTTTATGCGATGCGTTTCCTAGACCAAGGTGTCCCCGGCGTGTACTCAAGGTTTACATTCTGGGATTGTTTCCCCAGTCACCACTAAATGTTATGCTTTGATGTTCTAATTTGCCTGTGATGACCCTGTGTCTGTGTGTGTGTCTGTGTGTGTGTCTATGTGTCTGTGTGTGCGTGCACACACTCCATGTTGGAGCTGAAGGTCATGATGACGAGTGTGAAAAGCTGCAGTGCTGCCTGGCAGAGAGGAGAGAGAGAGAAGCACGAAAGGGAGAGAGAGAAACAGAACAAAGGCACTTCTGTCTGTCTGTAGTTGTCTAATGACACAGATTGGTTCACACAGATTGGACCAACGTCAGCATGTTCCCATCTCTGACGAACGAATGAACAAGTGAATAAACGATGCACCAGCCCTTCCGCCACTGCTCGCTTACTCAGACCAGTTCTACTGCCCCCTGCCCCCCCAGCACCCCAACAGAAGAACAAGAACAAAGACTTACAGCAGAGGAGTGTGTGTGTGTGTGTGTCTGTGTGTGTGTGTGTCTGTGTATGTCTGTGTATGTCTGTGTGTGTGTCTCTGTGTGTGTCTGTGTCTGTGTGTCTGTGTGTCTGTGTGTCTGTGTGTGTGTGTGTGTGTGTGTGTGTGTGTGTGCGCGTGTGTGTGTGTGTGTGTGTGTGTATGTGTGTGTGTGTGT
>JBBIGC010000104.1:24438287-24461208 GCA_037576955.1 Lepidarchus adonis | reverse complement strand
CTCTCTCTCTCTCTCTCTCTCTCTCTCTCTCTCTCTCTCTCTCTCTCTCTCTCTCTCTCTCTCTCTCTTTCTCTTCAAACTATTTGACCAAACATATTGAGTAGCCAAAATATTGTGATTATTTGTATCATGCTAAATGTTTTATTAAATGTTCAGCAAACTTTAATTTTGCATCAATAATAATCAATAATCAATAATTAACACATCAAGATTAAACACTGCATGTCTTGATGTTATCCTAGTGAGTACTATCCCAATGGGGCATAATGGATGCTTAGTATGTCTAACACAGAGAGAGATCATGAAGGACGTGATTATTGAGAGTCGTGCTTAAATAAGAGGCACCTAAGCTTAGGGCTGACCTGTTATATTGGACGAAAATATTGCAGAATGTATGGATTGCTTACTGGACACTGGAGCAATATATATGGGCTTTGTTCAAGAGCAAGATTAACCTTACTAGAAAGGAAGCATTAAACCAGGTTTCCTGCGGCTGTAAATCGCACCGTTCTCCTCATATTTGAGCTGCCACTTCATATCTATGCAAATCAAGCCAAGTATAAATAACAGTCCTTAATCTGTGGAGTATTTATCAGACAGCCAACATATCGTGGGCCTCGTTTGTTATGTTGCTTGGTTCTGTGTGTGTGTTTGTCAAAACCACACGGGTCTTTCCATTTAACCAGCCATGCTGCGAGTGCTTGTGTAAATAAGGCTGCTCCTGTCAGGCTGCCCCCATATCGGCCCCCTCCCACTCATCTCCTAACAACAATTAATGGAAGTGGTGGGCGGATTTCCCTCTCACCCGACCTGACCTCTGCCAACCACACAAACACCCATGCACAGTCATGCACAAACCGCTGAATGCAGGCTCCTGTGAAGCGGAAACCTACTACAGAAGTCAGTGTGTGAGGGAGCTTGGCCACTGGAAATGTGTTCGATCTCAAGCAGAGGTTTCATGGAGGCTCATGTCACCCCCCTTTCTCTCTAACCATATGATTTGTGTTTGAGATAACACCTGAAATAGGTTTGATGAGGTGTAGGCCTGTGCCCCGGTTTGCCTTTTCACCCGACTGCAGTTATTTGAGATAAGTGAAGTAATTTTAGCAGAATGTTTTTTTTTTCCACACATTACAGTTTAATATTTTGCTGCAACAAACAGAACAGAAATATGAATAAATATAAAATCTAAGTGGACTTGTTAGCCAAGTAGGCAAATTGAACACAAACATTGGTGAACTGATGAGTCTTATACAGCTGTGGACATTTGTGTCTGCATGTACACAGCAACAGTACAATGCAACTTTTAATGTTAGTGTAAGCTGTGGAGCGAAGAAGACTAGAAAGCAAGATAGATTATGACTACAGGCCCATACTGTAATAGTTGCATAATAATGGTTAAAAATCTTATATTATGAGAATTATGTGAAATTGCATTATTGTGATCAAATCTGGGTTTTTTTTTCATTTAAATGGAACATGAACTAGGGCCCACTGTTCATATCTGGTTTGTGGGGATGGTGATTGCTTAGCAATGGATCAAATCTTGCTTCCCTTAAGTAGCTTGGGATTCATCTTCTATTGCATGGTGGTTGCGTGAGAATACCCAGCTTCCTCTACATAACACGCACTCACAGGAGGCTCCAGAGCATTCCAATTAGCTTTGCTGGCGTATTTGTGCAAGAACACGTACTCCAGCCTTCAGCATCTTCACAATCTTCTTTAAAAGTGTGTTGATTCTGTTCGTGTTGGCATGGTTCATTGCCATTTTTGTTTTCCAAAGGAAAACTACAAGTTCTACCTTCTTGAGGCATTTTTTGTTAAAGTTTTTCTTATCATATGTGCATGGTGTAGTTTTAAACTTTACAGTGAAATATAGATATTTGGCATTTGGTCTTATGCCACAGGCACACTGGACGCTATGTACATGGCCCATGGCTGATTCAGAGAATGAGTTGGCTAGTTAACTGACCAACCATAAACAATGAGACAAATTTAACAGTTATCTCAGATCATTTTTTCTTGCGAGACGCATCTCATCTGCAGCAATAAATAAATAAATAAATAAATAAATAAATAAATAAATAAAGAAAGAAAGAAAGAAAGTAGATAATTGGCATGGTTGGCAGAAGGACTGACTGATGCACAGCTGTGGTTTGCCAAAGAGCTTACATAGCCACTAGCTATATAAAATATTTAACATGATGCTTAGTATGACCTAGGACTAATTGTGGTGAATTCTGTTAAAATTAATGCTTACTTAAATTTTTCAAATAAGTATTTCATAGCCAACAAAGTGCTTAAAGTTCATTAAAATCTTCCCAAACAATCGAAATGTTAAAAGTGCATTGTCACATTACACAGTCATAATAGGGCTTAAAGAGGTCAAATAGAGATGGTAGGGATTTTCAGGGAAAAGTGGTTCAGAGTTTAGAAAGAAAACTGTACCATAACTGAAATAAAATGGGCTCAAAAGCAGTGAGATTTTTCATTGCATGCTTATTTAGAACTTTGTTCTGAACGACATGTCAGAGATCCTGAAAGAGTAAATCTCAGTTGCTGCACTGGGGCGTAGCTGTAAACCATGGACTGTGGGTAGCATGATGCCAAAGACAAAAGCTCTGTATTTTTATTTTCAGGCATGATCTCCAGAAGGGCGTTGAAGGACAGAATTTTGATATATTATGGACAAGGCGTGCCACAAAAGTCTGTTTATTTTCAAGGAACGTAGCATATGAAGGGCATTGATGTAGTTTGATGTAATCTAGTTTAGATTTTGCGAATGTCTGGATGACTATTTTGATTTTGTTGTTATTATTTATCCTGAGGAGGATCCATCTGTAGATCTGCTAGTGGATGTAATGTGAAGCTAAGATAACTGACCAGAACTAACAGATGGGCCTTAGCCGTGATGACTAGTCTAGTAAAAACAGTAGTTGGTTAACCTCTAGCAGCTATTTGGTATTTAATAGTCATTTTTGTAGGTGTATGGTATAGATTTTACCTTCTGTCTGAAGTAAGCAAGCAGATGGAAAAGTAGTCCTGGTGTAGGCATCTTATTATTGGCAGGATTCTCATTAAAGATGTGAAGAAGGATGCTAGCTTTGTGGCAGTGAGTCCCAGAAGGAAAGGAACATTTATATGATTTAACTAAAGACCCTGAATATCAACTGTCTAAAAAGATGGTGAGAACAGTGGTAGGAGAATGGGTTGGTTGTGGATAGTCCTGCAGAGGTGCTTCACAGCTTTAGTGTTCACAGTTTGGCCCAATAAGTGAAGTGATGCGTAGTTGAGGAATGAGAGTGAAATCGTGACATATGGATGTCCATAAAAGCTTTGTCCCTTGTCTTAGTACAGGGAAATAGCCTTTGGAAAAAGCTGAAGAAGCCCTGCAAATGACTACAAATCAAATGACTCTGTATGTACTGTAATTGGGTAATGCACAAAACCTATAATAGCAGATATGCAGGTGATTGGAACTGCTCCATCTCCAGCTGTAGAATCGGCTCAGCAATCAGCCTCTATTGCTTTTTGTGTGTAGAGACGCCTGGTAAGAAGCAGTATAATCGTCTTGTATAGATATTCCAAAGCTCTGAGTTTTAAATAGGGTGATTCAGCTGAGGATTACATTTGATTATGGCATTGTCATGTGTAGCTCACACTCGTTCCTTGGTTGGTAACTTGTTGCATGATTCTTCTGTTTTGCAGGATGAAGTGGACAGCTTGAGTCCTGTTCTCAGGGACAATCCACAGCTTCACGAAGAAGTGAAAGGCTGGGTGAAGGATCAGAAAGTGCAGGAAATTTTTATGCAAGGTAAGGCTCTGTCATAGCATAGCAATTCATTACATTAAGGTATGTTTTATTGGGTCCTTGAGTCGTGGAATTTTTTTTAACAAAGAAGCCATCCACATGTTTTTCCTTCTTGTGGTCCATGTGCTGTGGGTAGTATGTGTGTGTGGCGATTATGCGGTTGTGTCCTGCCTATGTAGCCTATCTGTACCTGTGTGTGAGAGAGTGTGTGTAAAGGGGTGTTCCGGTGGCTCTTGGCAAAAACTCTTGTTTACAAGGTCCACAACAGCATTCCAGCCCCAACAATTAGAAATAATTGTTGAACTTGGCAGCCGGCAGAACATGGCAGAATGGAAAGAATCTCCAAGCCAAAGGTTTTGGTGGAGAAGTGGGTAGAAGGGGAAAACTGAGACTTGGAGAGAAAAGCGAAAATGCAAAATGTGGTTTCTTTTTGTATTTGAGTTTGCACATGTGGGGTAGGGGCACTAGTCTGAGTATGCGCGTTCACACACATTATATGTATGTGCTGGGGGAGCAGACTGGTTAGCTGTCTTGGCAGAGGGCAGAGCAGTAGTATTGAGCAGTAATGAAAGGGAAAGGCCTGGCCTGCTTTAATGAGCTGTAGTGTTTAGGATAGAGCTGGCATGCCTGACGCACTCTGCGGCTAACGCGCCTTCACAATGGAGCCTGGCTCCCACAGCTTAGCATGGGCCATTACGCAGGCATTTATATTGCTGCTTTGGCAGTAGACTTCAACTTTAGAAAACTGTAAAAGTCTTGTGCATTGCAGGTCTGAAGACTTCAGACAGACTAAGGCGTTCTGAGTCAGGCTTTCAGTCAGGCTAACCACCTTCTATTTTTCTTCTCCAGCTCCAACTCAAACACAGACACCTAATCATGTTTCTGCAGCTCACATGACCTAGCCCAGCCATGCAGAGGAGTAGAACAGAACCAAAATGTGAACTGGCTGGGGATTCATGAGAGCTGGGTTAAAGGTCACATTGTGTTGCATCTGATTCCCATTACTCACAAACAGTGTTTCTGTTTGGAGTTGTTTTTTTTTTTGGCCATTCAGCACATCTGGGATTGATTCAGTTTGCATACCCAGGTTATGGACTATAAAGACTGACACAGTCAAGTTTGAGATTTTCAATTAAAATATTGTTGCATACAGACGATATTAATATGAAATCTCAGTTCATCTCTGCATTTTCTATGGGTTGTACTCTTGTGAAGGTAAGTTGATTGACTAGACCCAACAGAAAGGCCTTCGCAGTTATTAGGTGATGAATAGCTTGCAGGTAGTTTAGTCAAAACATTAGTTGGTTATCCTCTGGTTGTAGCAGGGGTCTAATGTAGGTGTTAGCTTCTGCCTGAAGTAAGCAAAAAGGAACCGCAATGGAAAAGTAGTACTGTTGTAGGGGTTTTACGAGATCTGGGTTAAAGGTCACATTGTGTTGCATCTGATTCACATTACTAACATAGTAGTTGAATGTCAGTAAATGTCAGTAAATGTCAGTAAATGCTCTGTATAGTTGTAAGTGCAAAACGAATGACGTGTTGGGCTAGTCTAGACATGACCATATGTGCATTTCCTATTTGAGGTTCTCAGACAGAGTAGACCAATAACTCATGCTCCTCACGGTTACCAATAGGCTGGTGAGAATTGCCTTTGAAAATGGATTTTAATCAAATCAGTTGCTTCATAATATAGTCCTTCATTTGTTTAAAAAGAATTAATATTTTTGATACACAGGTTAATGGAAAATATATTTAATATAATTAAAATTTGGGTAACTGAACACGGTTTTTATTTAAGGCTTTTAATTTGACTTGAAAAACTCTCCTTACTGTTTGTGCTTTTTAAGAGGACAGAAGGATCAGAGATTCACTGGATTCTTTCTGTTTTGTTCTTTCCTGAACATTTGCTGCCAATGTCAACCTTTGTTTGTTCTCCTTCCATCTTTTTTCCCAGGTCCCTATTCATTAAATGGATACCGCGTACGAGTTTACAGGCAAGATTCAGCCACCCAGTGGTTCACGGGCATCATCACTCACCACGACCTCTTCAGCCGCACTATGGTCGTGATGAATGATCAGGTATAGGACCCTCTTATTTTGCACTTACACCACAGACTCACAAATGTCTTGGTACTGATTGTAAAGAGTTGAATCACAGAAACTGTAGAAACTTTTTTGTGCTGGAAAATGTATACATTTTTAGCCCTCATTTTTATTTCTCTTTATCTTATTCATCATCAGATAAGTGAGGGAGTGTCCCTATATTTGAGGCATATGTTCATTGTAATTCAAAAGAAACTCAGTTAATCTCTTAGAAGTTAAGCGGACACTCTGTAATCCAGCAATGGTATACAATGTCATGACATTTTTTTCCCATATGCAGGTACTAGAGCCTCAGAACGTTGACCCCTCTATGGTACAGATGACCTTTCTGGATGACGTGGTCCATTCTTTGCTGAAAGGAGAGAATATTGGCATCACATCCAGACGAAGGTCACGCTCTAGCCAGAACAGCAACACTGCCCACGTGAGTATTGCAATAACTGCTTGTACACGCGCACAGCCACACACACACACACACACACACACACACACACACACACACACACACACACACACTCGCACACCCACTCACATACACATACACACAAATGCACACACACATACACACACTGCCTGCTTGTGCTGCTCTGTTTGGTGGTAGTTACTCAGTATACCTGCTTTTCAACAGCTATTTTGTGTCCTGTGTTGAACTAGAAATTTCTTGCTGTCAGTACTGTTTGAGTTTGCATTGCTTTGTGCATGTCAGTTTTTGTGTGTGCTGTCTTTTGCTAGCTCTCTGATGTCTGTAGCTAGCTTTTAAAGTAAAGTTCCTATGTGCTTAGAAGTCCTGTTTTTTCTTTCTTTTTTGTAATATTAAAAGATAAATCTTAGAGCCTTGTAGAAAAAAACATATCGCTGGTCCCTTTATTATTAACAAGACTTCTCTGTTCCACCTTCTTTTGTTTTTATTTTTGTTTTGTTTTCTGTTTTGTTTTCTTCTCTCTTTTTTTCTCTGTTAAAAACATTAATTGGGGGATATGCAAGCAGACCACAGGAGGGAGACCAAGCGGCAACACAGGAAGCACTCAGGTACCGGGCCGCGCCCCCTCTCAATAGCTCTAGAGCTGTATACCTAGAAACATGCATATCCCTGTTTAACACAATAGTTAGTAGTACTGTCCTGCAACTTGCTTTGTTAACTTGTAGTCATACACTAACTGCGTGCCACCGCAGGAGAGCTTTCTAGCACAAATGAGATGCTTTTTTTGGTAAGACCTAGCAGAAGGGTTCAATTATGGAGCAGAGAAGAGCCATAGGAACTCTCCTTTTAAGGCTAGTGCTGTGACTGCATTTTTTTTTTAGAATGTCTGTAGTCCAGCTGTTGACGGACAAGGAAGTGTTGAGATGGAGCCTTTTTTTCATTTCTGTATATATATTTCTTGTGATGTATTGGTATTAGTGGTACTAGTGGTTGTGGTGATTTTGAACCCAGTGCTGAAAAAAAATCACATTGTCAAGTGCAGTCAAAGCCAGTTATACCAGTCTTCCTCATGTGTGACCTCCCACATCATTGCTGTATTTTGTGTGTGTGTGTATGTTTGTGTGTGTGTGTGTGTGTTTTCATTCTTACAACCTACAGGGTCATTACACACGCGCCCAGGCCAACAGTCCCAGACCAATGATGAATTCATCGGGCTCCACCCCTAAGCAGGGCTCCCAGGCCCAGCAACAGCAATCCCAGCATGCTCAGCAGCAGCTATCTCAGCAGCAGCTATCTCAGCAGCAGCAGCAGCAACAGCAGCAGTCATCGCCAGGCCAACAACGCAGTTCCCGGTCATCGCGCAGGAAGGGCTCGGACAGCAGTGTGCCGGATGATGAGAAGATTAAAGAGGAGAAGATGGACACTGGAGTAGGAAAGGGAGGTAGGTACTGAGCGCTGTCCCATACAACCTCTAT
Source organism: Lepidarchus adonis (assembly GCA_037576955.1). Lineage (NCBI taxonomy): Eukaryota > Metazoa > Chordata > Actinopteri > Characiformes > Lepidarchidae > Lepidarchus > Lepidarchus adonis. Next base: position 24,453,398 of record JBBIGC010000104.1, on the reverse strand, counting down.
TTCAATCAATTTGCCCATGTTCCATCCACAAATCCATAGCAACTGTTATGAGTGTTGGCAACCGTTGCAGAATGTTGACAAAAATCTTCTTGTCAGAGTTCTCAACTTGGAATGACATTTTATTTTCCTTAGTCTGGTCTTATATCAATACGAAAATAAATATCTTTTGACATTGAATATCACATTGTATACTTATAATGACAGAGTTATGTACAATTTAGGTTTAGGAATTTGTTGGACTAGTTTTCAGTAATAAATGACCAAAGGTGGTTTGATAAATGACCAAATGACCTTTTGAGTCTTTGCACAGTGTGCTATAGCAGCAATGCAACCTTTCTCTTTCCAAAAGAGCCACGTTATTCTTTAATTTCCTTACCCATCCTGACCACTGATTGCATTCCCCATATAATGTTTTTTTATATCTTCAACCGCTTTGATTAAATTTTCTCTTAAGACATTTGTCTCATACAATATGTGTCACAACTGAAGTGTACCGAACCATTTGCTGGCCAACACTGTATTAGGTCAGCATTTACTCCTAGTAAAACCAAAACTTATGAAGGCATCTGGTAGTTGATGGCTGCCAGGCCACATAATGTATGTCCACACCATGATGCTTGGGATGAGCTATGTAGAGCCACCACAGTGAAATGGACCTTTTAAGTGTGCACAAATGTAACCAGGAGCTCATCCATCACTTGTCTAATGCAGCACTTAAGATTCAATCAGCGTCTAACCTAAGTACAGAGTGACCTCATCCCCTGGTTAGAACCACTCAAGAGCATTCTTGAGCTTGTCACAGAGAGCTTGTTTAAAAGAGATATTTTGTTCATAATATCATGTTCATGTTCATATGTTTCTGTGATGAAGTGCAACTTTTTATTCTTCTCTTTCAAAGTGCTGAGATTATATATTGTACTTCATATGTTTTTGCTTTGCAGATTTTTCTAGAAATAAAACTAAATTGATTGTGAGTAAACGAAGGAAAGCTGAGGAGGAGGAGAAGAAAGGTAGCATGAAGCGGTTGAAGACAGAGACATCTGACTTGTCGGAGAGCAGTGACTCTGAGAACTCAAATAAGCGGCTCATGGACTCGTCTTCGGAGCCCAGCTCGGAGAGTGAGCTGAAAGGAAAGGGTGTTTTGAAAGCTGGCGAGGAGGACGAGGAGAAACCCCAGAGCTGCATGGCTCTGGAGGACGCGCCCACTATTAACAGACTTTCTCCTTGGGAAGAGATCAAGCCAGCCGAGGGTTCGACCGAAAACGAACGTCCAAACGAGAAGAGGTCACCTGGTGAGAGGAGGTCCCCCCATCCTCCTCCTGGGCAGCCCAAGACCTCCAGCCCTGCCGAGGTTCAAGGCTGCATTGTGGAAATGAAAAGCACTGTGAAAACCTTGCCCAAGGACCATTATGGCACTGGGGCGCCCAGGACGCAAACCCCCAAGTGTGTGATTGACATCACGGAGGATGTTACCACATCTCACACAAGCTCCAGAGAAAGCTCAGAGGCGGTATGCGCCTTGCTGGCCTCTCAGAAATGTGAGGCATATGGCCCTGAATCTAGACATTTGGTGCTAAACTCCTCGGACTCCGAGTGCAGGAAGCCAGACCCTGAGCCACAGCAGCTAGGCCGTAGCTCGAACAGCAAAATAGATTTTGCTCATTCTGAGGTCATTCGGCCCATTGCCTCAGTCAGTGAGTCCGCGGTTGTGGCTGAGAGGGAACGAGAGAAGTCACAGGCACAAGAGCAGTATGCCTCGCTTGCTGAGGAAATCCGCAAGCCTCACAAGCTAAACCCATTGTCTGATGTGGCTAAATGTAAGTCTGACCCCTTACCCGATACTCTCAAACCTCTGAAGCGCAATCCCTCACCTGACGCCATCAAGTCCAAAACCCACAGTGTCCTGGAGGCCCTGAAACCCAAGCCCAACACATCCCCAGAGGTGTCCAGGCACAAAGCAGGGCGTCACTCTGACAACCCCCACCCCTCCGCCGGACGTCCCATTTCCAAATTGGAATCTGACTCTGCCCCTCGCTCTTGCTTCAAGCCTGTGCCGTCCCGCCCCACAATATCTGAACCCACTAAGAGCCCACTCATCATCGACAAGAACGAGCACTTCACTGTTTACCGGGATCCAGCGCTGGTGCGGCCTGAGCCTGAAAACAACCATGTTGCTTACCTGCCCCCTCACCTGCACCCTCTTCACGGCTCTACCCATGCCACATGCCTGACGCCCGGCTCTCACCACCCCTCCCACCTCCTTCCCACCGCTTCTTCCCTCAACCCTCACTCACACCCTGCCGTGCACCACCCGTTACTCCCCGCTGTCTTGCCCCCTATCCCCCCTGCCTCTCTGCTGGGTGGACACCCACGTCTGGACTCAGGTGGCCTTGGGCACCTCACACTCGCACACCATCCACACCCCCACCAGCAACAGCAGCAGTATCTGCAGCAGCAGCCGCCTCCCCCTCCTCTGCTGCCCCAGACACACGCTGGAGGTTCCTACAACCACCTGGGTCTCTATCCCATCATCTGGCAATACCCCAATGGCACACACTCCTACCCACCTGGACTTGGTCTACCCGGGTCAAAGTGGGTGCATCCAGAAAATGCTGTGAACTCGGACGCCAGCCTACGGCGGGTAAGTTGTTTTGTAAAAAACAAAAAAACAAACAAAACAAGAAAATATTTTGTAAATTCTACTGTAATACTGTGACTGACCAACTTGATTGTACTTTATAAATGTAAACAAAAAGCAGGTGAAGGAACAGCCACCAAAGATTTAAAGTGCTTGCAACGAAGATGGCTCTTTGTGAGAGAACTGTCAGTCCTTTCCGAAAGATTGCAAAAGAACTAAGGTCTTTTACCATCAACAGTACATAATCTTGGGAGAAATTCTAAATTTGCTTATATTCACAAAAATGTAAGCTGTTGAGAGAAAACACTGGAAACCTTAAGAATGAGGGTTAAGAATGAGTATATTTGAGGGACAAAGCAAGGTGAGGTTGAGTTGGAGGAGAGGTGGTGTAAAGAGCTAGAGAAGGATGATTTGCTATGGCGACCTATGTCAGGAGCAGCTGAAAGAAGAGGACTGTTAATCTGGCATCTCCTTGATAAGAAGGCTGTAGTTTTGAGTGAAGGTATGCTTGTGGGCTTGTGGGATGGGTCTCTCTCTCTCTCTCTTTTTTTTTTTTTTTTTTGTCTGTTCCCCTGGGCTCGCACGTGAGCCTACTTGACCAGACATGACTCCAGCTTAGCTGTTGTTCTGTGTAACCTGCTTGTGACTCAGACAGTCAGAGAAAGAGGCAGGAGCACAAGTGGGTATGACTAATAATGTGAGAAAGTTATTCACACTCACACAGTCATTCTCTGGGATTCATGCGTAGTTCACCTGTAGTACAGTATGACCCTGTATATATGTGTATGTCTTGCAGAACACCCCAAGCCCCTGGCTTCATCAGCCCACCCCCGTGTCCTCGGCAGACAGCCTGGGGATTCTGAGCCACGTCCCAGGTCGACCAGCAAGCGCTGATCCCCACCGGCCCATCAAAATTAGCTCACACTCTAGCCCTCCACTCTCCAAAAACTCCACAGAGCTCCACAAAGAGTGAGTGCACACACAACCACATATGAATCCCATATGCAGTGATGTTTCTGGCCATTCTGGAGCTCTAGACAAAGACTCATAGCCACGGCTACAAAATCCCCACAAATGGTTTGGCTGGGCGGTTGGGGTACTTAATGCAATCGTTTCTTTTGTCTTCAGTTTCAAAGACCTACATGCTTTTTAAGTTGTTTTTATATTATCTCACCATTTTTAATTTGAATCTTTGAGTCACACAATTACATGCTTACCTGAGTCAGCTGAATGGGGTAGAGGATATGTGAAGCTAAAGCTAAATGTTTTGTTCTGCCTTTGCCTGAAGTGAGTAAAAACCAGATTACACCATTACATGAGATTATGTACTGAAAGCACTATTTCAGGCAAACTAATAGCCTATGTGGATACCACAAGCTGCAAAGCACATTGCTTTAGGAACTGAAAGAACAGTTGGACCCTGAAAACCCTTATGCCATTATGTCATGGGTGGCATTGGACTTGAGCCGAATTGAGGATCAAGTCGACCACCCTGCTGGTGCCGCCATTGGTTCCTAGGTTCCCTATGCCTCAAAGTGTTAGGTAAAGTAAACTGTAAGATGTGCTTTGCCCTTTCAGCCTTAAAATGAAACACAGTTTTGTCCAGGGGGACCTTCTGTTTTCCCTGGTTTACATTTTTGCTTGAAAAATGTACAAAGACAGATCCTTGGTTGTTAAAATACCTTGTGACTTAAAGTAGAGCAAATGTGCGCTCATTCATTGACTGAGCTCATAATAAAACTATTTAGTTGTAGCTGAAAATCTGTCCTCAGGCTCCAGGAGACAACCTCTCCCTTTTTTCCTCAAGTTTTTAAAAGTTTTTTAAATCAGCTAAGAGTCTATTATAGCATTAAATACATTTATTCTTCTCTCTTTGTCATAAGGGAGCTGGAGAGTAAGGTGTTTGTTGACCCTATGCGCGGCCTAGTAACAGCTCACTTGAAACAGGAGCAAGACCGCAGCCGGACACCCACCAGCAAAGAGCTGCCACGCCTCTACATTGATTCGCCTCATGCCAAGCAGCAACAGCAGCAGCAGCCTTCACGTCTGCCTCTGGACACAGCCGACCGGGCCAGCAAGTACAAAGAGGAGAATCGGCGCATTCTACAGGAAAGCATTGAAGTGGCTCCATTCACAGCCAAGATTCGTCCAGGCGACGCGGATCGTGAGCCTTACTCTCGAATCCCTCCCCTGTCAAAAGGTCATGGCCTGCCACCTGAGAAGGAGCCTGAGCACGCAGCCTCTGAGCTTTACAAGTACAAACACTCCGGGACACAGTCACTGCCTCAAAGCAACTACTTCACCACTCTGTCTAACAGCGTGGTGAACGAACCCCCTCGCCTCTATCCCTCCAAAGAGCTCAACTCCCTGTTTGAAAAGGCACCCGCATCCTCCAGTCCTCTGTGCTCCTACAGCAGTGCCAAATCTCTGTCCAAGCCTCCACCACTCATTAAGCACCAGCCGGAGAGCGAGGGTCTGGTGGGGAAAATCAACGAACAGCTCAGTCAGCAGGTGGCCCTGCACTCACTCAGTACCTCAGCGATGGTAGCAGGTGGCGACCGCCGCAGCCCTGCCGTCTCGCCCTCGGCCCAACTCAGGAGCATGCCTGCCTTGCACCGGGCGCCTGTCTTTCACCCACCTACTCAGCAGACGCTGGACCGTAAGGAGGCTGGCTACGGCCGCCTCTCACCCCCCACACTCACGCCTATCCAGCCGGTTAACACGGCAGCCGGGAAAGCCTCTGAGCAGCAGAAACCACCCACCCTTCTACCTGAGCTCAGGGAGGTGAAAGGTGGGTCAGAACAGGGTGAACCTTGGAGGCCCGGCACTGATCCACAGGCTCAATGGCACCAGGACAAAGGCAGAGGGAAACCACAGGCAGCTGTGGCATCTGTAATTGTCCGCCCATCCACATGCAAGTATGACTGTTCTCCAGGGTCCAAACCAGCTGTCAAGGAAGCATCCAGCAGCAGGCCATCACCCGTAGGCAAGAACCAACTGGACAGCCTTAATCTGTCTGAGGCTAGGGATACAGGAAGAATCATCCAGTCCAACACAAATTTGGAGGACGTGTTCTCACAATACAAGAAGAATATAATCCGAGCCTCACAAGGTGGCTTTCCCAGCTCTGTGGTGGCTGTTGTTAATTCTGTGTGCAATAGCAGGACTGATGTAACCACTTCTGCCTCCACAGTCAGTGTGCTGAGTCGAGCCACAGCTGAGCCATCCCATTCCAGTTTGACCACTCCAAGCAGCAGCAACAACAACAGTGGCAGTAGCGGCAGCACTAGCAGGTTAGAGAGCCCTTCATCCAAATGCAGGACACCCACTGGGTCAGAGCTACCAGAGAGTGGGTCTAGAACAGCCTCTCCGGGAACGCCACTGCCTCAGGCTTCTCAGGCTTACACGGGTAACTTCATCCACCCCAAGAAGCACAAAGCAGCCCTGGCTGCCGCCCAGTCCCGCGGCTCTAGCAGTGCCTCAGAGAGTGAGGGCAATGGCCGATCCTCTCAGGACTCCCCCACTATCACAGCCCAGGAAACCAGCAAGCCTAGCCCCCTCCCTAATGGTCAGCCACCACCCATGAGCCAGCCCAATTACCACAAGCTGAAGAAAGCATGGCTCACTCGGCACTCCGAAGAGGACCGGAACACCAATAAGGCAGAAAAGACGAGCAGCACTGTCTCAGAAATGATCAAGCCATGCACGGTCAACTTGATTGCGTCCACCTCTGGTGAGTCAGAAATGGTCAAGGATGGCAAAAGTCTAGAGGACATCAAGACGTCACCGGATGACAGGAAATTACGAAGAGGGACTGCCAAGAGGTCGTATGACTCAGGCTCAGACAGCGCTGACGACTCAGACGCCAGTGACAGCAAGTTGGAGCAGAGGGCCAAGCGGCAGCCCAAGCCCACCTACAAGAAAAAACAGAATGACATGCAGAAGAGGAAAGGGGACAATGAGAAGGAGGAGGATGACGTCAAGCCCAATGGCATTTTCAGGAGCGCCAAGGAGAAAACCAAACTCAAGCTGGCCAGCAGCAGTAAGTCTCTTCATGTTTCTTTTCTTACTTTTTCTTTCAGCTGTTCCCTCGATTGCGGGTTTTTATGGCCAGTGCATTTTTAGAACATGTCAAATCCTTCTTTCAGCTCACCATAACTCTTCTCTGCCTGTATGTTGCAGAAGCATCATTATAGCTTTCAGAATGTTTTCATGTCTTTGACACCCTGGATATGAGATACTTAATGCTGAGGTTATTGCTTCTTAAAGAGAAAGCTATTGTAGGGCAGAAAGAAAAAGCGGGTTTGAGACGGGTGGGGGTGGGGCTGTGTGTGCACATCTGGACTGCAGCTGTATGAGTTTCAAAGCAGCTTTTGGAATGTTCAACTTCAATGTGAAATACATCTTGCCAGGACACGTTAAGTGCTCTTCTAACTGGAGAGCTTTTAACAAGCCCCCCAGATTATTGTTTCACTCCAAAAAGAGCTCCTTGTAACTGAATATACATTCTATTGCACGAGGTCACCCTGAACTGTCAAGTTTCATAGCTGTAGTCATAATATGGAGTTGCTAGACACTTGGTTGTGGCTGAATGGTGAACACTTGGCTTCTTAGCAGTCACCTGGTCGTGTTTTCGTAGGGGGTTTAATATCATTCATTAGTTGTGTGACTACTTAAATTCTGTAATTTTTGTGCAAATGTTTTTTGGTGAAACGTTTTAATATTTTACCTTTGCGGACTTCATTTTACACTAATTGATTTAAAAGATGCTTGGTGGTCATTAGTCTAATTTGATGCCTTCTGAGTGGTGACCTAGACTGCAGAATGATAAAAATTGTGCTTCAATAGCATTTGTATTGTCATGAAAAGCATTTTTGACATGAACAAGTGTGTGACGTAGTGTATAAACACTGTTTCTGTTTTTAAAAAACTCACTCACCATGTCCTTGTAGTCTATATACATTTTTGTGACAACATGAAAACAAACTCATTTGCATATACCCACGTTTTCAGCAAGTATTTCACACATTGTTTTCTGAACAAAGTAGCTAATCAAAACGGAGGTGTTTGACATATATCATTGGGCACAGTACCGGTTTATTATTAAAAGATAAAAAAGATGGTCATGTATATATAAACCGTGATGTATTTTTGTACATAAAATCACATAAATGTCACAAGTGGAAGGAAAATGTAAGATATGACCAAACAGAAATTTTTGGTGCATTGTGGCTTTGCTTTTTGAATTAAAATGCAAAATATAAATGAGTGAGAGCTGATCAGATGAGCAATACCTTTGATACTGTTATTTTGTTTGTGTGTATGTTCAGATGGTATCCCTCGCTCTGTGCTAAAAGACTGGAGGAAGGTTAAGAAGCTGAAGCAGACGGGTGAGTCATTCCTGCAGGATGATGCATGCTCCGAGATTGGCCCCAACCTGCAAAAGTGCCGTGAGTGCCGCTCCATTCGCACCAAGAAAGGAGAAGAACCTGCTCATTCACCAGTCTTCTGCCGCTTCTACTATTTCCGCCGGTGAGAGAGACAAACACAAATCAATGCTGAAATGTTCTGATCATAAATTGAAAAGTCTAAAATGTGGAATTAAATGATGTTGTTCCTCTTAGCCCACCTGTGGCTGATCAGCCATGACATGCTTGGAGACCAGTTTAATCGTTCTTTGGTTTATCACTGGAGCTAAAGGCTAATGTAGCTGTCCAATACAAATCAATAATCACCTAAACTGTTTCTGTAATATAACCCATTCGACCCCTAAGACTTGTGATTTAGAACACAGTATGACTTATTGTGAACTGGACAAAAGAGTTCTTATTCACAAAACCATGATAAGGAGGACGTATTTTGGAAGTCTGTGTTACCTTGAGGTTGTATTTATCTTAAAAAAAACAACAACAACTATTGACTTTCTAGATTTTATTAGCAACATTAGCCTTGTAGCTGTGTTAAAGATCCTAAATGCAGACACCAATCATATCTTGGCTAATCAAATACGTTTCTGGTAAGTGGAAAATTGTGTAATTGACATTTTGACACTTTACAAAATTCTTCACCCTACCTCAAATGTAGTCATTCATGTAAGGTATGTTTGGTTTTTAAAGTTAGCTTTTTTTGTTTTGCACTGGAGCCACAAGACTATGTGTTTTAATTAGCATTATGCAAACTGTACACACGTACCAAATGTCCATGTTCATGAGTTGCTATGTTCTACCACATGGATTTGCTTCTGTGTTTTTTCACTGTAAAACGTGCTGTTATGTGCACAAACAAATAATGGAAAAATGGATAGCTTAAACAGCACTAGCAGTGAAAGATAGCTGCCTTTGCTTTTGTCCATTCTAGCTTTGGTTGTCAGTCAGTGTTGAAAAAAAAGGCTCACATCACAGCACACTGAAAACCAGCCACCTGTAACATCAATAAGAGGTCTATGTGTATCAGATCAATGACCCTTTATTCCAGCCTAGAGAGCAGGCGTTTCATGAGCTGCTAAGGAGAAAGGCAGTCTTCACCTTCCTGTTTGTGCCGAGGCCTGGTTTAGCCTAGATCAGAAGACTCTTCTACCATTTTCTAAATGTATTGATTTAATTTATTTTTGCTCATTGCTGAAGCCCTCACTGGTCGTCTATAATCCTCTAATAGAAGCCTGAGCAGAGAGGAAATCTGCCAAAGAGGATTTTCTCCTTTACTTAATCGCACTCAATGGCAGACCTGGCTGACAGAGCTTGTCGTGTTGACATCACTCCAGATTAGACAAATTTCATCCAGTGTTGACCACTCGTTTGGTTTTGTAACCTGAATTGGGTAGGCATTAAAGCTTCCACAGATGAAGCACTGTTAAGCCTCTGCGCCCTCTCTCTTCTACACAACACGTGCTGGGGATGTGTAATTTAACAATTTTTGCTGCTAAAATATCCCCATGGTATCTGAAAGTCAATGTGAATGGAAAACACTGAAGGTTCCTTAGTTGCATGTAGCAAAGTGGTGTTCTGTACCTGACTACTGATTTATCTTTGTGTTCTATATGTGATTTAACACTACAAGGTTTCTTAAACAGATGGACACTACACTGTAGAGAGACAGTTTACTCTTGTGTCCAAGAAGTGAGCTCTAATTGCGCGCTCTCTCTCTCTCTCTCTCTCTCTCTGTCTTTTTCCTTCTCTCTGCCTTCCCTCCCTGCAGCCTTTCCTACAGTAAGAATGGAGTGATCCGGATTGATGGCTTCTCTTCCCCTGACCAGCATGACGAGGAGGCGCTGAGTCTCTGGGCTCCGGATGCACATGAGGAAAACAGCCTGGATCTGGACACCTCCAAGTATATTCTCAACTTCATCGGAGACAAGTTCTGCCAACTGGTCATGAGCGAGAACACTGCAGCCACATGGATCAAGAAAGATGGTAAAGGAGGCCTCCATTGAGTTCAAAATCTGTACTGATTTTTATTTCTCTTTTCACTATCACCGTCTTACTGTGTCTTTCCCTAATCCCTTAATCTCTCAGAATGCTGTATGTGTAGGTCCCGTCAGTTCCTCACTGTTGTAACTATGGAACTTGCATTTTTCAAAACTGAATGACTTATCAGAGGGGGGTTCAATTCATTCAGGATAAAAGCCCATATTGTTACAGATGTGGCAGCCACAGTGCTCAATTACTAGTATGGGAATGGTTTATTACATTATTCAAATCTGAATACATGGGGGAAATCTCCTGATTCAGACAATTACAGTGAAATTAAATTCATTCTGAAATTCTTATTCGCTAACTGTATAGAACGGGCTTTGCAGATTCACACAGATCTCATAATCCTTTAAAATTGCAAGATCTCATGAGGTAGAACTAATTCAGTTTGAGTAGGGCTTTAGTTTCATAGAGGTTACCCCATAGTATATTCACATACTGAATAATATTCATTGCTAATAATCCTGTCATTTAAGGGGTTAAAAACCTTGTGGCCCTGATATGGATACGCTAGAATGTTGCAGCACCTTTCGGACCCTCTTGAATGAAGGAGCATTAATCCTGTTTCACTGATGTGTCTTTAACAGAGAGAGAGAGGGGTCTGCTCTGTGAATGTCCGTTTTCATCTTAGTCCTGTTTGCTTTGCCTTGCAGCCAAGATAGCATGGAAGCGTGCGGTGAGGGGGGTGAGAGAGAGTTGTGATGCATGCGAAGCCACACTGTTCAACATCCACTGGGTCTGCCAGAAATGCGGATTTGTGGTGTGCTTAGACTGCTACAAGGCCAAGGAAAGGAAGAGTTCCAAAGGTCAGTTGCCATTTTGATATTTGATGTTTTTGAAGCTGGGTATAGCTTCCACTCAACCAAGGTATACACTCACATTGGGCATCAGCTGGGGTTGTAAATAGTGTTCCAGTCAGTGTACTGCTTGCTGCTTTACCATGCTGGAGGTTGGGGAGCGTCATAGCCTGCAGCTGGGTACTTTGATTGACAGGTCTAGGTCTAAGATGTACTCCATAGGGTGTGCATTGTTTCAGAGAAACTGGCAACATAGCCCTTAGCCTACTGCTGCTACCTCTGCATCCACTGCCCTCAATTCAGGCATTTCAGTCAGTTGCTCAAAATTTTTAAAATGGATGCAAACAAATCAAATTGTTTAGTTCTAGTGACATACAGTGCAAAAACTGTTCACAGAGCTGCCCATGGAGCTCTGATTTTTGTGCTCCAACCCTAATCGACCCCATCTGCTTTATTAAATTATTAATATACACATGAAGTCCTGGTGAGCTATGTTGCTGAGCTATGTTAAATTAGGACAGAAGATAAAACCTGCAAGAACCTACATGAAAAGGTTTGGTGATGACAGGTCAGGGATTATAGTGTCTGAATTTTTTGTCACTAAAATCTATAGATATATAAATAGATATTATGCCTGTGAGGTTTTTGGGCCCAAGCTTGATATATATATAGATGTAAATGTCAGAAGTATATTTGAAACACTTGCAGGTTGGAGAAGTACATGCAGGACTGTATGCGAAATAACTTCTTTAGATTTATCACTATTATATATTTTTTCCAGTATGTTTTTTACAATGTTACTTATAAAAAAATATACTAAAGTATATTTTGATGTTGACATAAGCTCTGGTTTCTGTCATCACTATTGTAAAGAAAGCCAAATGGTTGAGCTTCTCATCAATAAACCCATCAGTAATGCCGAATGTTTGAAACATTGGTGAAAATCCCTTTTAAAGTGATAAGTTCACTAAAACTGTAGTTTTCTACAGAGTTGTCCTTACCACAAATTTTGCAGCCATGATACTAATATACATTAAAAGTAATGGAAACATATGTACACTAATTAGCAATGTGCAGATCAGAGCTTACATGGCTGTCAATTTGCAAAGTAAATAAAAATAATCTAAAATTGATTTGTGGTTTCTGACGCATGAATCAATGTGTAGCTCATTGCACCAGTGCAAAACTAAACATGTCTTGGCTGATGGACTGCAGTTGGGTTTGAAAAACTATAGGCTTAAACTGTTTATTTAAAACATCCCCCCCAGCCTCCTCTCCACTCTCAGACTCCTCTACCTCTGGAGTGTGTGGTGCAGACTCCACACAAAGTACCGGGAACGTTTTGCCATTAAACCCTGTTGTTCGTTCAGCTGAGTCATGGTCATGTTCTGCTCGTCTCTGACTGCCTTGTATTTATGTTAAGCTGTAAACACTAAGACTCCATCACTCCACCACAACCAAGGCAGGGTGTCTGTGTCTGTGCCGTTGCATTTAACCATTGCCATTGTTTTTCTCTTTTATGCCTTTTGAAGAAAGCTGTCACTGATTCCCTCATGTGACTAATGTTGCTTTCATTGTTCCTCAGACAAAGAGCTGTATGCCTGGCTGAAGTGCGTCAAGGGACAGCCGCACGATCATAAGCACTTGATGCCAACGCAGATTATTCCAGGAACGGGTATGTAATCGTTGTTTTTACATACCCCCCTTCTTTTTTCTTTGCCTGGGGAACTTTCAGTTCTTCTTTTATAAAGAGGGAGAGAAAAGGAAGTTTAAAAGACCTGTAGGCTTTTTTTCTTCCACTTTCAGGACCCAAAACCAGTCACATTTCATTTATAAATGACCACTTTTATGTGGCTGTTTATGTACCAAAGTGGATTATATGTTATTCACTGACGATCATATGTAAATATATCCCTAAATTTGACATTACTATCATGATGAATTCCAAATGTATGTTTTTACAGCTTTGTATGTAAGTATATGGACTGGACATGGAACAGTATTTAGTCACATACTCAAAGAAACTAGAGTTTTCCAAGACATTGGGCCTTTAAATAAAAAAATTAAATAAAAAAAGCTTGGCATAGCCCAGTACTCTGGTGGGCAACCTCGAGATAAGCTTGCTCATACTGTGGGTCTTGGCTACTGCCTACTACCAGCTAGGCTGACACACAAGGATACACAAGACCACACAATCCCACCCACTCTTCCTCTCTTTCCAAAGTCAAACGGCATAAAAAACAAGCCTCTGCCCAAAGTGGGCACCCTGAGAGTGTAGAACAAAGAGCCACTTTGTGGGCCTTGAGGAGTACTTGACGTAGAGCCAGAACTGGGCTGTATTTAGTCCACTCTTCATGTGTAGGCACATGCTGAATTCAGCATTACAGAAACACAATCCCATCAGCCTTTTATTTCACACTCTTCACCCCTTTTCATTTAAGAAGTGTTTGTGTCTGAGATTCATATGGTTGTATTTATGTACTTGGAAGAGTAAAAGCTGAGTGTGAAGAGGCATTTGTGTGTTTTGTTCCAGTATTGACCGACCTGGTCAACGCCATGCACATGCTCAGGGAGAAGTATGGCATCAAAGCCCACTGCACTTGTGTCAGCAACAAGAACGTCCTGCACAATAAGCTCCCATCCACCAACGGTGTATCACAGGTTAGTAGTTGCACACTAAAATGTTTAGGTAACCTTTTGAGTTCAATCAGGTTTGATTTTTATGCATTAGGAGTTACTCTTGTTTTCTACTAGACCCAAGACTTTTGGATATCGAAAGAAAGGTATTTTGTTCATAAATGTTACCAGGGCTATCTGCAATTGATCCAGTTGTTTCATCCCATCTTCAGGAGTATGCAGATTGTCAAAACTTTTAGAATCTCACCTCTCAAGCTTAATTTTAAACTGGAACTGGCACGTTTGACCTCTCTGCTCATCAAAAAGCCTTCCAGAGCAAGATCCAGGCCTAGTTGTTGAACCAGCAAGCATCCCTGCTATTTCATTTCATAGTTGTTCATGAAATGTATTTGAAGCTGTTATTATTGTTATTATGACCAGAAATATGATCAGAGGTCTGTGAATGGTTGTTTCGCACCTCAAGTTTTATTCCCACACAAATAAATACATGGGCTTTGTATTTAGCAGAACGGGTTTCTAAACTTGTCCTCCTGCTCGTACCATGCTGTTTTTTCTAGCTGTATTTTAGATACTCAGCTAGTTGACTGCTGACAACAGTGCCAACTAGTGGATTTATTAGTCAATTATTAGTAAAGTGGAAGAAAAGCATTAAGACATTAACACTACATTACACTATAGCAGCGCACTCCTGCAGACAATGTAATAATTACACATACACATAGTGTACCAGGACAAGTGAACTGTGTTAAAACACGAATCTTTTTCAGTGTCTTTATTTCTTGCATGAAAAAAACCCTGTAAAGCAGGATGATGCGTACTACCGCTTCGGTTGACATCTCATAAGTGCTGAAACAATTCATTCTCTGTTCCCTCTTATAGCCAGCTCTCATGCCTTCTTCCCGCAGGTGCTCCAGAACGTGCTGAACCACAGCAACAAGCTCTCCCTGTGCAAGCCTGAGGGGGGGCAGCACAACCTGACTCAGAAGGTGGAGGCAAATGGAGGCAGCAGCCCTGCTAGTGACACAAGCGTGGACAGCAAGCTCACACCACCGGAGTCTCAGTCTCCGCTGCACTTCCTGGCGGACCTGGCCGCTCAGAAATCCCGCGAGGAGAAGAAAGGTAGACAGAGAGTGAGAAGGAGTGTTTGTAAAGTGTGTGTGTGTGTGGGGGGGGTCTCCAAGCAGTATGCTATAAGGGGGTGGAGCGTTACAGTGATTTTACTGCAGGAAAGGAATATGTTTTCATCAATCAATGTTCATAGTGGTTTCTACCAGTGGTTTCTGCAGTCACAAATAAGAGCACTAGAGTCTCCTACCAACAAGAGGTTGTTTGTTGGTAGCATGGAAGCATGTTCTTGTTCAGTCGGAAGGTGTGAGATACCTGGTATTCTCATAATCTATTGTAAAAGTCATGTAGTGTGCAAGGTTTAACTGTGACCCATTTGAGTAATGTAAACCAAGGAGGGAGGTTTGCCAGCTGCTTTAGTTTATTACCTCTGTGTGTGTGTGTGTGTGTGTTTGTGTGTGTGTGTGTGTGTGTGTGTGTGTGTGTGTGTGTGTGTGTGTGTGTG
>JBBIGC010000104.1:24412088-24422088 GCA_037576955.1 Lepidarchus adonis | reverse complement strand
CATCACTAATACACGTTATACTGGTCAGATGATCAAAATAATGCAGAACTATATTTTGTCTAGTTGCGTTTTATTAATCATGTTTCTATTGTTTTTGCTCAAATTTGACCCAAAAACATGACTTTTGTCATAGATCTGAGTGGACAAAATTAATTGTATGAATTGTTTTTTCTTTTTAAGAAAATTGACAGATTTGACATAATTTTACTACACAAAAAACAGATCTGCAACACGGAAAAGTAAGTACAACCTTACCACATCACAGAGTAAGACTACGGTTTGTCAAAGAACAAAGACTCGCAAAGTGGCTTTTTGGAATAATGTATAGGTATCTGGCAGTAGTAACAGTACACGTTTTTGGTGTTGACCAGGGAATGCTTTCCCCCTTACCATCTGTGAAGCATGGTGGTGGAAATGATCTTGTTTGGGGTTGCAATGGTGCCTCAGGGACTGGGCAGCTTGAATTCATTGCTTCAGCCATGAATTCTGCACATTTTGGGTGCCATTTGTTCAAGGGATAATGAGATTGTTTTTTTTTTTTTTTTTTTTTTTTAGATTGATCTGAAAAGAAATGCAAGACAATCTTCAAATAAACATAATTGAAGGAATTTTGTATGGAAATGTGGTGAAATAATTCAGCGAGGTAACTTTAGAGTGGTGGACATTTATGGAAAAAACCAACAATTAATTACAGTATCTCACAAAATTGAGTACATCCCTCACATTAAAAAAATATTGTAGCGGTTCTTTTGGGAGTAAGAACAGCCAACATAGTACTCGCACACACAGTTATCAGGGCTAATCTGTACCGGTGCGTCCCCTAGAGGCTAGGATGCACACGAGCCTGAATCTGTGAGCGAGGCATGGCGGTGAATGACCAGGCCCACGGAGTCACCAATCTCTAGACTCGTGATCACCCACTGCCAGCTCACTCGCACAAACACAACACATCACAAATACTGTGTCTCAGCACTGCTCTCTTCCCTGAAACACACAGAACATGCACAACAGGCAAAAACATCAGCACATCTCCCCGCTCCCATGATGCACCCCTACCCTTAGCCAATAGGAGCACCCCAGGACCATTACAATAGTTTATCATTTCATGGTACAACACTTTGATACAATGTAAAGTAGTCAGTGTACAGCTTGTGTAACAGTGTAAATTTGCTGTTCCCTTAAAATAACTCAACAGGAAGTTTGCCCTATTTAAAAACCTCAGACATTAGTTTGGTGATCTTCTGACTGTTGAGGTAAAGGTTAACATCATGGTGAGATCAAAGGAGCCATCTGAGGCCTTCAGAAAGAAGATTGTTTGGTAAAGGATTTAAAAAGAATAAAAGAATATGCAATCAGCCAATCCACCGTTCGGACAAGTGGAGGACTTTCAAAACAATCGGCAGCGTCTCATTTAAAGCCACTGTGTACACACAAAACGAGACCTAAAAATGTGTATGCTCCTTCCTACGCAAACGCTGTGTGTATAGAGACAAACTTGATGATAGAACGTGTGCATATGTACACAAACTCTGACTCATGCATGTGAACATTTTGGACCAAAAAAAGAGCGTAAGCTAAAATGTGAGCGGCATCAGTACATATATAATAATTCCTTGTGCTAGTAAATCATTGTATATTTAATTTCACTTATTCAGTCACATATTTATAATAGTGAATAAATATATGTCAAATCTATAATCCGACTCAAATCTTAACTTAATCTTCACTGTTAATCTATGTGCCACAACTGTTGAAATGTAAATGGATAAGTGGTGGTAGTGATTAGTATTTAGACATGGTGTGATAGAATCAATCTGATTGCTGAAAACACATAAATACTGTGATCACATTCCTGCGTAACGTAACATAATGGTTGTGATGTCATTGTTAGAAGATTATGCCAATGGTAGAATTAGAAGAGAATGAGTGTTCAGGGACCATGGTGATGACAGGTTCATAAGCCAATTTAGATGTAGACCTAGATGTGCAGTGATGTGCTGAACTGGGTTCAATGTTAGAGACCAACCCAACGGAAAAGCCCAATCCCGGTGCAAATACAGGTACTGACAACCCTGGGGTTCCTTGCAACTGGCTGTTAGCAGCAGAAATTAGCCAACAGCTACATGTTTATAATTAACATAAAAATTATTTAGAAAATACAATAAGAATCTAATTGTCTTCCATTGTATTCTAGGTCTGGGATATCACAGCCATCATAAAGCTTAAAAATACATGTCATTTTGGATGGGATTATTAAAATGAGTAGTAGATACTGTACATTACGTTCTCTTACACTGAGTGAAAACAAATGTATTTACGTAAATAGAAAACATGTACATTCTATAAATGTTGACATGATCCTGACAGACGTAGTTGCACAATGGCCTTGTGTCATTTCTAACTGTTCATTGTTCATGTATTGAATAGATTCTCTTAAAAATGCAGATGACAGTGACGACCCACTCACAAACTGGTTCCTCACCCCAGAGCACAAAGCGAAATCGCTATAAGTCCCAGAGCAGGCCGCAAGATGCTAAAAGAAACCTACAGCAGAATCTTACTTGCATTAGAGGTGCACTCGGAGGAAACATTTGCTCTCTCAGAGAAACATCAAGGACTTCTTGAATGATGTTCTTTAGACAGATGAGACTAAAATTGAATTATTTGGACACCAGAACAGAGGACATGTCTGGCCAAATGCAGCATTCCAGGACATAAACTTCATACCAACTGTGAAGCATGGAGGTGGAAGTGTCATAGTTTGGAGCTTTGCTGCAGCAGAACCTGGCCAGCTCATCATCATAGAATCCACCATTCTACAGTATATCAGAGGATGCTTGAAGAACATATGCGACCTTATGTAAGAACATTAAAGCTAATATGGAACTGAACCCTACAACAAGACAATGGCCCAAAACACACCAGTAAATCCACCAATAAGAAGAAATCTGCAATTAAATCACTTTCTGTTCCAGAGATTAATAAAAACAAGACATTGATTTGTGAACATTTCTTAATAAAGAACTGAATATTTAATGGGGTGTCCTAACTTTTTACACATGTATGTATTACAGTGGAGGACATAATTATTTAACCTACATTGGTTTGCATTTCATAAAGTGAATAAAGTATTTGACCCATAGCTAAACAAGACTTTTTACTTGGTGGCAAAACCCTTGAGGTCAGACGTTTCTTGTTGATGACCTGGTTTGCGCACATAGCGGGAAGAATTTTGGTCCACTCCTCTTTGCAGATCAGCTCCAACTCATTAACGTTTCGAAGCTGTCACTTGGCAACTCGAAGCTTCAGCTCCCTCCACAGGTTTTCTATGGGATTACGGTCTGGAGACTGGCTCAGCCACTACTTGACCTTAATGTGCTTCTTCTTAAGACACTCCTTTGTTGGTCATTGTTGTAGTAGAAGACCCATCCACGAACCATTTTCACTGTCCTGTCATCCTCACCCCACAAGGTACAATCTTGAGTAGTGCCCCAGACTGAGGTCAAATGATGGTCATTTTGTGTTTCTTTCATTTTCAAACAATTGCAACAACAGTTATCCAGTCTTGTGCAGGGCTACAGTCTTGTCCCTGACATCCTTTGACAGCACTTTGGTCTTGCTCATGGTGAAGAGGTCAGAGTCTGTTTGAGTCTGTGGACAAGTGTCTTTTATACAGGTGTCTTTAATGTGGGTGATGAGTTGAAATTAGGAGCATCTTGCTGGTCTGTTGGAGCCAGAACTCCTAATGTTTGGTAGAGGATTAAATACTTATTTCCCTCAGTGAAATGCAAATGAATTTATATATTTTATATAATGGGATTTTAGTTTTGATATTCTCTCTCTGTTAAAATAAACCTACCAATAAAATTATAAATTCTATGAACATGTTTTTTACTAAATAAAAATTTTAAGCAGAAACCACTAACATTTGAACTTCCCATTGATTGAAAACACCTGACAAAATTTTAACTGATAATCTTAGAGGATCCCATTCCTTTGCCACTCATAGATAGGGACAAATAGATCCTTTGCATTCCTTTGATGAGCCAGGATCATCCTCGTGGGGATGGACCTAATGATTGGTGTATATATATTCAAAATTCTCAAACTTGAACCTTTCTTTTTATGTCTTTCCTCTCACATTACCATAAAAGAGGTAATGTTTTCATTGTGTGTTTCAGGAATAGTCTGTCTTTACATTCATATTACACACAAAACAAAACAAAAAACCCAAATGAATCATATTTATACCACATGAAATGTAAAGGGGTTATTAAATAACAAGGAGTCATATAAATAATAGGGTTTCTGATAATGCGTTAGGTAGAACTTAGGTAGAGGTGTTTTTCATCTTTAAAGCACCAAAGTGTAATATACAGGTTTAACACTAGAGGGGGCAGTTGGCACTCTACTTCTCAAGACAAAACAAAGAAACAAAGAAGCAAACCATAACATAAATCCTCATTTTTAATATCTTAACAATCATATACTTACAGCTACAACTGCCATTCATGCATGAACAAAAAAGTTACACTTTCATCATATGATTTTTGAAGATTTTTACAATCACACAGAAACAAACAAAATGGAAAACGATTCAAATGCACCCTGATTACTGCTGTAAACCAGTAATTAAATTAAAAACAAACAAACAAAAGCAAGTGGATTTGGTTCCCTCTTCATAAAAATATGACCTATTATTCACAACTGCATCACATTATCAAAAATTTTAAAACAAACAAAAACTAAAGCAAACAGAAGCACTCCTTGTTCTCTCTCACACCTGGCACAAGTTGATTTATTCTTGGTAGTGATGTAGGAACAGCGTAACCTGACGTCTTGTTATATACTGTATGATTGTGAATGGACTCACCCGTCCTGCATATTCAAAGTAAAAATTACACAGTTATTTTAAAAATATTAACTGTGTGATCAAAACAATCAATTGTTGATTGATTACAGTACAAATTAGGCTTCAGAAAAGCAAAACAGAACAAAAAACAAAACATATTAAATCTTGCGTTTGACAGTTCACAAAGATCCTGAAAGGCTGGGAAAGGCTTCGGGGTACCTCCATTTTGACGTGGCCAAGGGTCTGAGACTGGACTTCTGTGCAGCTACCACAAGCCTTAGAAATGAAAGAAAGCTCGCAAAAAAACGAGAAACGCACAAAAACGCATTCACAACCCCCTACTGCTGTGTGACCGCTGTTCCTTGTACAATTGGAAACTGTAGCTTGTGTTATTGCTTGCTTGCTTGGGTAATCAAGTGCCACACTGGGGGTTCAAAGACATAATGACATCATTTCTTTGTGTTGCAGGGCTTTTTTAAGGGTGGGGGTGCATAACTAAGACCATAATTGCACTGAGGCCTCGCAGCTTCTTAGATAGTAGCAGTTTTCATGATCCAGGTCTCAACAGAACAAACAGAAAAATCGAACTGGTGGAAAGTCGTCCTGTAGCTATTTTGTAGGCTGACGCCAGAAATGACGGGACATAGTCAGAGGCCATGACGCTGCGTATTCACAAATTTCCACATCAACAATCCACGTCATCACAAAACCACGTCTCACAAGTTGGGAAGCCACGCCAACACGTGCTTGACCCCACACTCACATTTCTCTCACTCACATGCACACATTATGGATGTAGTTCACAGTGCTCACTGTCCGTGTCTGTGTGGGGAGAAAAAACGTTTTGCAGTTCAAAGTGGGGACTGTGAGAGGCCCAGGAGTCTTCATAGAGAAGACCAGTCTAATATTTTCCATAGTAATCAGTCGTGTGCTTCCAGAGCCGGTTTTACAATCATGGCTTCCAAAGAGCCAGTATTTTTCCCCATCAGTCCTTTTTATCGTTCTTCTCAATAATTACACAATAGAAATATTCAAAAAGGCACAAGTCTTGCAAAATTCGTGTTTTGTTTGTTTCATTTTATATCAAATAGCTGCAGTACCTGGGTGGGCATCACTGAAGAGAGGAAATGAGATCAAATAAACAAACAAACAAAAAGTTAGCGTTTGACAGCTAAAAATGAGTCATTTATGCCATTTAGAGTTATGCCACTGTGCTAAAGGCCAGAAATTCTTCAAATGTCCTTGTCTGCAAGCATTTAACAGCATTAATTTTCTCCCTTTGGCAAGCATATGGACGGGCGCTCACAGCTTCTCACCGTCCAACAGCTCTTGCAGCTCCTGCTGAATGTCCTCGGGCAGCTCGAGAGCGGGAAGGTCCTCTAGTGGGATCTCCTGAGGCATTTCCAGTGGCGGGAGGTGTGGGATGGAAATGTCCTTGGCTTTGCCCTCCTTGCCTGCCTGTGGCAGCACCCACAGCTCCGACTTCTCCACAAAGTCAGCATCAGCATACGGCTCTTTGTGCAGCCGCGCATTCTCAGCTCGCAGCCGTTCATTATCCCTGGTCAGCCGCTCATTCTCGCCCACCAGTCGGTCTACCAGCTGCCGCAGGTCGTCAATGGTGGTCTGCTGTTCTTCTAGCCGTGTCTTGTCATCTTTAAGAGCTTTGCTGCCTGTGCGTGGCTCTGGGGCAGAGCCTTTATTCTTCAGCAGATAAAGCCAAGTATCATACTCGCGGTCAGGACAGGAGGTTGGGCCAGAAGAAGCAGAAGAACCAGGTTGGTATTGAAGAGGCTGTTCCGAGGATGGGACGGCCTGGAGAATTTGGGGCTTGCCCTCTCGTCTGGCCCGTTTCCACCTTTCCTCAATCAGCCTTTGCTGCTTTACATGACTGTCTCGCTGCAACTCCAGAGACAGTCGAGCCTGAACACAACAAACAATAGGTTGCTTGTGACGCAAAGTATATTTCTTGCAATGGATGACTGCTGAAAATAAATCATACTAACAAAACCTCGCTTGACTGACACACACACACACACACACACACACACACACACACACACACACACACACACACACACACACTATTAAAGCAACCTAACTAATATTATGTAGCTTTGAATTTTTCTGTTCTTACACCTCTCCACCTACAATAGCCAGGAATCAAACACCTCCCCACCTGCATCAATACGCCTTGCCAATAAATGCCAATTAACCAGTTTGACCACTTTCTGGTTTTTAAGATGTTCTGACCCACTTGTCTAGTCTCTCAAAATCAGTAAGATCACTACATTTACCCATTTTCCTTCCGCCAATCAAATATTTCTCTTTTCACCCGTCAGTGGTTTTAGGTTGTTGCTGATAGATGTTTTATGTCTCAATAATTTATGTTTATTATTTAACACAGAACTCTTGACTGAAGAATCTATGCATCTAAATACTAAATATGCATTCAAATAAACAGTCACTAGTGTAACTGCCAGTGTGAAACTACAAACATAGTCGACATCTTAAGCAAATATTAACACAATGTTTACCAGTACATTTGCATGTAATGATAAATGTACACACTAGGGGGCAGTGTTGGTTTACCTCAAATTGAGCAATACTTCTAATGTTGAACCTTCATATCGCATCTGTCCCCAACATTTCCTTACACACATATTTTCCAAGTATTATCTACCAGTGCTGTTATATTTCCTTGATGTCAAAAGAGACACTATAGAAATAAAGATACATAAAATGTGTGCTACAGCTACACTAACACATTATGAACATATATATCACTTGGTGTCTGTCTGGTGTACAGAAGAGAAACGTTTGACCCACCTGTTCACACTCTGTCAGCTTCATGGCATCCTTCAGCAGTTCTGAAACAAGAAGAACACAGTATCCCAGAACTGTTCAGTTGTTTTTCTTTGTAATTACCCTTCCCCCACATTTAAAATACTTACTGGGCATCACATGCTATGCATATATGAAACTGAGGACTTAATTATTGCAAACAGAATCGAAGCATTGTGCTGTATGGCAAGATATTCATGTTCACCTTGTTACACTGAACCCATGGTGGAGCTGGAATATATTCAAATCTATATAATTTTTTTTCTGACAGGAGACTTTTGTCAGAAACAAACTAAAAACAGGATACATGAAGATGCATGAACTGGATCTTGTATCTAGTCTGTTACCAAGTTGAATGTATATAAGTTCAATCCTGGGCCCCACATGCAACAATAACTTTTTTGGGGGCAGTCATTAAAAAACTAACCTGAAGCTTTTCTATGGCAAGAAATGGCTTCCTCATACTTCCCAGCAGCCAGAAAGCGGTCCGCTTTCCTGCACTGCTGATGGGCCTAAAAAGAGAGATGCAAGACAAACATGATTGAGTATCAAATAGTGTATTAAGCATTTTTACTTACTCAAACTAATGAATGTGAAACATATAGACACTATATAAAACAAAGGGTGCAATCATAAACATAAATGCATCTTGTTTCTTTCTCTTAATTGCCATCCTGTAATTTTCAATCTTAGGACTTGATTCTACATAATTATCTTTTTTTAGGGAACTGCAATAATGTTGTAAAGCTTCTTTAATGGTTGAGACATAAGCAGAGTTAGAGTGTTCTGATGTGAAATGACTTATTTATTCACCATCCAAAAATAACTAGTTAATCAACAAGTAACTGGGTTTTTACATGTAATGTTGATTAATGTAAAACATGGACACATGTTTAGATGAATACCTTGCTTTAAAAACCACTATGACCATGACTTGGGTTTTACAGAGCAAAAGTTGGGTCAAAATCACCATCTCTCAAAACTATGGAGAAACAACACCTCTGGGTTTTATAGCTTGTTTTGAGTAATACATTACTGTGGAGCAGCTTGTAAAGAAAATAAAGGCACCAGACGTCTGGTTCACATCCCCACTACTTCTCCAGAAAGAAGCATTTCACCACAGACAACTCTAAATATTTAATTATACAGAGATGAGGGGAAATGTGTGGGATTCCCCCTTAACCTACCTTACTCCACGTATGACAAAGCTAACCACTGATAATTGACTCTTAAATTGAGCGGTAAAAGTTACAGAAAGGAATAAATCCTCGTTTTGAGACTAAGAACTTAACAAGCTCCCATCCTGAGGTTACCTCAGCTAACACCGCTAGCTGTATAACTTCGGATATTTTCGTGGTAAACAACACGACTTCCAAGGAAAACGAGTAGATTCGAGGCAAATAATATCGGTTTGTAATATTCTTGTCAGACACTTTATCCAGGGAGAAAACAGCTCATTGTACCATGACCAAACACAGAAAACAAATAAGGCTAACTAGCATGCTAAGCTAACCTCAAATCCCAAGACGGGTTGTCAAGCAGTTGAACTTGAAAACTCGAACATGTCAGTCGACGAAAACTTGTGTTACTCTGAAGCACGAATGTTTAACGGGCCAGTAAACCACATCCACTTGCTTTGTTTCATTTTCAAGTGCGTTATACGCGGCTAACTTTAGCTAGTTAGCCAGCACAGATAAGTCGTAGCTTGCTAGCTAGCAGGCATGCTAAGCTAAGCAATAATGGGCAACTTACGAGGTTAAGAGGGCTGTCCACCACCTCCATTCCTTCTCACACACGGTTAGTCACTACATGAGAATGTGTACCGATGGTCAAAGATGCTCATCGGCACTGTTTTGAACTCCGGTGCTTTGGCTCCACCGGACTGGACTGATCACAGAGACGGAGACAGACACACACCAGAAAAACACACTCTCCTGTCGTCACATCCTCACTGCTTTGCTATTTTTTTCACGTGAGTTTATTTATGTGAAAAATTAATAATTGTCTAGAGTTCAAAGACATCCATAGTCAACGACCAAACAAACTAACCATCTACAAATCTCTGTAGATTTTTTACTGATAATTTAAGTTGTACTTATACGGTGTACTGTAAGTAATGTGAAGTAATGTGTATAGGTATGCGTTTGCCACTGGAGGGCGCCACAGCACCATTTATCACTAGTACAGCAGTCCATGGGATAATCCAGGCTGATAATCCATGAACAGTGGCCTCTCTCTCTCTCTCTCTCTCTCTCTCTCTCTCTCTCTCTCTCTCTCTCTCTCTCTCTCTCTCCCTCCCTCCCTCTT
>JBBIGC010000104.1:24383213-24395902 GCA_037576955.1 Lepidarchus adonis | reverse complement strand
TGAGTGTGTGAGTGTGTGAGTGTGTGAGTGTGAGTGTGTGAGTGTGTGTGTGTGCGTGTGAGTGTGTGTGTGTGAGTGTGTGAGTGCACTGAAGGACAAAGCTCTAACTCACAGGCCTGGTTTTGAGAATCAATGACAAATAATCCTCTTGAACTGAGAGGCAGACAGATGTGCATGAATGTGCAATCTGATGTATTAATTGTAAAAAGAGGCTTCTAGTGTCTCTGTTTACATCAGTACTGTTCAAATGTCACAGTAAAATCTACAAACAGATAAAAGAGCCTGAAAGAGTGAAACAGCTGATCTTACTGAAAAGTGTAGTCATAGTTCATACTTCACCTCCAGCAACATACCTACACGCCTTCACACTTCATCAGATGCGTTTGGCTTCTGGCAAAATTCTGGTTGGATAGCTGAGCATTCTTCTTGGCAGATGTTATAGAATTCAACCAAATTTGTTTGGTTTAAAAAGGCTGACGTCAGAACTTTGGGAAATTGTTCTAAACACTTAATGTAAGTTTGATTTAGCCATTACCAAACAAATTTTGAGGTCACTGTTCTGCTGGAACACTAAATTGTGTTTACGTTCAACCTTCTAGCAGGTGATTTGAGGTTATATTAAAGAATTCTGAGATAATTCCTCCTCCTAATCACAGTGACATCCACATTAATGCCAGAACGCAAGATTTCCCTGTAGAACATTTCTCAGAGCATCACACTCTCCTCAAACCTTCTTCTTATAGAGCATCCTGGTGCCATCTCTTCATCAGTTAAGCAAGTCACACCCTCAGCTGTCCACATAATGTAAAAGAAAACATGATTTACCAAACCAGGCCACCTCCTTCTATTGCTCCATGGTCCAGTTCTTATACTCATGTGTCCACTGTAGGTTCTTTCAGGAGTGGTCTGGGTCAGTATTGATACTCAGACCAATCTGTGGCTATGCAACCTCAAAAGCAGCAGGTTGATACACTGTGTGATCAGACACTTTTACATTTTTTATCATAGCCATCATTACCCTTTTCAGTCATTTGTGCTACAGTAGTTTTTTATGCAATCAGAGCAGATGGGATAGTCTTTACTCCCCACACACATCAGTGAGCCTTGGGGAACATTGACCATGTTGTCTGTAAAATTTGACTGTATGACTTTTACTTGTATTGGAGTAACATTTGACTAGTGGTATTTGTACTTTCACTTAAGTACTGAAGTTAGGTACTTTGTTTGCCTCTGAATGTGTGTGTGTGTGTGTGTGTGTGGGGGGGGGTATATCATTGACTGTTTTCAATAAAATCAAACATTTGTTTTGCAGGTACACCTCTAAAAAGACTCTAAGCTTCAGTTTATTTCATAAATATATACATCCTGAATGGCTTGTATTTGAAAAGAAGTGATCAAATCCCCAAACAGACCCAAAGTATCTGAGGTAAACAAGAAAGTACAGTACATTATTAATCAACTTCATAATGTTTCCAAAAACATCTAAAGTATTAGTTGGCACCCTCAGCCATCTGGGGGCCAAATATGCTAAAGTTATGGCACCATAAATTTACATGTATAGCTGTTTATGAATGTTATGTTATGTTATGTTATGTTATGTTATGTTATGTTATGTTATGTTATGTTATGTTATTTACACATCCTCTACAGAGAATAACTATGTGTCATTTCACCTGTAAAGTTGAAAAAGCCTTGTATCTCACAATAAGTTGTTTCAACATTAAGCCTTTTTTTCTTCTTTAAGGGTTAGCATTTGTGATCATGTATAGCATTATAGGATATAGATAACAGATCATGCTTGTAGATCAAGTCAGGCCAATTCAGAACCACAAGAAAGTTTTTCTGTTTTTGTTTTGACTTTGTGTTATTAATATTTTCAATAAATTTCAGGTGTGGGTGTACTTCTCAGAAAAAAAAACCCTCACCCACTCATACCCACTGTCTTTGCTATAGTGCAAGATTTCATTACCATATGTCAGTTCAGAATCTATATTCTGTTTTGCAGTCATCACCCCTGAGACTCGGACGACTGCTTATGCCAGTATTAGCCCAGCAATTAAACTGGCACAGGGCTGGTAATCAAACGGTGACCTTTGACCTGTAGTCTTCCTGATTGTCATTTGATTCACCAGCAGATGAGGCTAATCAGCTCTCTACAGAAAAGACTGGAGGTAAGTTCACTTTTAATAAGCCGTGAGATTACGCTACCCCTAGACGAGGCATGCATAAACACCTTGTATGATTTCATTAAGCGCCTCGTAATGACGCTCGCGAGCTCACATTTCTCCTGAATAGAATTGATAGGAAACAATATCGGCCCTAAAGTATGCCTAATGCTGTTAGGGAAGAGTGGGAGGAACTAGGGGGAATTATAGCCACCGAAGTCTTTCATTTAGCCGCAAACGAGTGGGCGGCAGAGGCATTACTGGGGCCAGCCTAAAAAAGAGAGTGAGAGAGGGAGAAAGGGAGAAAAAAAAGATAGCTGATAATGTTTGTACATCAGGGTAGGAGTAAATTAGTCAGTGTAAGTCCCCACTAATACAAGATAAACCAAATGCTCATCAGTTCCTCCGAATACCACAGTCTGATCAAGAATCTTGAAATGAGAGCATGTAAAGAGTAACTGGACTGGACAGTTATATAGTATATACACATATACAGTGCAGGAAATAATTATTTGACCCCTAACTGATTTTGTAAGTTTGCTCAAGAAATGAACAGAAAATTCAGAAAATCACATTATATCAAATATATTAATTGATTTGCATTTCATTAAGTGAAATAACTATTTGATTCCCTGCCAACGATTAGGAGTTCTGGCTCCCACAGGCCTGTTAGATTTTGTCCTAATTTCATCTCATCATCCACATTAAAGTCTCGACTAGTCACCTGTATAAAAAACACCTGTACACAAAGGTGGGAGATCAGCCTAGAACTACTAGTTGGGGCCATAATGGTAATGCTGCAGTGCCCTCAAAGTCCCCCTGCTCAAGAAGACACATGTGAAGGCCTGTCTGAAGTTTGCCAATGAACATCTGAATGATTCAGAAAGTGATTGGGAGAAGGTTTTGTGGTCAGATGAGACCAAAATTGAGCTCTTTGGCCTCAACTCAACTTGCTGTTTTTGGAGGAAGGCTGTAAACCCCAAGAACATCGTCTCCATTGTCAAGCATGGAAGTGGAAACATTATGCTTTGAGGGTGTTTCTCTGCTAAGGGCAGAGGACAACTTCACCACATAGATGGGAGGATGGATGGGGCCACGTACCATAAAATCCTTAGTGACAACCTCCTTTCCTTCTGCCAGGATACTGAAAATGGGTGGTGGATGGGTCTTCCAGCAAGACAATGACACCAAGCATGTAGCCAAGGTAACAAAAGAGTGGCCCAAGAAGAAGTGCATTAAGGTCATGGAGTGGCCTAACCAGTCTCCTGACCTTAATTCCATAGAAAACCTGTGGAGGAAGCTGAAGCTTCGAGTTGCCATATGACAGCCTCAAAACCTGAATGATTTGGAACTGATCTGCACAGAGAAGTAAACCAAAATTCCTCCTGTTATGTGCGCAAACCTGGTCATTGACTACAAAAACGTCTGACCTCTGTGTATGCTAACAAGGGTTTTGCAATATATATATATTTTATATAATGTGATTTTCTGGATTTTCTTTTTGACATTCTATTTCTCACATTAAAATAAACCTACAATTAAAAATTATAGACTGTTCATTTCTTTGTCAGTGGGCAAACTTACCAAATCAGTTACTGCCTAAAAAACTGTCACAAAAGCCATTTGTAATTGTAACTTGTATGCATGTAAAGGCATCACTGATGTGGAAGCGTATATTACAATTTTTAGAGAGACACAAGCTGCCATGAAGGTCATGTTGTTCCAAGTAATCCATGGTTGTTTCATATATGTAATTAAAAGAGTAGATGAAGAGGTAAATATTCCTCTGTCCCAACATTTCTGAACATGTAAGATGCACTATATTGCCAAAAGTAGTCGCTCATCTGTCTTTACATGCATATGAACTTAAGTGACATCACATTTTTAGGGTTTAGCTATAACAGCTTAAACTCTTCTGGGCAAGCTTTCCACAAGGTTTAGGAATGTGTTTCTGGGAATATATGACCATTCTTCCAGAAGCACATTGGTTAGGTCATTTTGGAACAGGAAGGGGCCAGCCCCAGACTGTTTCCATAAAGTTGGGAGCATAAAATTGTCCAAAATCTCTTGATATGCTGAAGCATTCAGATTTCCTTTCACTGGAACTAAGGGGCCAAGCCCAGCTCCTGAGAGACAACCCCACACCATAATCCCCCCTCCACCAAACTTTACATTTGTCACAATGCAGTCAGACAAGTACCATTCTTCTGGCAACCGCCAAACCCAGACTTGTCCATCAGATTGCCAGATGTTTGATTCGTTTCTCCAGAGAATGTGTCTCCGTTGCTCTAGAGTCCGGTAGCGGTGCTTTACACCACTGCACCCGACATTTTGCATTTCACTTGATGATACTTGGATGCAGCTGCTTAGCCATGGAAACCCATTCCATGAAGCTCTCTATGCACTGTTCTTGAGCTAATCTGAAGGCCAAATGAAGTTTGAAGGTCTGTAGCAATTGACTCTGCTAAATGTTGGTGACCTATTCTCAATATGCGCCTCAGACTCCGCTCTGTGTGGCTGAACACTTTGTGGCTGTGTTGCTGTCATTCCCAATCTCTTCCACTTTGTATATATGTACCACTGACAGTGACTGGACTAGTTGGACAGCTGGCATCCTATCATGGTACCACACTGGAATTCACTGAGCTCCTGATAGCAAACTATTCTTTCACAAATGTTTGTAGATGCAGTCTGCTGCCTAGGTACTTAAAGTTATACACCTGTGGCCATGGAAGAGATTGGAACACCTGAATTGAATTATTTTACTGGGTGAGTCAATATGTTTAATAATATTAATAATAATATTTTTTATTTATATAGTGCCTTTCTCAAACTCAAGGTCACTTTACACAGCAGAAGATATAAATTAAAGGCAATATAAATCAAAACAGTTTACACATAAATAAAAACATTGACAAAGAAACAGCTGAATTAGGAAATCAAGAATGGGCGGAAGTGAAATAACAAAAAATGAATAGATATGTTTTTAACTGAGATTTGAAGAGAGACAGAGAGGACGTTAGGTGCAGGTTTTGAGGGAGGAAATTCCAGCAACTCTAAATGATCTACCACCCATGGTGGCTAACCTGAATTTAGGAACT
Source organism: Lepidarchus adonis (assembly GCA_037576955.1). NCBI lineage: Eukaryota > Metazoa > Chordata > Actinopteri > Characiformes > Lepidarchidae > Lepidarchus > Lepidarchus adonis. Next base: position 24,390,636 of record JBBIGC010000104.1, on the reverse strand, counting down.
GTGTAATCTGGTACCAGAGGAGCGCAGTGACCGGGTAGGAGTGTATGATTTGAGTAATTGAGAAAGGTATAGAGGAGCAGATGCATGAAGTGTCACAGTTTGTATTTGTCCAGTTTTGCTTGAAATCGCTGCATTTGTTATTTTTTTGTCTTATTTTGAGCTTCAGCAGTCTTACTCTCAGGCGTCGACCAAAGGGTGATGGGTTCCTTCTTTTAGGGAGTTGTTCCTTGCCTCTCTTGCCTTTGCCTGGCTCAGTAGGAGCTTGGACTCAGATTCTATAAATTCTTTAAAGCTGCTTTGTGACAACGTCAGTTGTAAAAAGCGCTATACAAATCAAATAAAATTTTGTTGACTTGACTAAACAATGAGAACATGTTTTTAATAACATGTTTTAATGATTTTAATAGTTTCAGATATTCAGATGCCAGTGCAAGTTTTACTAGCCTTAAATTCCTTTCAAGGGCACAGAAAAAAACTAAAACTATCACTCCTAATGGATAAAAGAGTGATTATTGTTAATCACCCAAATAGCATGAACTGAACTCAGGGAAATAAGTACAAGAAACAAAAAATAAAAGGAATTTTCAAGGAATCATCTACTAAAGGCTTTTTTGGCAGCCAAAAATGATTCAGATTTTCCTTGTTTTCTCTCTAGAAGTGTCCAGTTTTTTCACCCATTATCTACTGTATAACTCTACTAGTTACACAACACCACCAACTGAGAAAACATTTTATTTGTTGGGCTGTAAGGCCAGACCCTTGGAATTACATGAAGGCACCCAGCACATCTTTTTAAACTACTGCTTACAAAACTATTTATAACACTTATTTTGAAGAATGTATCTGACTTTAATATTCAGAATAATGTCTTATGCTAAGTAATTGAGTAAATTCCTCACCTCCGTCCTTTGAACCTATCATCCACTGTTTGGTTGGGTCTCTGATTTTTACAGTGTCTTCACATTTCTTTGTTTCTTGTTAGAAATCACATCATGTAAGATAAATAGGCCATTTACCAGCACCTGCATCCTATAATTTGAAAAAAAAAGAGCATTATGGTATTTATTAGATCCACTGCCACCAGAGAATAGACCAAATTCCCATCATTGGCTTTGAGAAATATGATGCAGCTGCCAGAGCTCTTTCTAACTGTTTTTAATTGGTGAGAAATAGAAGTCTCAGGCAAAAACATCATTACAGGATAAACTTCCACATTGGGGTATTGCTGATTTTATTACATGCTTTATTGCCTCATTTTGCTCTGAGGACAAGAACGTTGAAGAATCTCCATTCAGCTATGCATGGCATTGATCCAAATGATATCTATCATAGAAAATTACGCCATCTAACACAAATGACTCTTTAATAGAAACTGTTTTTTTCTAAAAACAAAAATCATGGCAATGTTAGATCTTCAAACAGCTCAAACTATTTTACTAGTATGAAGTGTTCAATGTGGAATCTTTCAAGCAAGGCCCAGTTTCCCATTGTTGGACTTATTGATATGCTTTTCAGCTGTAGTTATTCATTACAGACTGCAGAGGATATTAACTGTCCTATCCAGTTAGCAAACACAGTGAATTTGCCCCGTCTATAAAAGAGGACTACTAATGCTTTTCTCAAGTAAACTAGACACAGCTCAATCACTCCACAGCAGGACTGGGGGGTGGTGGTGGTGGTGGTGGTAATAAATGGCTTAGTGCTTATCCTCATATCCCTGGCAGGCAATTTACGCTTGTAACGATCTTTCCAATCACTGACATCTTTATAGATGTTGCAATACTGGCAATTGTAGTAATTCTATTTCAGCTCAATCCAATGCTAACTTTTGCACATTAATCTATCCCAGCAATATTTTCACCTCGACTGGTTCGGCTGTCCTAAACATATCTGATTTCTCCTTTGCCGCTGCTGGAATCGCTCTCTTGTTTCCTTTGATTTACGTATGAGGTGGAGGAGGCTGAGCAGGATCTGAGGTAAAAAAAACACTGAAAAGAACAATGAAGTTCTTCACACATGCTGGCAACCTTTCTCATATCTGGAGTAGGAATTAGCGCCAATGATGAACTGCATGGGTATAATCGGATAATGAAGATTGAAAACATATTTGTATGATCTGTAAGTACTATTTTAAAAAATATGCATATAAAGTGTTCATGAATTGCTTATAATTCATTATTTATTTATGGTTATTAAATGAATGATAAATCCTTAAAATACATGAATAAGTCATATTATTAATAATATTAATAATTCTAACAGATCACAACCTGTACAAATGACAAGCTCTTCAGAAACACAGTCAGCTATTTGGTGGGTTTTCTGATGAAGCCATTTATAAACTAATAATTACTCAATTAACTAATTATAAACCAGCCATAATCTACTTATAAAAGTCTATAAAAGTGTATTTTTTTGGGCAGTGATACCAACTTGATGAAACAGTCTAAAAAAAAAGCCATTTTAATTTGTGCTGAAAAAACTGTATATGACTTTAATGACTGAATATTTTTTCATAAGTTATATTTATAAAAATACATTTTTTTTTCTTTAACCAATTTAATCGGCTTTACTATAATTACTTTAACTACAATGAATTATTTAGTAATTACTGTGAAACTAAAAGGAAAGTTATGGAGTTGTTAGAGGAGCAGGTAGCCACTTACTGACCCTTAGGGTTAATTGGGTTGAGAGGAACATAATGAGACATTACATGAGCTATATTTCAGAACCAGTAAAATTTTGTGTATTTTGCTTTTTGGGATATTACGCCTGGATGTACAAGCCTTTCTGGTTTTGACACTACGCAGTGCTTCACTCTTACTGGGTTTTTGCATGAAGTACTGAACAAGACAAGAACCAAACCACTTGGGAAAGAGCAAACGCACACATGAGAGTGCCATTTTGCACTTTGCATATGGCAGTACCAATTTTATAGCTCAGGCTACAGGAAGGTGAAGAGACTCTAGAGAAAATGGCCAACCTGAACATCGGTGCAGAGCCACTCTGAGCTGTAAGCTTCACAATTTCAATTTTGTCTAATTCATTGTAATCTGTGTCATTACAAGTTAATCCAGAGTGTTTGTACAACTTTGTTATCGTACCTTGGGCAGGATCTTAGATCTCCCTCTTATTCAGTTGGTAATTTCTTCAGTTGTCAGCAGGGCTGTGTGTTTTCTTGTGGATTCTGTGGATTTTTCTTTATTCGTACAGCTTCCTGCCACTTCCAGTACCTTCCCATTCTCCTCCCAGTGCACGAATGTCCCTCATACAGTAAGAGAAAGTACAGACAGGGCAATTTTCGCTGACATCCACTGGCAATGTTGTTGTGCTCACTAAAACAAAGAGCATCTGATTGATGGCTTTGTGTGGCCACACAGCCCCCCCGGCAGACGCGTCTATATTCAAAGCGCCTACTTCCTGTAGCAGGCTTGATCTCCACATGGATCAGGAACTCCTGGAGGAACCTTGCTTTTAGCTAACCTGTTAATGTTCAACCAGTAGCAGGAACTGTGCTTCTAGTGGAACCCCCCACCCCCACCCCAACACCCCTCAAGCTAATCAGTCTCTCCTGATGGCTAGCTCCACTTAGCTTGTTCTCAGCTTGTAATGTGCCATGTCCAATTAGCTTGTGGGGTGCTCCGTCTTCATCCCACCAGACGGGAGAAGGCACAGACTCACTCACGGTGACCATGACGGAGGAGGCCTTGATTGGACAACAAGGCGTCCTGCAGCCCTGGACCAGACCGAGTCAGCTAATCATCAAACCATTCATCCTTGCACCACAGTGAAAGTTTCTCAGCCAGGCAGGAAGCAGGAAGTGTCAAACTGGGCCCTCAGCACCAGGCCAGGATGAATTTCTGCTGATGGGGACACGTGTGTGTACTGTGTCGGTGGTTTCTGGAGGAAATTGTTACAACAATGAGACAGAAGGACCTCATTCAGTCCACTGGTTGCCTCTACAGGACAAAGTGAAGTTAATGATGTTATGAATGAAGGTTTGATCACAGAAGTTTTTAAGAGTTAAAGTTTTTCATTACTGATTCTCTTTTTTCAGTGATGTTCTCAGCAGGAGAAATGTTGGGCTCTTTGAAAGAATATTGCCCCTTTTAGTGCTTGGCCTTTGGAATTGTCTTGAGCCAGCTTCCACATCATGCCATGCTTGGTTTACAGTATGTATCTACAAAACAAGTTATAAACTCATATAAAAAGAACAGGTTTTAAAATAAATTATATGTCACATGTGATTAATAATGTTATCCTCTTAAAAGCAATAAACAAACAGGCAAATAAAAATAACAAATTCTTTTTTTAAAAAAACAAAATAACCGATTGGCTCCTGAGCAGAGAATCTTCCAGTGAAACATTGTTGATGCAGTGGTGAACCATGGCTGGTAGTCCAAGAGAACCTGATTCACTTCCCTCTGGGTGTAGGATGATTCTCCTTTTCTCCTAATCACAGTGTGGGAGTTTGTTAGCTGATGTACAATCCCAGTTCCATAGTTAGGATGTTGTGTAAAATGTAAGCAAAAAAGAATGCAATGATTTGTAAATCTCACTGTGTTGTGAATCTTTTAGCCGCTGTAATATATTCAGTATGCGTTTTAGCATCGTCTTGCTAATCACAGGTATCCAGTACACCAGATTCTCTGAACGTTTTGATGATGATATGTACTGTACATGATGAGATATTTAGGCATTCACAGTTTTATGTTAAGGAACAGTATTCTGAAATTATTCCAGTTTTTTTTTTCAGATCTGTCATTTTTTTTCTGAAATTCTCTTTTATACCCTTAAACATGACTCTGGGGAATCACATGCTTGCCTTCCTATTCTAGTTGGCAGCATCACTGGGAGAATCCTGGGTAAAATACTCCACCCAAAACAATTTAGGATGTAAACAGATATAAGTGGTGAGAATGAGAGGCAGTGAATTGTTCTGGGTGGTGATAGGAGCTAGAAAAACATTGAATTTTTTAATGCCTCTAAGCATTTTGTCATAGATTGATTGATTTAATTATTGTCATAGATGATTTGTTATCTATTAGTTTTGTTTTACAGTAGTTTGCAGATTGTAAACTTCCACCATTTACCATTATGAACATTATAAAATGCTTTTATTTACATCGCGCACAGAACTGATTCCTATCACCACCACTGTAACTGTAAAAGTGACATTGTTTATATTTCAACAATAGGCAGTAATTTTCATAAACTAGTGTTGCTTTATCTGAACTGATTTAACCTTGAATTGATGTATTACTCTGTGCAAACATAGAAAGCTGATTTGGGTCAATAATTAAGGTTATTAGAATAGTGTTTCGTTCAAAGGCTGGTTTTCAGCCAAGATTAAATCCTTATTCATTTATATTGTACTCACATTACATACTACATGGACACAATGGGAATGTCCATGCTAATGTATGTAATGTATGGAGCATGGTACATGAAAACAACTTATTTTCAAATATCTGCCTGTTCAGCCTATCACAATTTAGCCCCATTAATTCAAGATTTAAGTTTCAAGATGTTTATTCATCACATGCCTAGTTATACACGTACAACAAGCAGTGAAATGCATCCGGATCCACTCCAGACTGTGCAAAAAATATGCTATAATTAAAGATTAGTAGGCTTAACACGTATCTAGATTTAAACTAAATTAAGTTGTAAAACACAAGTAGAAAAAAATAAAAATAAAAATAGATAAATAGAAAGTTAAGCAAGCTATAACACAAGGAATTAAAATCTGTCCAGAAGAACCAGAGGTGTAAACATGAGTGAATAATACTACTGCCAGAATACAGCAGCACAATGAAGTTATAAGGAGTGTGTAATGTTTGGCTGCTTTTTAACATTCAGGTCAGCCAGTCAGAACATCTGCCATCATCACATATCAGTCTTAAAGACACAATAGCAACAAGTTCAATAATGACACACAGGAACGGTATGGGGTATATAGGTCCTTCAAGGGTAAACCTATGGTAGGCCATTACTGAACACTTTCTTTGTGTTTGATCATAAACAGCAGGGGAATCTGAAAGAGAATCTGCTTGGGAGAAAACAAAGGAAAACATCACACAGTGCATCATCCTCTTCTGTTTAATTAACGCAGATGGGTCATTAGGGGGATGGAGAAGAAGGTAACTGAACCCCAGATTAAAACAGACCCGAGGCCGACGAGGCCAAAAACATGCTCATTTACTGATAAACTTTGCGCATTAATAGTGTCATTAAAGAACAGGATTGTGGAAAGCAATAACAGCTTATAGAATTACACAAATGGGGGAATATTCCGACGTGCTAATGAGCTTCTCTGCCGAGGCCGCTCTTAATGGGCTTCTGCAAGCGCATTATTACCCACACTGCTCTACACCGGATCCCTCCGTGAGGAGAAGGGGAGAGTCCGATAGCCGTGCTGATATAATTGTCGGCCCGGAGTCTCTGGGTTTAGGGTTTGTGATTCATCTCCATTCAAATGGGCAGAGACGGCAGCTCAGACTGCACCTCCATCATCATCCACAGAGCTGCCGATTCCCTGGAAAATAATGAATCGCACCTTCATTTATAACTGTCAAAACAACTCCCAGCTCCATGCTGCACTTCCCTGAGCGGATTGGAACAACTGACGACCAAGTTAGTGAGGCTTTGGTGCAGTAGTGAGCAGAATCCTGGGATTTGTTTGTTCTGCTGAGCTTTTGTGATAAAACAAGAACATACAAAAAGGTCATTTAGGTCAACTGTTAAACAGACACACATTTACTGCATGCCACTCACACACACATGTTTTGGGGGCAAATATATATCGTACTTTATCATCGCTGTCTGTACAAACTTTGTATATTCGTTTCTTGCCAAACTTAAATTTTTTTAAAATATTTTTTTAATTTTTGTAATTTTAACATTTATATTATTTTGTCTGTTATTACAATCAGGTGTCGAGCAGAGGAGGATGGGTTCTCCTTCTGAGCCTTGGTTCCTCTCAAGGTTTCTCCATTAGAGGCTCAGACTCAGATTCTGTAAAGTTTACTGTACTTGTCTTGACTACACCAGCTGACATTTCTTTGGTGTGTAAATGACATGAAAGACAAACTAACAAAATACACTTTCTACAATAACATTTATTATATGGTCTGAATGTTTTCTCTTTCTTCTGAAAAGTGAACAGTGTGAAAATGTAGGGTTTTATCCTGAGAGCCTGTGCACATGAACATCTCTCTAGTTTTCTGGAGTACTTCTGTAATTGTCAAAAACAAGCACCAACCAACAGTAAAAGAGAAAGAGTAGAGTAGAGAAGAGAAGTAGAATGTATGAGGTATGAGAGAGAGAGAGAGAGAGAGAGAGAGAGAGAGAGAGAGAGAGAGAGAGAGAGAGAGAGAGATGTCGTGCGAGTGAGAGAGCATTGTTCTCCTTTTTTTTTTCT
>JBBIGC010000104.1:24363144-24373451 GCA_037576955.1 Lepidarchus adonis | reverse complement strand
TATTTTAGTCTATAAATAGCTCCTGTTTTCAAAAAAACAAATCAAACCGCACATTTTAAAGAGGGAATTTCTCACTGTTTGTTAGCTCACCCCACATGCCACTAAGCACAAACTGCTGAGTCCTTTGATGGCGAAGCATCTATAGAAAAGTGACACCTACGCAGATTCACCAAGAAAAACAGCCTCCCACTCGATAAAGAGAGAACAATTCGTGTCGTTGCGGCCTCTCCCACGGCTTGTCTTTAGATCCTAGCCGCCACTGAAGCAGGTTGGTGTCCATTCACTCCTCTTTGACGGGGCCTCATCTGAATTTGGTGGGCGGAATTTGACAGGTTACTTTATGCTGCCTTTATGCTGTCATATGCCTGACCAGCGTTTTAGTGAGGGAGCCACACAGAGCATTGCAGCGCGCACTCTCTCTCTCTCTCTCTCTCTCTCTCTCTCTCTCTCTCTCTCTCTCTCTCTCTCTCTCTCTCTCACTTTCCCTCCAAATTTGGCCTGGCCTCTTCTTTCTCGTGCTGAAATAAATGCTGGTGTCCTTCTTTGTGCACTGGCAGTGAGGTTTTTCTGTTGACTCAGTACAGTGATTCACAACATAAAATAGTAAATTCTACACTTTACTGGACTGCTCACAGAAGAGACTTTTTTGTTGACCATTTAAAATGCAGCCTATTGATGAGTTACTCATACTCATTTATTGTACAGTAATTACTCAGGTGCTACTCTAACTAATTTGTGTTATGTTGTTACACATACACATAATTCAGAAGAAACTATAAAAACTTTTTTTTGGCAAAAAAATTATTACAAAATGACATAACTAAGTAGTTACTATGAGGATGGTTAATATGGCTAAACAGAAAATCACCCCAACCCATTCAATCCGAATTTTTTTATTAATACATGTAACATAAATTCACTTTGAGACCTAAATACATTCTATGTTTGTGTACTGTTTTTCTTTCTAGCTCTTGGCCAACCATGGACTGCACATTGCCCCAAGACAAAATGCTTTTTTTGTATTCATTGCCTTCAACAAGTTTATTATAAAATTACACTTTTAGTTTAAAAAGAACAATTTCTGTAAATGAGATCTACTCATCTTAATTATTTACAGGTATAAAGAAAAGTCACATAATGCAAGTTCTTTACCAGTTTAAGGGTTCTTCCAAGAGCTTGAGATGGTTCTATATATACTGTAAAAGCTCGTCACGCGACATATATATCAATTGCAAAAATTCTTCTCTAAACACCATCACTAAAAGCCTCCTACTGAGAAGAGCCCCAATGATCATAACTCAGTGAGACCCATCTGTACACAAGGAACTGCTGACACCTCTTTAACTGAAATTATTATTACTTTTTATTTGTTTATTAATATTCTATGTCTGTTATTAACATCCAGTGTCCACCAGAAGGTGATGGGTTCTGTAAAAAGTGCTATAGAATTAAATTTGACTTGACTTTGCTTATATATGATGTACATGTCATAAGGGTACAAGCTTTTGGATGTGGCAGTGGTGCCTTGTGCCCTTTTAAGCCAGTGGGCATTTTATAAAAAGTCAGAAAGAGAGTAGAAAAGGTAAAAAAAAAGTAAAAGAGAGAGCATGACAGAGAGAGAGAAGAGAGAGAGAGAAAGAAAGAGAGGAAACCTACGTCTTGGAGAGGTCATGAGTGAGAGAGAAAAGGTCATTAAATATATCCTTGCATGCAGTGGTTGCTTGACCCTGGGTGACCTCGAACACATGCAGGAGAAAAAGCTCCTGAATTCAGCGGCTGTTGGCCGTGGGCGTCTGGCACGCTGAGCCCCATCATTCCCGACAGGGCCTTCCAGAGCCTGTCAGCCAATGGGCAAATGGCTGGCCCGGGCCACTTCTGCACAGTGTGCAAACATTTTTGCATCTGTGGGCGAGCAACAAAGGACAAGAGCATCTCAAGAAGTTTCCTTCTTTCATTGGTGGGGGAGGACGCAAGAATCCCTGCAAATGGGAGACATTCCGCTGCGGCGCTTCACGGCAAAAGATCGTCACTGTTCTGGGCAGAATTGGGTGCTTTTATGCGTTTGTCATACAGTCACAATCATCCATTGAGAACAAATGGTGCTGTGGGTCTCACAATGGAGTTTGTAATTATAGCAGCTGTAAAATGTGAAGGGGTCGGTTCATGCCCCATGTCGATGACTGATAACATCCAGCTTAATCTTGCGTCCTTTCACGCTAAGTGAAAGCCAATAGAGTGGATTTATTCAACATTCATTATGCACCTGCATAACCCATCACTGGATCTTGTTGTAGATCATAGAGCAAGGACCATTTGCATGTGAAAACTCAAATTCTTACTCAACCCAGCGCCTTCCCTGAGTGCTTGAGGGTTATCTATGGCCTGTGCCCTCTTGCGATTGCCCCACAATTAATACAGGCTTTTAAAATGGGCCTGGGTTCATTAGTACCCCCTCATTATGGAGGTTCAGGTACAGAGGAGACGCTCAGAGGACTTTCCCCATTAACAACCGCTGACACGTCGCCCTAATCGGGCTGCTCCGTCACCTGCCTGTCACATTATCACTGTGCTGGGGCAGAAAAAAAGACTCTCTGGCCCTAAATGTCTGCAGGAGAGGATGTAAATGTGACATGTCACCGGCCCAGGCCTGCTATCGAGCGACCAGGGTGATTTGCAGAGCTGCTCTCCAGTCGATATGCGCCGAGGTGTTGTTATGACGACACACCGTGCACAAGCTCTAAACTAATCTCCTAGACCGAGTGACAGAGGCCATAAAAGAATGCAGCCTGGGGTACTGTGGACTGCAAGAGACCCCAGACAGTGTATGGATAGAGATGCTGCTAAATCACTCTACACAAAGCTTAAATACAGCATCAGAGACTGAGAGGGAGCTGCTGTGTGCACTCGCTGAAGCTGCAGGATTCATTCGTAGCTAAAAGACAATGAACAGACTATAATCATCATGGTTTTTCATCATATATCCAGTATTAAATACACTTCAGCTGCCCTGAAGTCACCAAGGGTAAGTGCATTAGTCCGTGAAGTTAGGTGTTACCCATACCAATACACTCACAACGCATATACATAGAAATATGACTTTTTCTCTTTGTATATGCTTGATTTATATTAACAGAGTCTGCTAAACTGAAGCCATTTGAGCAATTGTTAAAAAAGTTGTCAAAGCAGATTTTCTAAAACACAACAACTGTTTCTTTAAGAACCTTTCAGTTTATGATGTGATTCTGAAAAACTGCTAAAGTCTAAAGAACCTCCACACACCCCTAGAATACTACATCCAGCTAATAACTAGTAAGGAACCTTCATTTCCAAGACTCAAAACACTGAAATCAGAATCAGAATAGTGTCACCTCATTGGCCGAACTAAAATCATTCTTTCTTTTTCCTTCTATATCCAGGATTTACACTGACGAGGCAATTTTCAGAGTTTCAGTTGATTTGCTCTGATAGAAGTATATCAGACAGTAATGCCAAGCAGAGACATCTACCTGTATAATGTTAGACGAGGGCATCGGTTAATTAATCTAAACCTTTATTCTGACAAACTCAACATTTTCTTTTAATTACACTTTTAACTGTTTTGGAACTGCGGACACTAATTGTACTATTTTTGTGTGTGATCATTTTGAGCATTCTTGCTTAGGTACAGCAATTGAATTTTATTTATATTATCATACACAGGGGTCATTCGATGTGCTTTACAAAGGACTCGTCTCACCTCCACAAAGGAATTATGATAGTCCTCCTGTTTGAGCAGGAACCAATGGACCACTTAAAAAATCTCTAAAGTGTAGTGAAATAATAATTGGTGTCTCACCTTATTTTTATAGACATCATGTCAGGCTAGCTCAGGTTTGCGCTTGAAGCAGGGGCAGCCCACTTTGTTCCCCTCATGCTTGTAATATAAGACTTCAGCTGCTCAACAGTCCATGGTCACTATTGTCCAATTCTCCTCTTCATGATCCGCCATATATTTTCAGTAGGAGACAGATCTGGACTGGCAGCAGGACAGTCAAATAAACACTTTCTGTGCCTATAAAGCAATGCTGTTGTAGCCTGTGCACACTGATGTCTTCCTTGTCCTGCTGATATAAGTTGTATGTCTTGTATGTCAGGGGCAGTGGTGGCCTAGTGGTTACGACTTTGCCCCTGAGATCCGAAGGTTGCAGCCTGGGCACCACTGAGGAACCCTTGAGCAAGGTACCATCCACACTTCACTGCTCACCGGGTGCTGTTGATAGCTGCCCGCTGCTCCACGTGTGCACGTGTGATGGGTTAAATGAGGAGGACACATTTCGTTGTGGTCACAGTCTGCTGTGATGTGTTCACAATGACAGAAAATCACTTTCACTTCACTTGTCTTGATGGCAACACATTTCTAAAATCCTAAAATGGCATGTCTCAATGGTGTCCCCATATACCTCCAACTCTCCCTTATCATGGGCACTGGTGAACCCGCATACCATCAGAGATACTGACTTTTGTGCCTTTCAAGAAGCCCAAAAGAACTTGTGTAATATCTTCATAATTCCTTCTTAATGCAGACTGACTGTTTTAAGTGACAATGGTTTTCTGAAGTACCGAGCCCAGGTGGCTGTTTTTGTCTAAATTCTCTGCGATCTTGCATTGTTCCTTTTGGACTGACCATCAATTCTCTCATTCATTTTGGAATCTTTACTTGCAAAGCCTTAGTCTTGGTGCTACTTTTACACACCTCATGACGCCTCACCTGCTACCAATTAGTCTTTCTAATGTGGAGTCTTCTAAACTGCTGCTACTTAAATATTCTGTGCACTGTTGCAGTCAACAAATTAAAAAATTTATATATAGTTACAAAAACAACAACAAAATGTTTTCTTGATACTTTTTTTAGTTAAGTAATGGTTAGGTAATACATCACAGATTTTTGTTTTTATTACATTTTGAAAAATAACCCAAATTTTCGAGCAATGAGACATGTCCATGGAAATTGTTGATTTTTTAAGCAAATATTTTATTCTCTTAAATAAGGTGGAATACTGACATCGGATTGCTGTCATTTTCCACATCAAAACCTCTGCCCTCAGGGTGAATGTGTGGTTGATTTCTTTATTTTAATTATGAAAATGACTAATTATTTGTTATTTGTTAGAATATAATCACCTTTATCTGTAGGGACTGTATAAGAGAAGGTAAAATATTTGCTTGTTGAAATATTTTGAGGAAAATGAACAATTTCAATGGGATGTACTTATTTTTGCACACGAATAAACATAAACATACAGAAAACAAAGGCTTCTTTAAAATGTGTATGTTGTTTTGTCATTGACATATGACAACTAAGACTAGTTGGAAGCCATATGTTAACCTGTGTAAGTTTGCTGTTAATGTCGTTGTGAATGTCATAAAGCTTTTGAATGCTGCCCTTCATTAAGATGTTACCAAATCTTCTCACTTTTATTACTTTTCAGGTATTAGTTAACATGAAACAGCTATGATTTTGGCTAAGTTTGGTGAATTCAGCTTCATGTTTATCAAAATATCTTTCTTGCATAAAGTGCAACTTCAACCCAAGCAATGATTTGTTGTTTAAAGCCCATAATAACACTCTTGGCCAATAGGGTTTAAACAGTTGAGTTGTGTGAGCTTTTGAATTATTAGCATAGCACTGTCACTAATATTTTCCACATATATTCACATGCAATATTGTTTCCTTCAAAAATATCAGATCTTTTGTTACCCTGTAAGGTTTTGTCACTGGTCAGGTTAAGCTTAATTCATCATAACATGATGTAGCATGTGATGTAACCCCCCAAATGTTCCTGCTGACTTCGGTTTGAACCCCAGTGATGCCACAGCCATCAAATAACAGAATATGGACATGAATAGCAGAAGATACTGTTTAGTAATTTTCCACAAAGGCTAACCAACGCACTTGAGAAAGTGAGCTGCTGTTCGCACTTACTGGAGGAATAAGCTAAGAATGCTGGGCAGACATAAATGGACACAAAGGTGGCCAAACATAAATCATCCAGGCCCTCTATCATACATATGCGCTTGAGAGTCGTAAGTTTGAGACCCCAGCTATGTTTAAACTGCCCAGAGTCTAAAAGAGTAGTAATCAAGCCCGATCCAAAGTCAACATGCATTCTTTTTTTAACCCAAGCTGAGCCACAAACACAGTTAATGTAAGCTGAAGCACTGAATCTGGGTTACCACATTGTTATTACCATGGGTACATCTTGCCATTTACTCTGATTACACATTTGTATGGCTCTTGTAAAAAGGGCAAACACAATGTCATCAGCAGTTCTTCACACATGCAGCAGACTGAAAGTTACAATGCATTGTACACCAACAAAATTTAAATAATAAACCAAAAGCAGCAACTTAGCCAAATGACACACACCAAGACACCAAGAAAAGTATTGTATTTGAACATATTGCTAACCTAAAGTCTGACAATCTTAGACATGATCTTAGAGCCTAGAATTATAAATAATTATTGGTCGTATTATTGCTGATTTTCTGCATCTTCAGAAAGTCTGGAACTCTGCTGTAACCATTCTTAACTGAAACTATTTACATAAGTCAACCATCATAACTTATTTGAAGCTGTGATTGATAAAGAAGACAGTATCCACTATGGGTAGCTTCAGTGCTGTCCTCATCTGGTGTGTGATTTTAGCTGGAATTGCCAGAATGCTCTGAGCAAGTGCAGCTAACTTTGGGTAAGTGATACATTCTACATTTTACATAACCAACAGCTTGGTAATTATCAAAATTGACAGAAAAATCTAAATGTCTCAATATTGTTGATTTCCTTGCATGGTATTCAGTTGTTTTAAACCTGCCCAAATGGGTTCCTTATAGCTTATTCATTGTGTTTTCACATAAATAAAGAAACCCCAGCACTAAACAAAATAAAGCTCAGCATAGACATACATGAGGTCCATCAGTTTCATTTGTTTTTAAACTATCACTTCAGTTGATGTGTAAACTAGCATAATTAATCAATCAAAAGCCACATGTTCACCTTCTGGTTGATCTTTGGCCAACATGGACAAAGCTGACCTGAATTCACACATCATTTCTACATTTCTGTCAGTACCTGGACATGTCAGTCTTGAGCTGACCTCAGCCTCAGGTTGGGTATCTACTCTCTAACCCCAGTGATGCCACAGACGTCCATAAGTCAGAATCTAAGAGGAGAAAACAGAATACTTATGATTTTAAAGACTTTTTCATTTATACTTTTTTAAAAGAATCATTAATAAGGATTTTTTTTGTTTATCTTTGATGCAAAGATTTATAAAGGATGTATATTATCACTGCATAACTTCTCTCAGACCTTCCAGGAAGAAAGAAATATAGCAGGTAAAAAAGTATTGAACATGTCAACAATTGTGTAAATATATTTTTAAAGGTGCTATTGACATGAAATCAACACGTGCAAAGAAATCAAATGATAGATGTTCATACATTCCTTTATGGGTAATAAAATGGAATCACACCGGGAAAATCAATCAGAAATCCTGCAAATTAGTGCAATTTAATATCAGCTGGTTCAGTCCCAACTGATGGCTATAAAATGTGTCTCAATACCAGGGTGCCACACAAGAAACATCCCTCAAAACCTTCACAACCTTATTGTTGCAAAACATACTGATGGCATTGGTCACGGAAGAATTTCTAAACTACTGAAGGCTGCAGTGGGCACTGTTCACTGCTCCCATCTATTAGGATGATGAAGATGAACTGAGGGTGGACGTTTCAGCAAGACAAAGATCTCAAACAGACAGTCAAAGAAACTCAAAGTTAAATTCAGAGAAAGGAAATAAAACTGCTAGAAAGGCCCAGCCAATCCCCTGACCTGAATCCTATAGAAAATCTATGAAAAAAACTAAATCTCAGAGTTCATAGAAAGACCCTTTCAGGATATGAAGGCCAACAAAGGCTTTTGTATTAGGTATCAAGTACATTTTAATAAATGTCATCAATATTTTTTCCCTGTGTCATTACATTTTATTACAAATAACTTATGTATTGTACTTAAGTATGTACTTAACAATGTATTAACATTGAGGGTTTGATTTCTTTGTATGTGTGGATTGGATGGGTTGTTACCAACATCTGGTTAGAATCTGGTCAATAGCAGCTTAAAAATAAACAAAAATGCATCTTTATCTTTTGACAGTGGCCAAATATACACATAAATCCAAACTCAGGTCTTTCTCCTGCTACATTTCAAATAAGCTTAACAAGAGCAGACGCACACAAGCCATCATTGGCCCAGCTTAGTTCTAGAAACCATCTGAAAAACACCAACCCACGAGCACAGAGTCTGTGCAGTGACAACAGATGGCTCAGTTTGTAACATGGATAAAAATTGTTCTGACGCCATGGTGTCCTGAGTCCTATAAAGAATCATGAACTGATCACCAGCCATGGTTGTTGATGATGACAGCAACACCCCTGCAAAAAATAACTTGAGCTTGCATGGGTGGTGACAAAAATACATGTAATTGAGTGGCAACAGGATGCTTGCTGATATTTGGGGGTTTTAGAGGCTGAAATAAAACCATGAGGTTTCCTGTGTTGTAGACCTGTTTAGGAGGCCATTGATTTGTTAGATAGATTTGAGTTTACTCAAAGAAGGAACAAAAAAAGATGCTACAGGAACCGCTGTCTGGAGAGCTAACTGTAAAATTTCCCCTCACATGAAGGAGATGATATTCACATAATTCTTCAAAGCCACACTCTGATCTCATTTCAACTTTCTCCTCAATGAAATCATAAATCAGAAGCTTTTTTCCAGTCGTTCAGACATTAGCCACCATAGATGTCTTTGAACTAGGCCCACAATTCTTACTTTATTTCCTTTACGTGTCTGCTTGTCAAACGTTGCACATCATTTTAAGAATCCTGTCTTTAATGTTCCTTAAAAGTGAGAATTAAAAACGTTTGTTGTTGACTGAGCACAGAAGTAACATTCATACTGGTAGACCTGAGGTCGTACACTTTTCCAAATGTGACTGATCAAGGGTCAGCTTTTGCCTTTCATTTCTTAAAGAATGGGGCTGTGTAAGCAATGGAGAGATGACCCCAGATCAGAGCAATGAACAAGCACATTGGCTCCTTCTTGAAAATGTGTGTATTTATAGCCAACCTTTATAGCCTGAAAAAGGAATTCATAAGAAGCAGAAAGTGTAATCTATAATCGGAAGATGGGCATTTTTGAGCTATTTTTTCATACTAATCAAAGTTATGGTCGACATCATATACTAGAAAATGGTAAAAGTAACATATTGATTGCAGCTTAGTGATTCCCTCTAACTTTTAAAGGCACAATGACGGTATTATTCAGAATTCACTATTCTTTCCTGTGCTTGACAACATAATAGGACCACTAGGCCATAAGCCTAGCAAATGCGGCTATTGTTTTGGAGCTGTGTACAGGACTATGTGTTTGGGATTAATAAAAGCACTGGGAACTGAATCAGAGAGGCCTAGCTGCTCAGAGGATTACAATGACTTCATAACAAATGCAAATGTACAATGAGGACACACGGACATTAGAACAAAGCCTTAAAGAATTCAAGACTAACAAGCTAGGCTTTAAATTTCAACATCTTCTTGCCCTAACTCGCTGTTGATAATGCTGCGTTCATCTGCCCCACATTTGCCACCACCTCCACCACAGTGCTGAACAGAGAGCAGGCTAGCGTCTCCCACTGCATCGGAACCCTTTCCAGCTCTAAGAGGAACCACGGAGTTCCAGGCAGATGAGTGCAAAAGTGCAGTTCCAACCACCAGCTCAGATAAGGTTTTCCTCTTCTGAGCGTGTGAACAGCAGGGCAGTGTGTGTGTGCGTGTGTGTGTGTGTATGTGGTGTACACTGCCCTCTAGCTAAAGGCTCTTAAAGCTCAGGACAGGGACCTGGTACAGTATACTGTATGTGGAGGGGAAATTATCACACACATGTAATTCTGTCAGGACAAGCACATAGTTCAGTGATAATTCCCTACAGTAAAAATATGAAATAAAATAATAAAAACATAAACTATAAATGAGTATGAATGATAAACAAACGAGTAAATAAATTATTATTAAAGTATAGATATTATTAATGTTCTTAATGATTTTTTTTATTGTGTATGTTTACATATTAATGAAATCTGAGGTATTTTACTTTTATAGACTTAATTAGTGTGTGTGTGTGTGTGTGTGTGTGTGTGTGTGTATAGTGTGTACAGTGTGTGTGTGTGTGTGTGTGTGTGTGTGTGTGTGTGTGTGTTGGGGGGTGTTTG
>JBBIGC010000104.1:24349999-24360506 GCA_037576955.1 Lepidarchus adonis | reverse complement strand
TGTGTGTGTGTGTGTGTGTGTGTGTGTGTGTGTGTGTGTGTGTGTGTGTGTGTGTGTGTGTGTGTGTGGTTCAGCAGTGGTAGGTTTGTGCTCCTCAGGCTGAAGTGAGGGAGCAGGTCCGTTAGACTGACGGCGGCAGATTCTCCTGCGCTGAAGCTCAGAAAGTGATGAACTGTGAGGAGAATTGGTGCTAAAGTAGAACCTGGGTGTAGGTGTGTGTGTGTGTGTGTGTGTGTGTGTGTGTGTGTGTGTGTGTGTGTGTGTGTGTGGTGTCTTAATAAAGAACTTACTTTAATGTCACTGCATCATGTCTTTACCATAACAAACCTGCGTCGGACTGTGTGTGTGTGTGTGTGTGTGCGTGCGTGCGTGCGTGCGTGCGCGTGCGTGCGTGCGTGTGTGTGTGTGTGTGTGTGTGTGTGTGTGTGCGTGTGGTCTGTAAGGTGAATGTACAGGTGAATGTGAGGAGCAAAGCTGCTTCGTGTGTTGTGTGTGTGTCATGTTTTGTGCGCTCGTGCCCTCCACCTCCACACGCGCCTCTGAGAGGAGTTTCTAAACCCACGGGGGGATTTCAGGCCTGAGGCAGCATCGGCCTGGAACACTTCTACTCTAAATTTAGCTTTGGGCCACTTTAGGAAACTTTTACTGTCCTTAGTTTTGGAACAAGTCAATTAGATGCATTAAAAATCAGTCTCTGGTTCGCACGAGCACGAGCACCTGCACCAGCACCATTAGCAGCACCAGCACCAGCACCAGCACCAGCACCAGCAGCAGTTCTCCAGGCAGCGCGGTCGTCGGGCAGTGTCCGCATCTCCATAATTTACCAGCGCTCACTTTACTGAAATTTACCGCAACTAACCTCCAGGGTCGAAAAATCAATAAATCGATAAATAAACACATTTCTGTGGTAGTAATTTTGACAGTCGTTAATAATAATAACTATAATAATTATTATTATGTAAAAATATTAATAATAATAGTAACAGCACTAATAAAAGTCCAATTTTCCAGCTGTAGCCTAAATATAGACTATACTTACTAAAACTCTTCCCCCTTTTCCAAAACCATGAGCTATTCAAATACACACACAGTGTCTCTCACACAGAGTGTTTCCGACAGAGATGCAGCAGAGGTAGAAATTCCGTGATTGTGTGGCTCATTTGATTGTGGTTTAGAGCCGCTCTGCTCGGCAAGACCCGCCAGTTTCCGCTGCAGCTCCGGAATGAAGCTCCATATGCGAGCACGGAGGCGGAGCTGCGCGCCCGGATGACCATGTATGGAGCGCACCCACCGGAACACACACACACACACACACACTCACACACAAACTTATCAGCGCATCTCGCGCACTTTTCTTATTTTCTACTTCAGTCATTGCATTGCATTTCGTTTTCCCCCCTCTTGCCTTTCTTCTTCTTCCCAGCCCTAAGACTGTGTTGTGTTACTCCCTCGTATCTAAATGTTTTTATTTCTTTATTCCATGTTAATGTCTCCATTAACTCTCGGTCCGGGCTTCTCCATTGACAAAAAAAGAGAGCGACCCTGTGACGTCCTGCGAACAGGCCAATCAGCTCTCGCTGCGCTCCGCTCGCGCTCCTTCTATGGTCAGTGACGTCATGGCACGCCGGAAAGCGCCGCATAAATACAAAGTGCTCGAGGAGCCCGTGCGATCGCACACAGACACACGCGCGCGCGCTCACACCCGGTCAGTCAGTCAGTCAGTGAGTGAGTGAGGGAGTGAGAGACTGTGTTTAGTTAAGTCTGAACTAAGCGGCAGCAGTGAAGACATAGAGACAGCAGCTGTGTGAGTGTCGGGCGGTGGGGGGGCAGACCACCGAACACACACTGGCACGAGCAGAGAGAGTGAAGACGGCTGCGCGCGCGCACAAACAAAACAGAACTGCCCACGTGCTTTTAAAAAGTTAAAGAAAACAACAAACAGAACCCACCCCGCGTTGTGCGCGTGAACCATGACGGCGAAGACTCTGGAGAAGAGCCCGGTTTTCGTGCACCCGCTGTCCGAGGGCATTTACTCTGTGGACGAGCTCAGCACCTCCCTCACCGTGTTCCCCAGCGGAGACGCGCAGGCGCACTACGAGCACATAAGCGCAGGTAAGAGGGTGCACGTCTGCGGGACAGGGGGTAGTTACGGGGCATCCGCCTCTCAGAGCCACGCGGCAGGTGCCTGATGCTGCTTTGAGGTTGCGCTGGATTTGAGTAGCGTCTTTGCCTGCGAAGTTCGCGTGTGTTTATGTGCTTAACGCTGAAACTAACAGTGATGGGTCACAGCAGAAGCTTCACAGAGACCAGATTATGTGCTTTATTGGAGTTTCAGTTGAAATTCTAATGATGTGTTTACACTGGAAGAAGTTCTTGGTGTAAAAAGTGTTTAATGCGCAATTCTCATCCAACGTTCACTTATGACGTTCTCTTGTGATGGAGAAAAAAATAATCTTTTAAAATGGTTCCATCTAGCACCAACAAAGGAACCACTGTTACAAGCTAAAGAACCCTTGAGTAAGTCAGTGAGAGGTACAGAAGTCTGTCCCACTTTTACATGTGACATCAGTTCAGTTATTGCTGAAGGGAAGTGGAACACAATGGTGATGTCATATTTATTATTGATGTGTTTATTATTGATCCCACAATGAAGCGTGTGCTGTGACCCTTTGACTGCGTTAACCTGCAGGTGCTGCATCTCTGCTTATCAGTGGCTGCGGGACGTGTGTCTATGTTCCTTACGTGGGGAACGCTCGCATCTGAACTGAGTGCTGTTCTTCTTCTCTTGCAGATGGCCTGATTAGCAGTGATATGAGCGCGGAGAAGCGGTCTCTAGACTTGTCCTACGCCAGCAGCTTCGCTCAGCCGGCAGCTCCCCGTAACCAGACCCTCACCTACATGGGCAAGTTCTCCATCGACTCGCAGTATCCGGCCAACTGGAACCCGGAGGGTGTGATCAACATCGTCAGCGCTGGATTCCTGGGCATGGCCCAGCCTTCCTCGGCCTCCTCCTCTCCTTCCTCCTCCGTTTCTCCAGGCCACTTCTCCAGCACCCTTAGCTGCACGGTGCCGCAGACCCAGGTGGACATGGAACACATCTATTCCCCTCCACCACCTTATTCGGGTTGCGGGGAGGTGTACCAGGACCCTTCGGCTTTCCTCTCGACGTCAGCCTGCCCCATCTCGTCGTACCCGCCCCCGTCCTACTCCTCACCCAAAGCCACGGGAGATGCCCCTGGCGTCTTCCCCATCATTCCCGACTACGCCAGCTTCTTCCAGCCTCCGTGCCAGAGGGACATACCATCAATTCCAGATCGGAAGCCCTTCTCTTGCCCGCTGGACTCTTTCCGGGTGCCTCCCCCCCTCACGCCACTCAACACCATCCGGAACTTTACACTCGGCGCTCCACCCATGTCTGAAGGTCCCCGGCTTCCGGCAGCAGCGTACGGCCCCCAGAACCTCCCACTCAGGCCGATCCTGCGGCCCCGGAAGTATCCGAACCGTCCCAGCAAGACTCCGGTGCACGAGCGTCCTTACCCTTGTCCGGCTGAAGGCTGCGACAGACGCTTCTCTCGCTCTGATGAACTCACGCGCCACATCCGTATCCACACGGGCCACAAGCCTTTCCAGTGTCGGATATGCATGCGCAACTTCAGCCGCAGTGACCACCTGACCACACACATTCGCACGCACACCGGCGAGAAGCCCTTCGCCTGTGACTTCTGTGGTCGAAAGTTCGCCCGCAGTGACGAGCGCAAGAGACACACCAAGATTCACCTGAGGCAGAAGGAGAGGAAGTCGTCCACGACCCCTTCAAACTCAGAGCGCTCCATCAGCATTGGATCCTCGGCCGTCTGCTCGTCCAGCTCCGGGCAGTAAGCCTGCACCGGACCGGTGGCTCGCAACCTTGGTCTTGGACCATAGACCCCTTCAGGGCATAGTTTGGTATTTGCTTCCCTGCTCCAACACAAATGACCCAACTAATCAGCAAATTAACAAGGACTTACTGCGTTAACATGGGTGTGTGTATAGCAGGGAAAACAGCAACACGTGCAGACCAGGTTCACAAAGAACAGGAGCACGCAACACTAGGCAAAACCCACAATCCAAACATGCCACAAAGTTGGGGGAGGGGGACCAAACAGAAAAGCAAGGCCGAAGGACATGCGTGAGGGACGTCCAGACTGGCACGGTCCTCCTTTGCTTTTGCTATTCCCCCATCTCCTTTTCTCGGTTGCACATTGACTGACCAATAGGCACTTTGTTTCTCATATAATTTAATGAAGTAACTTGCAGCTGCATGTGGGGCTACATGTTGTAATGACAAAGTGCATCGCACAGTTAGTTAAGCGAAGGCTGGTGTGTGGTGGTGTGCGGTCACCGCTGCAGTGCATTACAGCGCTGCGGCCTCAAACACGCAATAACGTATAAGCGACTCAGACGTGTCCCTCGACAAGCTGAACCTAACAGACTTCTCGTGCCTTTCTACGGTGTCTTTTGTACATAGCCGCGGACCCCGGAGGCTTTGAAATTTAATTGTACAGTGGTCCTTTAATAAGAAAGTTTTTGAGGAAACAAAAGATCTATTTTTGTATAAACTGTGTGGTAAACAGAACTGTAAATAATTGGACTCATATATGTGATGCTTGTTTTGTTTTGTGGATGTTTTCACCGATATGTCGTATTGGGAATGAGATTAACTAACGTGGGTCAGTGGCTTGCTGGCCTGACCTTCTGTCATTGTGATAAATATAAATAAATAAATAAATAAATACATAAAAGTTGAATTGTTCATTTTGTTGTAAGCCTTTAATCGCTGTGCATTATTATAAGAGTAGGAAAATGTGAAGTGGACCTGAAGGGGGATTCCCGTTTTCGCACCCATCACTTCTGACTCACCATCTCACAAGGGTGAGCACCCACACACACTATTGGGTTTACAGTACAATGCAACAGCCTGGGTGTGTGTGTGTGTGAGAGAGAGAGAGAGAGAGAGAGAGAGAGAGAGAGAGAGAACATCTGTCAATATTTCTATGCAGGTTTAAAGCTGAGTTGACAACTCGTAGGGCAAAAAAGAGGTCAATCACTTCAGCTTTGAGGAAAGACACTGACAGCGTTTCACTTGGTTTGAGCACCGCAGCCCCGAAATGCCCTCATTGAAATATTCGGTTTAGTTTTTCATGTACAAACCCAACATCTTTTTTTCTCACATGCACAAGCGAGGACAGCAGCGCTACCAAAGAACAGCACAAAATAAAATAAAATTCCTCTGAAAGCCATTTTAAGGCTCAGAATACACCAAATAGAGTGTTTACATTTGCATTTCTTTGTAAACAGTCCAGTCTAAACCCTTTCTGTCCCTTCACCTCTGGACCACCAGGGCTCCCTTTGGTGGACATCATATTTAAAAGGAGCTTAATCATAAAGGAGAAAAAAAATGAACAGCTTCACAGCTTGGATTTGATGATTGCATCCGAAACTAAAATGGAAAACATTTATGTTCTTGTTGTGACCTGAATGCGGTTGAAAATTCACACCTGCAGAGGTGGGGACAATCCCGGGTTAAAGAAGAAAGCTGTATTGTTGATGGCACTCAGATATATATAAATATGATGAGAGAGAGGACAGGAATACATCTTTGACTTGAATAATCAGTAAAAGCACAGTATTTGTACATTTTTTACTTTTTAAATATGTTGATAAATGAAAAATAATAACCACTACCATGTATTTCCCACACTTAACAGGTGCAGGTATGACAGCTTCTGATTGCCAGAAAATTTCAAGGCAAAATGATGTTCCATATTTTAGTTATGATCATAAATATAGCAATTTTTGAGCATTATGCTGTCTCACTTCAAGAAAATGAAATATCAAAGTCATATTTTCATGTATTCTGCTCAGAGAATACTCAGAGAAGATTTGTAAACATAAATGGCCACACAAATGGAGTCCATAACCATTTTATAGTTATTCTTTTATAGTTATTTTATCAACTTATGAAATAAACATAAATAATTTATGATGTTTGATGTTTCAAATTAATAGTAGAAGCATTATAACATTTTATATTTACTTTTTGTCCTTGGTCAAGTTAATAAACCAATCCAAGCATCCAGACCTTTTCTGAAATTTGTATCTGTAACATCTAAGCGTCTTATACAATAACAATCACCTGTTTTACTTACTAATTTCAATTATAAAATGTAATATAGAACATTAAAATTATTGACACATTTAGGTTCTGTGGAACCTATAATTAAAAGATTTTATAGCATCTTGCTGTACTGTTCAAAAGGTTATGGACACTACAAGTGAGACACTAATGAATATAAATATATATATAATTATAAATACTGTGTCTTTGCCAAATATGTAAAGATATGTAAACACCAAGTAAACAGATACGACTGGAGCACGGGAGACTTCTGATCTCCATGAACTTCTGATTGAAGTACAGCATTTACCAAATAATGGCCGATCATTTCCAGCATGGCCTTCTAGCTTACAGAATCCTCTTGTTTAGCCTGAGCTATTCGCTGGCACTACTACACTGAGGCGACTCGCCGCAATCTTTAGACTGACAATTACAAGCAATTACCCTCCAAAGAGTCCACGATCAGATCGCTGCACTCCAACATGCGCTCAACAGAGGAACAGTTAAGCTGAACATGAGGAAGTCTAGCAGAACACAATGATCCACTTTATTCATTTCATAGAACTGCATATGTAAGACGAAACGCAACGAAGAAAGAGGAAGGGATTCAAAATCTTTTACAGAAAAAAATGAATGAAAAATAAAAAATTTACCATCACCTTTCATTTCACCAGAGGTCAAAGCCATACCACCACCATCAGTCACTTACTGTAAGCTTTCATACACAATGTGACTGATGTTTTATTGCTGCATTCATCGTTAGCTTGACTCAAAAGTATGAATGAATCAATAAAACATGAAAGACCAATGCAGAATATTAAAAGACATTGCCCCTGGTTTGGCAATACAGGTGTGGCTAACTGGTATAACTGGATTCAGCAGTAACACAGACATCTTTGAGAACAGGGCAGCAAATAATAACATTTTATTCATCCCCAGAGGGTTCCAGCAGCTTACATACAGGATAAACACAACGTACACATGGAGGTAAAAATAATAAAATAAGATTAAATAAAATTGAAAATGTATTTTAAAGGCACTGTAGTACATCGAAGACACAGAGTATAAACCATGTAGATAAATGCTAACATATAAACTTATGGCTTTTCTGAAAATTTTACGCATTTGCTTAATTTAATACATAAACCACAATGTGAAATTTTAAACATTTTGAAATGTCAGTTGCCCTGCCTCCTACGGACAAAAACGTAGGAGAACTTCCAACGTAGGAAAACTTCCAAAGGTTGTGGCAGTGAAGCGAGGTGTCAAATCATAATATAACCAAAACCTTTCTGTCCTAAAATACTGGCCAGTGAGGCATGATGCTCTGGCCGTGATGTTTTTCATTAGATGGTGCTACTTAAGAAGTGAGATACAAACTTCTATTTTACAAGCATGAAGTAACACACCCACCTACGGACAACATCTCATCTTCCATATATTAGCCTTGTGTGGCTTCAGTCATGCCAAGTGCCATGCGGATTCCTGACATCTAAGTATATGATGCTGTCATCCAGAAATTGGTTAAAAAAACTAAACAAAAACTATATAACTGTGCTGCAGAAATGTATATCCATGGTAAGAACCAATCGGATCATTAAAAGAACCCAACACTGTTATCACACGGCGCTCAGTATGGTCCTTGGGACTCGGACCCGGACTCTGTAAAGCTGCTTTGTAACATCTGTTGTAAAAGTGCAATAAAAATAAAACTGACTTGACTGGAAATTTACGATCAAATAAATGGACTCAATCTTTTACAATTAAATATTCAGGGAGCGAGAGTTTTAGGGGGGAAAACACTTCTCTCTCTAATCCTATACCCTCTGTGTATAATATTATACCTTCAGGTGTTCAAATTAACAGAAAAATGTGTCAAATTGAGAAACTGATTTTGTGAACTGTTGCAGGCCTTAATAAAACCAAAAGTTATAGTTCCATCAACAATCTGAGCAGTCGGCCGGTCATGTGACTGTGCCTGAGTCTGCATACAGACATTCAAACAGTCCCCTGAGAATCACTATAGGACATGAGTCCAGACTCGACCAAAAAGATCTGTTCCATGAAGCATGATTTACTATTGACAACTTCCTCTTCAACGTCTAATTTGTGATGAACTGTTTCTTTTGCTCAATCCTGTGCATGAAGTCACCAGTGACATCTCATCACCCATGACAGCACACGAGCAATTCATAATGACAAGTCAGAGTGAGGAGGCGAAGCAGCTTCAGAGAGAAAGCTGCAATTACACACTGAACAATGCAGACGCAGCTGCTTCACAAACTCCACAGCAAACATGATAAACACAAACCTCATTTCCATGTTGCAGCCACTGTGAATTCTGCTTCAAATAAACCGATAAAATCCTACGTTTTTCCCTTTTCTGATCATAACCCAAGAACAGACGAACTACAACTGAGTGGAATCACTGGACGGCTTGTCATTTACAAGCAAGGCACATTGACCAGGCAACTGATGCAAATGTAAGAGAAAATTATACATTTTAATTAAATTTTAATGTTAATATGTATTTTTAGCAAAAGTATGCTCTGTAAGTCCTTTATATAAATAATGCACAAGTAAATAATAGAGGCTATGTAATGTGTACACAGACAAAAATATATGCTTTTAAAGCAAGATTACATTCAACATTCATAAGAAAGGCACAGGTTTTAAAAGTTAAAACATCACTGGTGTAAAAAATGTTTCCAAACCACAGGAGCCAGTATCGCCTTTATGACTCTACTGGACTTTGTCTGTAATCTAACCTGGGTTCGAAAGCAGTCATTTTGTCCGAAAATGTGATGGATGCTGAGAGGTGAATGTTAGAAATGATTGGTCAGAGCTGTATGCAACACTTCCTGTTGCCAAGCCTAAAAAGGGTTTCCACTGGTCACCACTCACACTCATTCAGTCTGAAATTAGGCTTCATCCTGTTCTCTACAGAGCCACCTGTGGCCCAGGGTAAGGCTCCCCCAAGCACCAGAAGTCATCCGGCTGGGGGATCTCCAGCATCCATGTTTCCTCTTTGCTGTTTTGCCCAGCCTCCCCACCTAAAGAGGCTATGACTCTGTAGTAGTGGCAGTCCCTCCCCTCGTCTGGGTCGTACGGGGGTGCCAGGATGTCGAGAAAGGCGGCTGGACCTTCTACAGCCTCGATCTGGTGCAGGTTGTCTCTCAAAGGGGTCAACAAGCAGGGGTCACTGTGCTCTGTGAACTCACCGGTGGATCTGAGCACAGAGAGCCATGCAGGGGCTTGCTGGGGGGGAGACTGAGATGGGGCCTGGGATTGGGGAGGGGAAGGCCCTCCTCCTCCAGCCTCAGAAACATCTGGAGGTCTCTCCAGCTTATCGAAACACCTGATGAGTAACTTTCCGTAGAGCACCTTGAGCATGCCGTTCATGCCAGGGTGGTCGTGCAGCGGGATGGAGGCGCCCCTCCTCAGCAGGAACACGCCCATGCTGAACGCCTCCGTCTCGCAGATGTGCATGTAGGTAACCGGAGCGCTGGAGCCCGAGCTGGAGCTCCTCTTGGGCGGAGAGATGTTGAGGTCTGCGGCCCGGAGCCCAGCGAGCAGCGCGGTCAGCTCAGCGCGCAGAGCCGAGAAGGCGTTACTGTCCGCGGGGGAGCAGTTTTTAAACGTCGCATTAGCTTTATTTGCTATCTGCTGGATCAGCGAGGTCTTACCGTTCCGTGGCATTTCGCGTTTGTCGTTGCTGCGGTGTAAAACGCTTCTACAGATGGAGGTTTCTTCACCAAAACACAACAAAACAAACCGCTATTCGACCCGGAACCACCACGACCCCCGCCTGCGTCCGTTAAACGTTATCTACGACTTAAAGCATCGCATTATGTGCATTTAAAATGCTTCTATTTCTGGTGGTCCCACACACTAGCCCGTCCACCGCCCCATTCATGGCTATCTAACCCACACGTCCGCAGCCACAGCGCCTGCGTAAATAAAGCGAGGCACCACGGGAGTTGTAGTTTATTTACACTTACAACGCCGCGCTCGATTACTTACTCTGACAGACAAGTAAATAGTCACTCAAACAGATTTCGACGTGTGCGCAGTTAAAGTCACTGAATGTGTACAAAAATGTGAACATGTCTCTGACTTCAGTGTAATTATAAACTATAATTGTAGGCGCACTACACTACCCAGAAATCCTACTCTGATCTCTGATCTGTCGTTATTAGGGGTCCGTTGGGCCATTCACCTCGGTCCCTTCCCCTTACAGCGCCTCTGGACCTCAAACATCATGATTTCATTCTGTCTTCCATGACCTCTCATAAATCATATAAATGAGGGAACTTCTATGGACAAACACACCCAGAGAGACACAAACAA
>JBBIGC010000104.1:24337630-24347765 GCA_037576955.1 Lepidarchus adonis | reverse complement strand
CATACATGTTTCAGAATCTGAATCAGGAAAACTTTATTGTCCCTAAGGAAATTGCTTAAAATATTTATTAAAATCATAAAAATTATAGATTTTTATGTTGTGGCTGATTTGAGTAATCCTGTTCTCATATTTTGAACTGAAAAAATATATCAGGTTTATGGGAGAAGAAAAGTTAATGGAACTCCTGTCATATTTTAACAAAATTAATGAATAAAAAACAGGTGTTTTGTAATGAAAGGCTTCAGTATCTCCAATCATCAGTACTTGTATCCCCTTACAATGCTCTCACTGTATCTGTGCAAATATATGGTTTGTGTATTGTAAGAACACAGCCATGTTCTGGATCTACAAGCCCATGTTACATTTAATCTTTTTAATGTCATTAAGCAAAGCCACCAGAAAACAGTCATTTTAGGAGAGAGGGGGGTGGAGGAGTGAGGAAGTGTGGCTGGACAGAGTCTGGCTCTCGGACTCAGTGAAGTGCACCTTCGCATGGCACCACAAAAGACCATCCTCTTGAGATATAATGAGGCCTGTTTTTTTGCTCTGAACACAGGCACTTCCAAATACCACTTCCGGCAGTGGTAATTCAATTAGGCCCCCACTTTCAGCAGTCGGGATATGGAAATCAGCTGCGATGACACACATGAGAGATCTTTTCAGCACAGCTGTCTTAAAGGCAGACTTTTGGTCTGAGATTGAAGAGAACAGCATGAAGCAGAGAGGTGAAATATGGCAAACATTTCCTTTATTGTTCTCAGGATAAAAAATGAGGGGCTTTGATGAGGTTTGGAAAATAAATCGTGATAGTACTACTGTGTTTCCATAACAAATATCCTATTGAATATCACTATTAGAACAAAACCTTACATCTCCATTTTTAGGCATTTTTCTTTTCCTTATGCCAGCTGTCATTTCCATTGCGTCAAATGATAAATACAAATGGCCCAGAATGATCAGGAATAGCGTATTGTTTTTATTTTTATTATTATTGTGTGTTGAAAGTCATTGATAGAGCTGGTTAGAGGATTTCCATATTTCTCCTCCATATCTCAAGCTGATTTAATCTAATGAAGGACTGTTTAGGCCAAAGCAGATATTAGGCGGCAACTACAAGTAGTACTGGGCTTTATTCTCATATTAATACTTTTTGGAGATAAAAACAAAACACTTACTGTCTAACTAAATAACTTTAAATCAAAATTTCCCAAGACATCTGAGCAGTTCTGCATGTTCAGGCTCATATGGACAATATATTCATTCTCACAGGGACTCATAAGTGAGTAGAACATCATATCATTATGGAGACAAAAACGCATGTTGTAGGGGCAGGCTATGTATACTGCATTCCTCTTACAGATCCAGCATTGTTATCAGAGACACATCTGAGACCAGCGTGTGTCCAATAGTTGACAATAAACGAGCTTTTCCAAGCCAGATGCAAACTCTCAGTGGCCAATGTCCAGGGCAGATAAAGGCAACATTATTCTCCAATGTTTAAAATGTGCATGACTTACATAGCGCAGGAGTCAGATAGACTGGAGTTCATACTTCTCAGGAAATTCCAGCCAAAAGCCCTGAATGAGCAGAGTGATTCTTCGCCTCAAAGCGATCTCCATAGAGGACAAAAAATAAAGGTCTGGTAATGAACGTTGTCATTGTTGCACCAGATCTGTTGTCTGTTGTGTCATGACTGTTAGTTTCTGCATATTTCTTCTCATACTAACGTCCCTGTTTTAGGTCCCCTACTAAACAAACGACTCCAGCGGTGAATGTTTCAGGGAGCAATGGGAAAATGCTGCTGGTTTCTAACGATGATAAAAAATTCATGAGCTGGAGGAAATATCTGCATGACTAAAACAAAAAAAAAAGCCAATGAAAACATTTGCTCTTTACGTGGAGTGGGCGCTGCATGGTTTCTATATCATCTGAGCGTGCTGTGAATAAGAGCTTGTTCTGAATGAAGGGTGTGCGTACGTTTATCGTCATCACTTTTAGTTTAGAAGAGCCGAGCCCTTCAACGAAGCAGCCTCTTTTATTTCGTAAATGGTCAGCCCCATAATGGGGCTTCAAGAAGTCCTGTGACACCTTTCACTTATGTGAAGGTGCATGCAGTTTTTCAGGAGGAGTTCACCATTATTCTAATATTGTTACTGTATATACAGAGCAGACGCCCAATGATTTACATGTAGAACAACAAACAAACAAATCCAATTTATATTGGCACTGTAAATTCAGATCTCAGCCCCAAAGAATTCTGGGTCACTAACTGCTCTCTGCTGTCTGTGGGCTCATAGGTCAATGGCTGATAATGTTGAAAACAGACTTGAAGAGAGTGCTAACCCCTAAACACAAAAATGCTCCCCAAGCAGATTTGGTGCTGGATGAGCCGAAATTTAAAGAAGCTTTTTAAAGACCCCACTGCTCTGCACTACTCATTGTAGTGGTTTCCCTTCTCCCAGCACACGTAATTCAATTAATGAGCACAATTACAACCACTTACTGAGTTAAAGTGTGTGTGTTAAAGCCAGGAAAGCGCTAAACTGTGTCGGCCAGTGGGCCTCCAGGACCAGGGCTGGGAAACACTGGCCCCTAAAATGTATTGTGTATGTTCATTGGCCACTTAAAGGTTAGACCTAACTGCAAATTCATTCATGTATCATCTTTCACTTTCTCTTGATATAAGTGCACAGTAGTACCAGTGTCAGTACATCAATCAGCCATAACATTAATACCACCTGCATAATATTGAATAGAACCCCCTCATACTGCTGAAACAACTCTTTCAAACACTTTTTTAAAACCACAGTCATTTATTATGTGATCAACATCTGTGACGTTAATGTTATGGCTAATCAGTGTAAATTAGTTTTGTTCATATTGTGCATATAATGTGTATTTGGTCTCTGTCAGGAAAAAAAATCCCATTTAATTTGGTGATATCCCAGTCCATCTGTGAGCCAGTGCTCCCTCTTCATCACATGATACCACCAACACTAAGGGACCATTTTTAACCATTTTAAATGGTTACTAACATTACTTATTATGCTTGGAGGAGAACACTAAGTGCTGCTGACCGACAGCTCTGTGCTGAGTAATGGGGGTAGGAGGAGGAGGCTCATTCTACCCACCTACAGAAGCAATGCCTTCTCATAGACTCCGAGCCACAGGTGGCTGTGGGGTTCGAACAAACACATCAGAGTTACACCACTCAGGAGCCTGCTTGTTTGTTTGCTTATTTGTATGCATAACTTAAACCAACCTGTTGTTGTTTACATTGTGTAAAAATTTCACAACAACTAGACCAAGGGATTACGGTCCAAAAAAAGAATAATCTTGTAACATTGACCTACACTGAAACTGGAGATGTTTTTCCTTCTCCTTCCTTTTTTCTGACAGTGATTATAGGTTTGTTAGCCTAGTGAGCTAGCCAGTTAGTAATAGAAATATCACTGTTAGCAGGCTAGGCTAATTATTCTGCATTTACAAGCCAGTGCAGAAGTTTCACAGCTTTACTTTTCTTCCTTTCATTTTGCTTATAGTTAGCAAAGAGGCAACTGAGTCTTGGATTCTTGGCGAAACCAGTTAGAAAAAAATGTTGTTCTACAAATATAATTAATAAAAATGAGCTTTTATATAATAATTTTAGTACGTTTTATTGACCCAAAAGAAGTTCTAGCATAAAATGATTCCATAAGTAAACTTATGGACACACAAAATGTGGTTCTTCTAAACATCCTTTTAGGTTCCACTTAGCACATTCATTTTTGTAGGTGATCTGCCTTCACCTTTGACTGCATAACTCGAATTTATGCAACACCTTCCTGTTCTCAATGATTTAGTTTATATTGGCAACAGACATAAGAATATTCCAATATTGCATTTCCTCAGGTCTTTCATTCTATGTATCTATCTATGCAGCTTTAAACACACCCAGTATAGATGGTTAGATTGCTTTAGGAATCATAAATGCATTAAAATACAGTTATTTAAAAAGTTTTTGTGCTACACGTACATGTTTCAGATCATGAAACAAATTTTTATATTAGACAGCAATAACAAAATGCAGTTTTTCAACAATGATTTCTTTAAAAAAGCTATCCAATCCCACTTGCCCCTCCCTTTTATCAATCATGAATTTACTGTGATCAACCACATTTTTTGAAAAGCTCAATTTCAATTGCCACACCCCTGATTATTCAATGAAGAAATCACTCAAACAGAAGCAAACAGAAGTCTCAAAAAGCAACACATCATGCCACAATCTAAAGAAACTCCAAAACAGATGTGAAAAAAGTCATTGACATCTAACATTCTGGTGGTTCAAAGCCATTTCTAAGGCTTTGGGATTCCAGTTAACCACAGTTATAGACATTTCCCACAAATGAAGAAAACGTAGAATAGTTGGGAACCTTCCGCAGAGTGGGAAAATTACTCCAGAAGCGCATTGACAACTCATCCAGGAGGTCACAAAGGAATCTAGCACAGCATCTAAAGGCCTCATTTGCCTCGGTAAAGGTCATTGTTCATGATTCAGCAATTAAAAAAGAGATGTTCCTGAAAACCACTGATGACCAAAAAGAACACGAAGACTCCTCTCACATGCTCAGTTCCTTCCATTGTGGCTGAATAAAAAAATTCTGCAGGGAAGAGTGGGCCATAGCGATGTGCAGGACTTAATAATTAGGAATTATGGCAAATGCTCAAATTTGC
The DNA here is from genome assembly GCA_037576955.1 of Lepidarchus adonis. Classification (NCBI taxonomy): domain Eukaryota; kingdom Metazoa; phylum Chordata; class Actinopteri; order Characiformes; family Lepidarchidae; genus Lepidarchus; species Lepidarchus adonis. The sequence continues at coordinate 24,343,052 of JBBIGC010000104.1, read as the reverse complement.
AGTTCTTGCTGCCAAGGGTGGAACAACCAGTTATTAGATTTGGGGGGGGGGGGGGTACTTTTTCACACAGGCCAAGTAGGTTTGATAGTTTCGTAGCCTTAATGAATTAAACCATCATTTAATAACTTCTGTGTTTTCTTTGTCTAATATTAAAATGAGTTTTATCTAAACATGTAAGTGTAACAAATACAGAAAAAAAGAAATCACATACTTTTTCACACCGCTGTATAAAGGGAATGGAAAACGGGCGCTCTTCAAGCTGCTGCCTTTGTTTCAGAACAGACTGAAAGAAGCTGTGGTGATCAGGCAGGAAAAACAGCTGCCTTTCATGGCCGTTGATGTATTTGTCCAGGATGAAGTTGTTGAAGGAGGCCATGGGCTTTGAGCAACAGGTCCCGACAAGAGCAGTAAGATCCTATCTATCATGGAGAGAGGGTCTCACCGTCTTTCATGCTTGGCCTCTGAACTGGAACAGGCTTTACACGCGCCTCTGAATTAGAAAGGATGAGGGCCAATGTCGTGCCACCCAAAGAAGGTGTAATAGGTGTTTTTCTTATCACTCAGTAGATCACAGGTCTGACAGGCGAACTGCGAGAAGGATGAGCCTTGGGCGAAGCTTTGCCCACGGAGTCAGCAGGGACCATTTATTCTTGGATGAATACAGACACTATAGAATCAAACCATGGAGGAGAACAACAGCAGCTATCAGCGCTGTGGGCGCAGCTGAGAGACTCAGCGGTTTCAGGTGTGTTTTTGGTGTTTACTTAAACACTAATGCTTTCGGGTGAAAGAATGGATCTGTGGCCTGTGATATTTTATGATTCCACTTAAATTACGTGGAGACAGTCTATGCAGAAACAGCCATTTTGGTCTCGTTAAAACATTTTTTGGACCATTACATCCATACATTTTTGTTAAACTATGATTATTAGGCCAAATGTCAATAGAAACATGTTTTCTTCAGTGTGTTTAGTCAGTGAAGATTGTGTTGAACTGTATATTTAAAAATGTACCTCTCTTATTAATAATGGTTTGGCATTGTTTGGCACACAAGGTATCATATATATGTATATCACCGAAGAGCTTCCTGAAGAACGTCACTAGAACATCTAAATATGTCTATTTCCTTTGTACTAATGACAGCATTCAAACAAATGGAGCATGTTCTGTGACAAGGCACTGGGTGATGTCATTTTGAAGATTTGTTTTACCTTCTTAAAATCAATTTTTTTCTCATACTAATAACATTAATAAATAATATAATTAATCGTAACATCTATTGTTTCATTCACCTGCTGTGTTTCCTCTTATTTACCCTAATAGCTATAATGCAGGCTACAACAATGTAATAACTGATGATGTATTCACTATTACAAATATATAACATATATATGTAATCCAGTCCTAACAGAGGATACATCACCTGTTGTTGCATCATTTCGTGTATTAATATGTAACTACACGTGTATTCAGGGCACTTCATTTAAAGTGGTATCTACATATATGTTTTGTTTTTCAAATGTGTATTTTTAACAATTTTTCAGTTACTGGAGAAAATTCATATTATGTGTATAATAGGGAAGAAACTTGAAAAACTGAATGAAAGTCATATGTAATAAATGAAATTTAAGAAGGTAGAGAAGACCATTCAGCAGAACAGAGCTGGGTTCAGACAGAATTTTGTTGAAACAGTCAGGTGTAGACAAAATTAGAATTGTGTTTGGCTTTGGACAGAATTTTGTTGAAGTACAGTTGGTTTTAAATGAATTTTGATATTATTGTTTGGCTGCAGGCTGGTTTAGATGTATTTTGCTGGACTACAGATGTGTTCATACAACTGTAGTTCACCCTGGTCAGAATCTATTGGTTGCCACTTGTACTTGGACAGAATTCTGCTCTTGCGTTTGGATAAAAGTTAGATTGTGCCAGACTTGTGTCAAATGTTCTTGAATTATTCTTGGGGTAAGATGAAATCTTGTAGGCCTACAGACTATGTAGTAGTAGAGGTGTAGTAGTGGAGGAGGGCTGAAGACTCACTTACAATGTCCAAACCCTGTCAAGCCTAAGGGGCTCCCCATTGCTATGCTAATTTCCTTCCTTGTCAGTTGAAGCTAGCCCTGTCAAGGTGGACCGACACGGAGGGAGGGGCCAGTGGGCAGGAAGGAGCCACATCCCCACTACAGGGGGCTTTCAAGCTTTGTGAAGAAAATGATGTATGAGACAGCATCTCCTTTGGATCCTGAGGAGAACACGACAGAGAAGGCTAATGCGAGAGAAAACACCGTCGGCGTAATGGAGACTGATGGCCTTGTCCTGTCTCCCGGGTTATTGTGAGGGATCAAGATTGAAATGGGCCCTTCATATGAGGAACCTCATCCAGCTGGCGGCCGCCGTCTGCCCGGCACGCTGCACTGTCCACGGGCCTTCCATCCTCTGCCTGTGGAAGTGACAGCTCTGAAGTCCTGTGATTCCTCCATGGAACTCAGAGGCATTCCTGGCATAGTCTCTGCATTACTTTCCCAGGTGTGGGAAAGTCTTTGAACAGGATGGTGGCTCACCAACTCCACCAAAAAACTGGTCTACCATCTGAAATACGATTGCTACTTGTCCTACATGTTTTTGGTTTGAATTTATCATTCTACCCAGTCAGAAAATAGTGTTTTAACACATATAAGATAGACGTACTGTTTAAACCTGTTCAACAGTCTGCTTTACTCAACTCTATACTAACTACTAAAGGGTAGGGAACCAATCAGGTCACTTTTTGCAACCAGAGCCAAACATGGAGCTGAAATTTTATCCAGCAGTGAATATATATAGCAGCTACATATGTAATTACTGGAATATTATTATATTTATACGGGTGATCCTGTCCTGCTCTGCTGCTTGGACCATGGTGAAACAGATCAATCCGGATACGCTGGAATCCACTCACTCCTACTGAGCAGAGCCCATACCAACAGAACCAGGCTCCACTGAACTGATCGTAACTCAGTGAGGCCCACATGTACACAAGTAACTGCTGATGCCACTTTAAACTGAAATTATTAATACTTCTATGGTTTATTTATGTATTTATATTCTTTTTTCTGTTATTACTATCCTGTGTTGGCCAGAGGAGGATGGGTTCCCCTTCTGAGCCTTGGTTTCTTCCTACAGTTAAGAGAGTTTTTCTTGCCTCCGTTGCCATTGCTTTGCACATTAGAAACTCAGAGCCGGATTCTGTTAAGCTGTGTCAGTAACAAAAAGCGCAATACAAATAAATTTGACTTGACTTAAAAATCACTATTACATATAGGTACTTATATATGTTTATAACATAAACCCCATTTCCAGAAAAACTGGGATATTTTCCAGAATGCACTGAAAACAAAAATATATGCTAATTCATGTGAACCTTAATTAAACTAAACTAAACAGAAAATATTTCCAGTAGTTTTACGGATCAACAGAGGCATGATTACCACTATCTTTCCTTTTACTTACACTTTTTAATAATATTGGAAGTGATGATACTAATTATAGTAGTTTTGCAATTGGAAATTTTGTACATTCTTGTATGTAAGATTTCAGCTCCTCAAAAGTCCTTTATAAACTGCAAGGTTGTTTTAATTTTTGGCAAGAAGAACTCAATACCAGTTTTTGTTCTGAAAACAAGATGAAATGTGGACTCACCACACAAAAGCACATGTTATCACAGTTGTCACTTTTGGCCCGTTTGAGATGAGTTTGGGTCTAGAAAAATAGCTTTGATGTACGTTGTCCTATTTGCGTAATATGGTTTTAATTTGAATTTCTTGATGAGGTGAAGGCCTGTGTTAAGTGACCAGGTAGCTGTAAAAGTATCACGCCTGCTTTGGGCAGTGTCACCTAAGAGTTTGAAGATTCAACAGTGGTATCTGACCTTGCACACTGAAGCGTCTCTGATTTCTCTGAATCTTTTCTCAATATTATGTACTGTAGATACTGAAAGATCTAAATGATCAGTAATCTTGATTTGAGAAATATTCCTTTTGGAACTGACAAACAATTCTCTCATGAATTTTTGGTACAAAGGGGTGAGCCACGTCCCATCCTAGACATCCATGAAATCTTCCAAAGTCTTCCAACAAAAGTTGAGTGTGTTGCTGCCATCAAATTCTAAAAGTGTGTATATTTACTAAATACAGTTCATTTGGTCAGTAAAACTATTGAAAATCTTTTCTTCATAAGTTAAAATATTATTAAAAATGAACTCATTCGAATTAATGCATCACAGATTTTGTGTTATATTATTTGGTTTGTGAATATGGGACATATGCATTAGTCCACAGCCTGAGAAGCCATAAAAATAAGCATGTTTGTGTGTGTGTGTGTGTGTGTGTGTGTGTGTGTGTCCATGTCCAGAGTCCCAGGACAGAATAAAGGATACACATCAGTCGCTGAATGCTGAGGCTTTCACTTCCTCCAGCTGATGAGCCAGAAGATGTGCAACTGTGTTTGCATGTATGTGTACTGTATGTGTGTGTGTGTGTGTGTGTGTGTGTGTCCGTCCTCTAATGAGAGCACTCGTGCGAAAGAGTGTAAGAGTACCTGAGTGACTGTCGAAGAATAATGGATGTTGGCCAGGAAACAGATATGAAGTTGGAACAATGCAGTGGACGTTGCTGCTTCGTGACTCTAATCAAATGGTTCTGACGGGGGAGGGGGGGAATAATAATAATGACGGCACAAATATCTGAATAAGAACAGGGCTGACATGATGATTCATTTCCTGCCAGTAGGCAATGTATCTATTTTGCCATATTTTTGCACTAGAGGTGTATGAATTAATATCAAGTGTAGTAAATGTTTTCTAATGGCCTATGAGTGGACAGCCAGTGTCCATTCCCGTCCTTTAATCACACCTTCCTGCCCTGCTTTCCCATATCGCTACTGGAGCTAAGCAAAGCTGGACAAATAAAATGTATATTGCAATATCCATCCATGTATTATTCCATCCATCCAGCCTCCCACTCATTTTTGCAAGTTCTCTTCACGTGAAACTGACTTGTTCTTTTTCATATTATTACTCATTGTTTTTACTTCTGTATTGTTCCCCATATATCTGCGCAAATTGCACAAGAACATGTTCAACAATGCTTCTTCATGCCATGTAAGGCAATATTTGCAACAAACTGTCACAGGTTACCACTACACAATCGAGACAAGTGTTATTAAATAACATTAGACAAATTGGTAACTTGTTTGTGTATAATAACAATGAGTCAAGTTATATTTATCGTCATTTATCAGTAAGTTGTCATATTGTCATAACTCAGTTCACACTAAGATAAAATGTTGATCTTTTTGGATATTGTGTGTCTCTCATCCATACAATAACTCTCTCATAACACAGAGCATTACAGCATTAAAACATTACAATATTACATTATTACATGCT
>JBBIGC010000104.1:24311323-24327066 GCA_037576955.1 Lepidarchus adonis | reverse complement strand
GACATCTTTAGCTGTTGAACCATGTATAATATTATGTGTAAGATTGAACTGGGTGGTCGGAGAGAGTTCGTGAAGACGTGTTGCTTTATTATTTACTGAACACATTCTAGCAGGTACATGGTGGATTTGTAAAACTGAGGGAACAGTTTAAGAATTCGTGGGTACTGTTTATAAACTGAGGGAACGGATTGCGAATCCGTCGCCACGGATTGGTTTTTTTTTCCTGCAGGTGACGCTGCGGGCACCATAGGCAACCTTCAGTGCAGCAGAATATTTTTTATAACCTTCCCCAGATATGTGCTTTGCAGCAATCCTGTCTCTGAGCTCTGCAGGCAGTTCCTTTGACCTCATGACATGGTTTTTGCTCTGATGTGCACTGTCAGCTATGAGGCCTTATATAGACAGATGTGTGTTTCCCAAATCGTCACCTACATTTCCTGTGTTGTTGCAAAAGGTCTATATATATTAATTGTACATTATGGAGTACTGAGTGCAGATAAATAAGAAAAATAATACATTTAAATGATTTTAGCATCACGTTGCAACATTACAAAACTGAAAAAGTGTTGGGGGTCGGAATACTTTTTGAACCTACTGCATATCCAATGTTGACAAAACCAATATGACACTGCTATAATAATGTATACCTACTTGTAATGGCAGTCCATTTGAAGCCAGAGTTTCTAAAAGATGCAAGTACCAAGAAAATATCAAATACAGTATCTCACAAAACTGAGTAAACTGCTCACATTTTTGTGAATGTTTTATTACATCTTTTCATGGGACAATGCTGAAGATACAATGTAAAGTAGTCAGTGTACAGCTTGTATAACAATGTAAATTTGCCCCTCAGAATAGCTCAACACACAACCATTAATGTCTAAACCCCAGGCAACAAAAGTGAGTACACCCCTAAGTGAAAAAATTTCCATATTGCCATTTTACCTCCCTGGTGTCATGTGACTCATTATTCGATGCTATATATTAGGGTTAGCATTGCTGCAGAGGTTGTAGGGGTGGGGGATCAGCCTATAAGTGCTCAGACTATACACTGCACACTGCATTGGTCTGCATGGCTGTCGTCCCAGAAGGATGATGCACAAGAAAGACCACAAACAGTTTGCTGAAGACAAGCAGGATAAGGACATGGATTACTGGAAACATGTCTGAGATCTGATGAGACCAACGTAAATTTTCAGATGGTGTCAAGCGTGTGTGGTGGTAATCAGGTGAGCATTACAAACAAGTAGTGTGTCTTACAGTCAAACATGATGGTGGGAGTGTCATGGCTTAGGGCGGCATGAGTGCTGCCGGCACTGGGGAGCTACAGTTCATTGAGGGAACCATGAATGTCAACATGTACTGTGACATACTGAAGCAGAGCATGATCCCCCACTTATCAGAAACTGGACTGCAGAGCAATATTCAAACATGATAATGACTCTAAACACACCTCCTTGCTAAAGAAACTGAGGGTAAAGAAGGAAGGTGGAGGAGTGCAAGGTCTGTAACTTTTACAAGCTACATGATGTCGTGGAGGAGTGGAGGAGGATTCCAGTGGCAACCTGTGAAGCTCTACTGAGATCTATGCCCAAGAGAGTTAAGTCAGTGATGGAAAATAATGGTGGCCACACAAATTATTGACAATTTGGGCACAATTTGGATACTTTGACTTAGGGGTGTACTCATTTTTTGGTGCATCCCTAATGACAAGGCTAAGAATTTCTCAATATAATATCTGGTAAAGGTTTTCCCACGATTCTCTCGCCCCTAATCCACCGTCTCCAGTGTGTTATGAATTATGATAACATCCATGGGCACAATTAACAATGCGGAGAAGCTTTCTAAGGGAAGTGAAGGGCAAAGGAAAGCAGGCATTACCCGTGTGGAGTGTTGGAGAAAGCTAAAGCGGAAAAAGGCTCTGATGCCTCAGATCTGCTGCCAGGCCAATATGAAAGAGTACAAACAACAAACGCTCTCATTAAGTCATGACATTTTCAGCCTCATTCACTGCCATTTCTGCTACAAGGACTTTTTCTCTCCTCTCCTGTCTCGCTGTCTTTTCCTTTCAAGTGTTGAAATTGCTCAGAAAAAAGAGTGTTTGACAGTGAGGCCAGTGTAATGCGGCTGTTTAACAGGCCAGAATTTTTGAAAGAGGTACTGAGCTTTGAGAATGAGATGATGTACCTCAACATCTGCACAGCTGTGTGTGTGTGTGTCTATTTTCCTCAGTCAAAGGGGCGGGATGAAGGCTGGTATTGTTGAGTACAGTGTGGGAAAACACTTCACGTCCTGCTCCAGTCTGCTGTACGATGAATAAGCAGCCTGTATAAAGAACTGCGCTGTGACTCACTCTGCTCTTTCCATTTATTGCCTTTGTTCACACACTCCGCTCCACCTGAACACACACAAACACATACACACATTCTCTGAATTATGACATTCTGACCAGACCCAAGTAACAGTTTACATAGTGCAATCTTATTGTTGGATGATTTGACAGACCCCCTCCTGGGCTAAGGACCAGGCCCTGTTTAGCACATTAAGCTGCATGATGGGTCCTGAGCTGTGCTTGCACATCGCTAGTGTTTCTAACCTAATATGCTTTCTGCACAGCTAGCAGGCTCGTCCATTTTGTTCTTTAGTGGACACGAGTTTTTAATTGGTTTGTATCCCAAGCATTCTACCCCAGACTGAAATAGTATATGATCATTTTCCTGAAGCATGTTGTTAAATAATTGGTGAAGTTCTGTTTTTTAGTATTGACACAACAGAAATCAGTGTGTGTATGTGTGTGAAACCTAATTAAAGCACTGCACAACAACTCCAATTTAGTTACAGTTAAGTTAATAATATTTACAGAGATTTGCAGCTCGGGACAGAGCAGTGCCGTGTTAATCTGAGCAATGAGGTTTGGTTCATTTCCAGTCGCCACAGACCACATTACACTCCAACACATGACCAATAATAGTCCAAACCCTGTCAAACTTGGAACATCTGTCACACTGAGCCTGACCAAATTATCAGGAGAGTCCTCCAAAACAAACACAAAAGCCAAAGCCGAGAGCAAGGCCCATCCACCGGGTCACCTGAAAATCTGTCGAAACCATGGGAAATTATTCCCTCGTACCTGCACAACCTAATAAAGAATGCAGAGGCGTTTGAGCCAAACGGACGCCTGGATGAAAGGCAAGGTAATAAGAAAGAATAAGTGTTTTTGGCTGCGTGACTTTTTCCATAAAGAGCAGGGAGTGAAGGGAGAGCGCCTGCCAAACCGCGCACGACGGATCCAAGAACCAAACCCTTCAGGGGAATTACTTCAATAACAGTAATTGTGCTGTTTTTCCTATATGACTTCTCATACAAGGATTTTATTCAAATACTTCTTCCATGTTGCCTCTAATAATGCTGTCAATAGCACGTGTACAGCTTACAGCATATTTTATTGCAGACTACTGTAGCTGTGCTGCACTTAATATCCTGGTGCAAAATTCATACTGGCAAATTACAGTAAAGCAGCGCCGCATGTCTCGCTTCCCTTTAATGACAGATGCCAGGCCTAAAATAAAATGCTTAGTCATTCTGACAACTCTTAAAGGTCAAAATAACCAATTGAGTGGCTCCATTTTGATCAAATATGACAGCAAAAGCTCTGCACAAGCAGTGTGTGTGCGTATGTGTACGTGTGTGAACAGGCTATAATAAACTTCATGAGCAGTGACTCTAATTTCACGATGTTCTCCAAAGGGACGAACCGAAATGATGAAAAGTTGTATTTAGTGGCTTTCAGGGTAATATTTCCATTTCAAAGAGGACTCTTATTTATGCTTCAAGTGCAGCACAGGCCATTCCTACACAAGCTTTCAGAGTGTCGAGTTTCCTGCAGGCTGTTTCAGCATTGTGCTACAGTGCTGTTGTTACAGTGCTTAGGATTATTAGAAGCCCCCCACCCTGACCCTCCTATGGGACTCCTTGTGATTGGTTCCATATGTGGGCCCGCACCACTGCAACTGTAGCATGTAGTGTTGCACTCATGGGAAAAAAGTACAACAGCACTTTTTCCCTTCACCCAGATGGTCAGATATACTTTATAAGGACAAAGACTGCGGAGCTTGTAAAGGAAACATTGTTTTTCTTTTATCAGGTACTATCGCCTTGGCACAGTCTGTGAACTAATATTGGAAGCAGCTTTGGTACCCAGCGCACATCGCTGTGTTCCACTTTAAAATGTCACTCGCACCCCATTTGTATTTTCATATTATTGCTAAAGTGAAACCAGATGTGACGAACATTGTATTGAAGACGGTCCAATGGCTCCATTTGGGATTTCATTTAACATTTTATCATCCAGGCTAGTAGTTTTCTCAGCCTTCAGGCGACACACATGACTTTGATTACCTGACTGGGAGGAATAAAGAAAGCATATATATACACTGACCTATCACGGTCTGGTATTTCCTCAAAGAAAAGTGGATATGTGTTTGGAACCTTCTGCTTAGAGTCATTTGTTCTGATCAAGTTCAATTCCGTATTCAGTTTGCAACTGATCTGCTGCAGACACCGCAGATGATTTAATTGCAGCAATAAAACTATTTATCAGTTTGGCAAGTCTTCTTCTCCAGCAGACTGCTCCATACACTGTCATCATTCCAGCCTCCAGCACAAACCCTGGGAAAGGAGAAGACAGACCTTAAAAAGCACACATCCATTTTCTCTTTGATTAGCCTGCTTTGTAAAATGCACTTGAGGCTCTGGGGATACATGTTTATATTGCTGAAGTACCAAAACTGAAGTGGCATCCAAACAGAAGTTCAATTACTACACAGAAAAGACCAATGGCAGGGGAACGATTACGGAGAATATATACTCAAGCTGAAGGACTTTCACTGAAAAAGAACATTTTACTTTAGAGAATTTTCCACTAGTAGTGGAGATTCTCTTCTGAGTAATTACTTAGTTTGCAGAAGCGAATCCTAGTTTTCTAAAAAACACTCTAGTGACAATGGGCTACATTTCACTGCTTCTTGAGATATGGGACAAAACAGGTTTCCAGGCATCTTTACACATTTTTATATATTTTGCAAATATACTAGTTTTATATACAAGTTTTATATGTTTTTTTTATTAGAATTACTTTACCACATAACTTCATTTATATAAAAAAGTTAAAGTTTAAAGTCTTCAGGTGTCAGGTGCTGGGGTTCTGCGACTCTTTTTTACTAATCTTTATTACTAAGATTTATTAAATACATTGTATTTATTTCACACTATTTAAAATCATTTTTAAATGTCTTACATTTGCACATTTAATATTGAACATATAAAGGAAATTTTGTAAGAAAGAAGACTTAATTGCATGTATTTGTTTTTTAATACATAAACTCAATATAAAGAATAAAAAGTAACATTTTGCTTAGAAAAAGGCCAAAAACTTTCATATGATGGAGTTGACAATTACAACAGTGTTGATGGAGATGTAAATTGACAAACATTTTATTGACAATGGATTGAGATCTGACAAGTTATGAAATAGTGATCTGAACTCTGAGATCACAACAGACTAAGAAAAGCAGGTAATAAATAAAAGTTAATGTTTTGAGTAAATGTAGTATATGCAGGATGCCACATCTGTAACATTGGGGTCTGGTCAGTATCACAGGGTTACTGTTGTCAGGTTTGTGTCGTATCCTGTGTCCGTGCAATGGTAATGTGTATCACCCGTGTATCAACTGTTGCCTCAGGGTATAAGTAGAACCTGAGGTCAAATGTTACAGGTCAATGTTTAATATGCGTATGTTTGATGTGCGTATGTTTGATGTGCGGATGTTTAATGCTCATATGTAATGTACCTAGTAGAGTTCCTTATGTTTGATGTTTGTATTAGAAGTTCTGTTTTCATTGAGTATTTGATTTTTTAAAAAAAGATCAACCTTTCCTGCAAATCCTTCCAACCAACCCAGCATATGTTACACAATCCTTCCCATGTGTGTCCTTCCTTCTTCCAGTGAAACTACAAGAAATGGTCAAAAACTCACCTGAACATAAGCAGATGAAATGGAAGTGACTTTTGTTTTTTTTCAGCATTTATCTGAAAAAGTTATGTGACATCCAGACTTTTATATCAGGTACACAGTCTTATATCTTGCTTAGTTTATGTTTGTCATCTGAATGGGCTGATACTTACAACTGCGTAGAAGTAGAAACAAATCCCATGATTATAACTGACTGTTCCCAGTGAAAGCGTGTGTAATGTGATCAGTCCTAAGACTGATCCTTGTGGGACTCTTTACCATTCACCACAGACTGGAAACAGTCAGTCAAATATGATTTAAACCAACATAGGGCTGTTCCTGTAATCCCAACCATGTTCTCTAGTCTGCTAATAGAAATAAAGTGCAGTGAAGTCAGCAGACAGTAGGAGATCATTTAATATGTTTACTAGGGCTGTTTCAGTGCTATGATGAGGCCAAAAACAATGATTTTTATAAATATGAGCTAAAATCTTGAACATAAAAGGTAGGTTGCAGATTAGTCTATAATTTGATAGATTCCATTGGTTGAGACCGGGTTTCTTAATCAGTGGCTTGAGCAGAACTAGTTTAAAAGCTGTTGATTTACACCCATTGCTGAGTGAGGAGTTTTTTATTACTAAAACATGCTCAGTTATTACTTGCCTGATTTATTTGAGTAGTTTGAGAGTTAAGGGAGCAGCTGGACTTTGATGAAGATAAGCTCAGTCTGCTGGACTGGAGTAAAGGAGACCAGGATGTCTGTTGTAACTTATTGTTCTTCTAAATCTGTATCAGATGAGACGGGCAGTAGGCTTGGTGGGATTAATGGTGGTAACTGAATTTGATCTCTGATGTTTTCAGTTTTATGAAGTCATCACTGCTGGATCCTGCATGTATCTGGAGCTCAGTTCCTCTCTGGTTCTTCGTGAGTTTAGAAATTGTGCTGGTTTATTTTTTTATTAGATTCTATAAGAGAGGAGAAAGACGCTGTTTGAGCTAATGTTATTGTATTCACTAAAATTCTCTTTCCAGTCCAAATGGAATGATTCTTATCTTCTCTGTCACCAGTTACTCTGTCACCAATTTCATCACATGCTGCTCTGAGGTGCAAATATGTTCATTCATTTTTGAGAATTTAGAGTGTTTCCTAAATAATCTGTCAGACTGAGTGTTGAGTGTTAGATCTGGGAGGCTACTGGCAACCTGAGAGGCATTGTTATCAAATGGCTGACACGTGTGTGAGGAGAAGTGCTATACATTCATTAAGATGGAAGTTGCATATTATAAGATAATGATCAGAGAGATGTTTGGTCTGTGGAAGAATGTTCTCTATATCAACTCCTAGGGTCAGAATTAGACTGAGGGTGTGGTTGCAGTAATGAGTAGAACCTGTTACATTCTGAGAAAAACCTACAGAATCAAGGATTGATACTGATTTAATTTTCATTATCAAAATTATTATTCTCATTAAAGACAGCTAGGTTTGCTAGGAACTCTAGGAATTCTTGTAGGAATGTTGTGTACTTAAAAGAAAATACATTTTTTATTGTTTCTAAATTGATAATATTAAGAAAGAGAATTTTAAAAGAAAGAATTGCCTGTTTTCTGATTAATAGCTGCAGTATTTTTATAAACTAGGGTTGTGTACATTGTTAAAGCTCATAGTGGTCGTCTTGTTGACTGCACTCATCAGGTCTTAAAGGTTACTCACCTTACAGAGATTTCTATAGATCCTTTTTACAGTATTATGTACAGTAGATGATGAAACACCTACATTCTTTGTAATCTTATGTTGAAAAATATTTTTAAGAAGATAAGAGAAGTCTTTATTGAACCATAGGTAGGAAAGTTGGTTTATACGGCAAAAGAGCAGCAGAGATGGTAGCAAAAAGTGAAGAAAAGAAAATCAATAAATTAAAAAGTTACAAGTAAGTAAGTAAGAAATATTTTCAAGCAAGTAAAGTAAAATAGTGAAGAAGATAATGTTGTGTTGAGATGTAGCTGGGTTGCAGAAAAAATGTTACACAAGGTGAAGGAAACATTAGAAATAAGAACTAGTGCACAGTGTAAATATTGCACAGCAAAAATATTGCATGTGAGGAGATTTCACATGTCAGTCCATGGCATAGGGATGAATGTGAGTGTGTGAGCCATGACCCATCTTTGCTTGCAGAGGCTTAGCCTTTGGTTGATGCTCTTTTAACACACAGTCATGGTCCCTTCACTTGTTACTAGCTCATCTGCTTGTGTGTCTTGCAGGTGCAAAATGAAAAAAATGTTAGCATTTACAAAATACATTTAAGCTGATGAGTAAAACATTGTAAATATTTTCTTTAACATTTTATTATCTAAATAAAAATATGAGACATGGGGTTTGACATGGGGACAGTATTTAACCATCACTGCTGTTTCTGCCCAACTTCAATTTTATATAAAAATCAGCAATGGTGCTCTGCTTGCAAGTTTTTTGACTAGATAATTGCCTTTTCAAGAGCATTACATGGTTATGGATCGAGTTTTTACATGACCATTCTTCAGCAAGGCTCAGCTCTGTGTTTGTAGGATTGCTAAGAAGGAAAAGAAACCTTCTTTGACAAAAAGAAGTGTTAATGCACTAATCTATTGTAGTTTTTGAGTCATTAGAAGGAAATCTTTGATGTACCGGTATTCTCACTGATCATGAAGTGAATATTCCTGCTGTGAGTGGCTGATGGAAAGAAGAGGGGCTCTACTACAGGATATTGATCCTAAATGACCCACAATAGACCTCAAGAGGTGCAAGCTGATGATCATCATCACAAACTGTGGCCAAACCTCAAAAGAGCAGTGCATGCAAGACCGCCCAAGAATCTCACAGAAAAAGACCTTTTGCAAGGAAGGATGTGCAAAAATCACCCAAAAAAAATGAAAAGTCTGTTTCCACTGGCTTTAAAACACACTATGATACTTGTCAAAGGGGGTGTTACTACTGATCCTGTAGTGTGTCAACGGTACCACCTTTTCTTTTTCACTCTAAAATTATACAAAACAAAGAATATATATATACAGGGGGTACTTGACTTATGGTAGGGTTTGTTCCTCATCAAGTGATGTAACATAAGTGTCTGCTGTGTTTTGCCCTGGTGTCATTCCTGTCCACCAGAGGGAGACATTCTTCCACCTGTATTGCATTTTTTGAGCGTTTTATTAAAGGTACTTTCACTTTCACTTTTCACATTCAAAACGGGGTTTGGGGCAGCGTCATAACCGTGAATTTTCTTAAGTTGAGTACGTCGTAAGTTGATGACCCCCTGTACTAAAATATACTAATCTTGTTTTCTTTGAACTCTGATCTTTTAAAGGTTTGAACAACGGGGCTGTGTTTACCATTATGCCTTTTGTAAAACCTTGAACAGGGTGAAGCAGTAAGTCCAAGTGTAATTTCAGTTATACAGTACAGTGGGAAAAGTTGCCGTCCTTAGCTGGATGGTGAGGCTCATCAACACAAAACATGAAGTTAAAGTTCCTCTGAAACATGACTACACTGTCACTTTCCATCAGATGCTGTAGATTAATTAACTGCGCCTCCACTACTAAATCTCATGACAGGAAGTGTCTCCTCGGTGGCAACCTGTTCTCCTAAATCCACAGGTGTCAGTTTTGAACAGTACAAAAAAACAAATGGTGTGCAGAGAGCTCAAGCAGACTGTGACTGGAATGACGCATGACAGGCCATCTGCGGTGCTGTGTCACCCTCAGCACCTTTCAGAATCATTTGGGTTATTTCCTTGTGACATCAACTGGTGTGTTACTTCAGCCCACATCCAAATCTGTTAGTAAATTTTTATGGAATTTGCTGTGAAAATGAATGGACCGGGCCTCAGGGGCTGCAGACCGTTTTCATTTATTTTTCACTTGCAGCAAGGCCTTTTAAATGACTCAGTAAGGGTCTGCTTCACTGCCCTTAGCCAAGAGCTCAGACAGATACGCCAGAGGCAGTAATAAGAACGAGACCTGAGCCGAGTAAACCACATTCCAACATAGCCAACAAAATTCTGATTGAACATCAACTGTAATGCAATGTTCTTCCCTTCTTCAGGGTATAATCACTACATACACCCTTACAGAATACACAATTTTTTGGAAGTGGGCTTTACACATGCAAAGCATATCAATGCAAGTATGATCAAGACCACATTTACAACAGACACATTGTCCATTAAACACCAGCTGTAGTTCTTCTCAAACCTAACCCTTTTTCTATTCCAAAATAGCTACAAAAGTATATGATGAATTTTGGAATGAAACTCTTCATATAAATTCCCACCAATTTCCATGTTTATGTTTTGTTTTAGAAATGCTAATTTGTTAATTTCAGTAAATAAACAGCAATCAATGAAATGAATTTAGGGTGCCAAAACCTTTACATATGAATCTATAGTGTCTGAGTCAGAAAAGAGCTTGTTTCTGTGAAATGTTGGGCTTGCAGGAGAAGAATTAAACCTTGAAGTAACTTTTAGTATGACTTTATTCTAAGAATTAGTGAAAGTGATTATTTGTCATTGTGAACACACCACTGCACACAGTGCAACACAACGAAATTTGACTCTGCATTTAACCCATCACACGTGGAGCAGCGGGCAGCGATCAACAGCGCCCGGGGAGCAGTGAAGTGGGGGCGGTACCTTGAGTACGTTGCTCAAGGGTTCCTCAGTGGTGCCCAGACTGAGACTTGAACCTGCGACCTTCAGATCTCAGGGGCAAAGTCCTAACCACTAGGCCACCACTGTAATAACTTACATTTCTATATTCATGAGCTTAAGACTGAAGCAAAATGATTTTAAAATAAGCACTTTATCATGGTGTTCTAGCATCACCTATAAATTCAATGTATCTGAGAGTAATAAATGCATTGTTAAACAATTATTTGAAATATCTGTCCAATAATATTTTTTATAAGCAAATACTTATATTCCTACATTATTATGCCTAATTCTAAATAATACAGACCATTTTTATTGGTGCCACCATCAAGACATTTCAGAAAGTTTAAAATGGAGACGCAATGATGTCTGTTATAGCGCCTGTTAGGAAGACCCTCAAAATCAAAATCAAGAATACGTTATGGTATAAATATTGACCCTTAGCCTGAACTATAGGTGCAACACCAGTTTATCTTAGGATGGTGCTGCAGTGAACTTATTTACCCAGGTAAACACCAGCTGTCCAATCATAGCTTAGACACTGGGCATGAGAACTTCAAACTGGTCTACACCTTTACAGGTGGAGGTGTACACAGGGAACCTTTTACTTAAAGATGAACCCTTTTTCTAAAGCATGTGGTTAAGCAAATAATTACTCAGTGTGGCTGAGCATGTTCTGGGTAATTGTTAACTTGTCTGATTTTGCAGATTGGATTAAAACCATAAAACCTTAGTGAACTATACAGCAAACTGCCAACAACATTATTTGCATTCAACAAGACAGAAGGTGGTTTACACTCTAAACATTACAGTTAATACACACACACATCTTACCTGATCTAATGGTTAGAGATTTGTACCTAAAGTGTCGCTGGTTCGACTTTCTGAACCAACCAATGGCATTGAGCAAAGCATCTAACCCTCACTGCTCACTGATTTTTGTGGGCAGAATGCAGAAACGAAGGACTTCATAGAGAATAATAAATATAAACTAATGTGCAAACTGCTCGCAGAAGAGCAGAGGCCACCAACCCCAGGTTTGGAGATCTTCCAGAGTCTAGACTTTCCACACTTAATAACGTTTTGCAGCTGTGTCTGATTGACTGGATCAGATGCACTAGGGCAGGGGCGGCATTTTAGATGCAGGTTGGAAGTAAACTAAGCAAGAACCTAGATCTCCAGGAGGAGGACTGGGGACTGCAGCAGTAAAGTGCTACATCTTTACTTCCATGATATATAACTTGAACAAGTTTTCTGAATCTTCATGCTTTAAACTGTGTTAAGCTGACAAGAGAGTATGATGTGTCTTTAAGTATAGTTTCAAATACACACAAGTTTGTCTGAAGTGCTCCTCTGAATTTAGCAGAGCAATGTGTTCCATATTAAAAGCTCACGATTTTGTACGACCCCTATGCTTATTACAAGTAGCAGCTGTAGTAACTGGGATCCTTAAACACTCTATATTACATTTCTCATATTAGGCAGACACAATTATAAAGCATTTGCTGGCTATTGTATAGAAACCCTTATAACCTAAAGCAGTGCTGGTCTACTGGTTTGCCCCTGGGTTCAGAAGGTTGCAGGTTCAAGTCCCAGCACTGCTGAGGTACCCTTGATGCTCCCTGGCACTGTCGACAGCTGCCCACTGCTCCACAGGCGCAGGGTTTTAGTGTTGGGTCAAATGCAGAGGTCACAATTACAATTAATCACTTTCATGTCACTGCTGCATCTCTGTGTGGTACACGAGTTGCACTATTGCAGACAAGAAGACACTACAGCGGGTCATCAACACAATCATTTGTCACCCTCTTCCCTCCTAAAGGAGCTCTAATACCTCCCTCTGTCTGAGGAGCGCATGCAGCATCCTGAGAGACACAGGCAGGAAATTCAAGGCGCTGAGGTCACAGACAAACAGGCTTAGGGGCAATAACCCTCATCAATGCAAATATGCAAATGTCGTACACTATTTTTTTCCTCTGCACATAATGCACATTACTTCTACACATCCATATGGATACACTGTACTTCAGTGTGCAAACTGTTTTACAGTTTTATATTATAATCCTGCAAATCTTGTTTTTATTATTGCATATATATATATATATGGGGGGGGGGGTGCATGCTGGTGCCACACGGCCCCCTGGGATTTCTATTTTGTGTGTTTGGGACTGTGTTTTGGGGGGTTTACTTGTGTTTATTGTGGGCTTTTGTGTATGTATGTGTTTGCAGTGTTTTTGTGTGGGGTTAGGAGTAATGGGTGTACACGACTGTGTATCCTGCCTTTATTAAACAACAGTTTAAGGAAAAACTCTCAATGAGTCACAGGTCACAAATGCGCACAGTACCAGACCATGTCATGGCTTCTTGAACATGAAATTCAGGACTTATCACTGACAACTTCTATTTTTGTGAACATTTTAAATGAATTATTTCAACTATGTTTTTTACATAATCCACACATGGAGATTCAACTGGAGTTGTGTAAAAAGAGGAGCATCAACCCTGGACATCACCACTGTCCTCCTTTGATCAATTGTTTTTCCAGCAGCTGAAGTTGCGTTCACTGCAACAATGCTGTGGGCAATGACACTTAGTTTGGGGCAAGAGAGATTTTTTTGTGCTGACATGACCAAACTTGACCTGAACACAAGTAACATTTCGAAATATTTGTCTGAACCCGGCCCGACCCATTGGGTCCCGTCCGGTTCCGTCAGGCAGCCATGATCTAATGGGGCTTATCTTACACTTTTAAAACATAAACGAGCATTTTCTGCAGCTTATAGAATGGGGCGGCTTATAATGTGGGACAGTCTATCTTTGGGGAAATACATTAAACAGCAAAAAATATAAATTTTTAAAGCAAAAATTTTAAAACTGTTCTGGAAGTTATATAACATCATGGCCATTATTACCCTTATCAATATAAAAATATTTTAGTCTAAGTGTAAAAGTAGTCCCATACTAAACATGCTAATGGATCTACTTTCATTTCTTTTCCATTTACATTTGGTGTCATGACTGTTTAAGATTTCGAATGATTAAAAAAACACAGAAATAAAGACACAAGGTTTTGTTTAAACAACATTAATATGTTTCTTTATCATATTTAAGTATTGTAATGTTTGGGCATGTAAGACATTGTATTAATACTAAATTGCCACTTATATAGTCCCATGAAAGTTGGCATCTTGGAAATATGTACATCCAGCTACGTGTTTGAAAAAAAAACCAATACATTGTGATTTTCTGTATATCAACATTGTTTTATTTTTATCTGATTAATCTTATGCAGCAACTTAAAGTGCAGCACTGCTCCAGCAAATGCGCCCATTTGGCCTATTTAGAAAGCTCAACACACTAACAGTAGATATGTCACTCCATATCATGGAGAATATTGTCTGCAGGGCATTTTCAACTCTGAGCTCCTAAGAGGAAGTCACTTCTGGCAGCTGTCTGACAATTGTAACACTTGAGAAGGCTGTCGAACCTTTGAGATACAAATACAACACAAATCTAGTCTGTGGGTGGTTTCTGTCAATCTGGACGTGGCTTCCATGCCACCTGACACTGCACTGAGTCAGTCCTTACACGTGTTGCCCCCACCTCCAGGTAGGCTGGAGGTAAAGGCTGGCAGCCATGTTTAACCAGGTAGGCTGGAGGTAAAGGCTGGGCAGCCATGTTTAACCAGGTAGGCTGGAGGTAAAGGCTGGGCAGCCATGTTTAACCAGGTGGGCTGGAGGTAAAGGCTGGGCAGCCATGTTTAACCAGGTGGGCTGGAGGCAGACCAGGAGCTCCTGTAGATCAGCACTGCTACAATGTAGCTAATGAGGGAGGAATGTGTAGAGATTATTGAAATTCGAATTGTTAATAATCACAAATTCACTTCACTCTTTGGTCAATGACAAAGACTTGGACCAATGGATCCCAAATCAGAAGCATCCGGTTCTCCAGAGGTTCTTTGCTGTGCTGTACTGTGCACGACACCCGTCTGAATGGCACTGATGCTAAATGGATTTCTCGAAGTGAAAAAATATTAAAGGTCAATAAGAAAGTGCTTGGCCTCACTACAGCTGGAACTTCTGTTCTGTTCTGTTTGTTATCAAAGGAAAAGCTTCAAGAACTTAATCAAACATCTTGTACTGTACATAACTCCCTCCTCACCAGGGAACAGAGACAAGTTCCTTTCATTACATATTTCTGACACTTCCAGGTGTATTTATATTTAGCATGGTGTTGAAGTGAGTGGGAAGCCCTTTCTAAAGGACCATCCTACTGCTTTATTCCGCTCCCTCGAACCAGGGCTTTCAGATCCTCTCTAGACCTTGCGTCCTCTCTTGGACCCTATAATAGAAGAGGCGTTTTCAGTCATGTGCTCTTCATTTGCTTGTGTTTGTGAAGAGAGCAAAACTTTCAAGGCAATAAACAATACTATTGTTCACCTCCGACAGCAAGGCACCATGAGACCTAGGGGCCAGTTCACAGGACATCAACAACTGTCTTCATTCAGAATAAGCCATGTTATTATGGGGGAGAGTGTGTTCCTCATTTTCTCACTGTTAGGATGCTTCAAGCCTGAACTGTAGGTCTAGCTCCAACAGAAGCTGCGCCACTGAACTTGTGTCCTGAAGTTGTGTAACAGGCACATACAGCTGCAATATTGACACATGTATTGAACCAAAATTTAATTTGTAGACATTTTTTTTTACATAAAAAACCAAAAGTATGTGAATTTGTGCACTGTGTGGTGAATAGTTTCCTAAAGAATCGTACATGAGGTCAGAAATTGAAACCCTCAGCAGACAGTCATGGCAGCAGTGTGTAAATGTGTGTGAACCTCCTCCGCTGATACTTGGTCCAGACTGGTGCGTTGAGTTCGGGCAATAAGCTCATGAAGATTGAGGTCATGTCCTAGAGGAAAAGCCCCGTCGTCTCTGAGCCAAAGCCCAGCTCCATAAACAGCGTCCTCCACCAGAGGGCTTCACACACACACACACACACACACACACACACACACACACACACACACACACACACACACACACACACACAC
>JBBIGC010000104.1:24293685-24306304 GCA_037576955.1 Lepidarchus adonis | reverse complement strand
CACACACACACACACACACACACACACACACACACACACACACACACACACACACACACACACACACAATGAGACAGCAAATCAGCAGTTGAGAAGCACAGATAAAGTGTTGACTTTGAGTAAGTTCCAAGGTCAGAAGAGCTGAGTTTGCTACTGAGTCGACCTCCTGAAAAATATCTCAACCTCAGTCATGCACCTCAGCAGCAATGCAGAAACACACCACTGGCTGCAAGCATCAATCATTTCCATAACTGACCAGTCAAGTGACTATAATCTGATTAATTTCTAAACTGAACAACAACATCACATAGTCTCATGCTGGCCGTCTCGTCTGGTTCACTTGTGGTCCAGCATGGCAGCAAGGTCCCATTTCTCAAAAACACACTCAATGGTGTCTGTAGTGTGGCTTTTGGCATGTAGCGCATCACTACAGACTAACAGTGACTCTGAATTCCTCGAGACAGAGTTATACACAGCGCTCTTGTTTTCACTTACAATGCATTGACTCCAATTACTGTTAACAAATTATGCAATCTACACAACCAAGAGCCAAACCTCCCCCAGCTCTTTAATCCTTAAACATTCCAGTGAACGAATCTTATCAAACACTTAAAACTGTTGAGAAGAAAAGGGCCAAAATGCATATATTTCACTTTGAATTTCATGTCTGATTTACTTAGCTTGTTAAAACCTCAACTATTTTTGTGCAAAATACATCTGGCATTTCCCACGAGGTTATTTTTCCTGTCTGGCGGTTTTCCTGTGGTCCTTCTGAGTCAACACTGCGCAAAATACCTCGGACTCTTCATTAGAAAACATACGTTTGCTCTTGTACGTGCCAAGCTAGTGTGGTGGAATGACACTTTTACTGCCGTGGCTAAATCTGGCTGATAAGGGGATATAATAACAGTGTGTGAACAGGGATCACAACACTCTTGATGGTTTTCAACAAAAATGACAGCTTGAGGCATGTTCTAATGATCCCTGTGCCAGCAGCTGCTCTGTATCTTTTTTTTTCTTTTGCTTTTAATGAACAGTTGTAGGTCTAGTCAACTAAGCAAGCGGCGCCTTATGGAAAAAAATGCACTGCAGATTTACTAGAGGAACTAAAGTAGCCTGAGTTTCTCTACAAGGGAAGAAAGCAACACCGAATAAAGGCGATGGTGAAATTGTATACCATAGTGGACTGCACTGGTGATTAATAGCTGGTGCTGTATTGCACCAACAGATTAACCGAGCACAGCTGCTGAGTGCAGGACTAACACTGGCAGCTGTGCCATCAGGCCTAGCAACAGTGGTCCTGTCATCCCGCCCGCAACAGAGTCTTTTCTGTCATTTGAGAACAACACATTGTCAAGAACGTTCCTAATTGGTATTCAAGACTTGAAAGATTTCAGGTTCCTCATGTTGCTTTTTTTAAAACCATGTCTGTTTTCACTGTTTCATTCAGCTTTTTTCTTGCGCTCTGCACAAACATGCTGATACAATCAAACCCTAGTTAATGAATGATTTCACTGGCTAAAAATATCTCACTTTTGGACCCCCCTCCCCTTCTGTTTTTTTTTACAGCAACACATGCAGTGTGTCCTCTCTGCCTCAGGGTGTCACTGCACTCAAAGTTGTCTTAATTTTTTATTTATCTTTTTATATATATATCCTGGATTGGTGCAGGAGGTACACCCACACAGCCTGACAGTTCTTGTTGGATTCACAGTACAGTACAAACCACTTTCCCCAGATATTCCACCTAGCATTAGCATACGTGCCTTCAGCGCAGTTAGCACTGTACAGGTTAGCGGCTAGCTTAAAATACTTCTTTCTTTTTCACTGTAGTGCCTCACCACAGATATAATACAGTGACGTCGGGGGATTGGTTGATTTAAATATAAATATACACTTGCTTTTCATACAATTTTCATTTCATCCCACTGTATAAGGAGAGAGTGCAATACTTATAATCACATTTGCATTGGTGTAAAGGGTAATTTTCCCCATTCACACTCCTGCCACGTTCAAAGACAAACTTCCCCTATTTTATTCATAGATTTTCAGTTGTTGAGACACTAGCATTCAGTGGTTTGAAGTGAAATGATGGATTTCACTTCAACATTTTGGTTTGTGTACAGCAGTGGTGGTAGAACTCAAAACCACCAGTGAACATAGACTCATCTTCTGAGTGTTTTATATCTAATGCTGACCGTAACTTACTGGGGGAAAACACTAAAGGTTTCATTCAGGTGGTCTTACTCTCACAATGCCTGCCATGAAAAATTATGTCTCAGAATTTAGACAATACATTTGGAATTAAACATGGCCGCTTTGGTATCATTTTTGTGCATTAAGTTTCTGCTAATGTATATCTTTTAATGTATTAAACGCTTCTTATCATTGAACAACTGAGTTAGTATATCTCCCTAGAGCATCTAATCACTCTGAAAAACTTTTAATCATGACCATTACATTACGCAGACACTGAAATATCAGTGGAGTCCCACTTTAACAAGCTCTTCCAACGTGATTATCAGAGAGGTCATTTTTTTTAGCAATTCTTTTTAGATAACAGGCAAACATATCTTCAAAATTAAAGACAAGTAAATGTCACTTCATGTGCTGTGCTGTACAGAAAAACATAGCGTCAGCTGCCACATGGTCCGGAGATATGATGTTCTTGGCAGAATGTCAAATGACATTCAAAACAGTCCCTCACAGATCAGCAGGAGGACTAAACTACAAGCTTGGCGTTCCAGAGTGGAAATGTTTTGTGAACAATTTCCACCTGATGTTTCTTTTAATAATGAAAACAGTAGAAGCAGGAAATACTGACTCGTGTCCGTTCTCCGTCTCTTCTGAGTCAACACAAGTGACAAACTGTGAAAGTGAGAAAGCAGTATTTTAAAGGAGGCTTGTTAAATAGCTTCTCTTTGCAAATACCCCAGTGTCTGTCTGCTCACAGTTACTACCGAAATGCATCAAATAAGCTTTCTTTGTGTGATAACACACGGCTGGGCAGACCCTCGTTTGGGGCCTCTTCTTAAACCCAAACTCGAGGGGCAAGCAGCTTGTAATTATAAGCTGCTGTTGATCCTAACTAAATTTGATTCAACCACTAGAGGGTGCTTGAAAAGCTTGGAAAAACAGTGTAGTTATTTAAGGTTGACATGTTGCTCTCAAAATGTATTGGATGTATTATTAAGGCCGCTTGAAGTGGTAGGCTGCATTTCAATCGCACATATTTGCTGCGGCCTACCCACATGGCTTCTATTACATACACTGCTCCTGACATTCAGAAACCAACATGTAGCCAAAGCGCATTTAGCCATCTTTTGTAGCATGATCTAAACAAGATGAGGTAATAAACTGTTTAAAATGAAGGTTTGATAAAAGAAATCGGACAGTCTAACAATCTAAATTAACTATGTGCAAACTTGTGTTGACACAAAACTGTAAATACATTTAATATAATTAGCTCAGTGCCTTAGACTATAATTTCAAAAAGCTCATATAACCGGCTCATGAAGTTTCTTTTTTGCTCTTAGTACTGTACTTAAAAACAAACACACAAGCAAGCAAAAATTATATCAAATTTAAGTCAATCACAAGTGAGACACTATTAGGCAGCAAGGGAAGAGCTATTAGCAGTACATTTCAAAGTAAAAAAAACAAAAAAACACTAACATCTGCCAGACCTGAACTCTAACCTCTAAAGGCAGCTGGCTGTGACAGTCCAACACTGAGAGGTACTTTTAGTGCTCTTGACAAACATTCTAATTATGGAGGCTTCGAAACTCCCAATGCTTATTACAATTCAAATGACCATGGTAAACTAGAGCAGATGTGCAGTGTTGCAAAATGTGGGTGAATACACTTAACAAACTGGGGCTAGCTATATATATTTATATATATATATATTGCCCCAGTTTGTTTTATATATATATATATTTACACACACGCACAAATATATGTATAAAAATACACACATACACACACATATACAGTGCCCTCAGTTTCGACATGATTAAAGTGCATATTTATTTTCATACAATACTTTTAATACCAACCTACTTAATTTCAGGGCATCATAATGTTTGGGACAATTGGCTTCATTAGTGCAGGGATAGGATACATAGGTTTGCTTCTTCCATTTGGAGTCTCTAGTTGCCCTTGTTGCCATACAAAAAATGTAAACTTTTTTTTTGTTTAAATACAATCTCAATCCGTAGCATCTAAGCATGTTTGAGACATCAACTTTGCCGGTTTTCTGGATCAAAGTCATGGCAGAAAACCATGAGATCGCCACAACAGCACTGGAAACATATTCTGAAAGGACCGTTTACACGTTACCATAGTGACCAGAGCCCGTGAGGCACAGAGGACGACGTTACTCTGATTGTTGTTAGCGTATTTCAGAAAGATGCTGCTAATAAATTTACATATAATTACACAGTGGATTCCCACAGTTTTAGTGTTGGTCGTATCATTTTTTGTTGTTTTTATATGCGACACCTTAAATGCCGGTCCGCGAAAATATTGTCTGACGTTAAACCGGTCCGTGGCGTGAAAAAGGTTGGGGACTGCTGGTCTAGAATATGATTAAGAAGAAATAAAGCACTGCTAAACTCTAATCACAAAGGGACTAATAGGAAAAACACTGAAACTCTGTCAACAGCAGGTATGTCTTTGTCAGAGACAACTCTTCATAGAAGAACAGAAATCCTGAGGATACACTGCAAGATATAAACCACAAAAACAAGACGACCAGATTACAGTTGTGAAAAAAATCTTTAAAAGAGTAAAAAAGGTTTTATGGCGAGACAAGGCCAAGATTAATCTGTATCAGAGTGATGGAGAGGAAAGTTTGGAGATGAAAAGGAACTGCCTATGATCCCAGACATAAAAGCTCATCTGTTAAACATGGTGGTGCACATGGTGCACTGTGGTTGCACACTTCTCTTCATTATTGATGTAACTGCTGATTGTAGTAGCACAATGATTTCTGAGATGTATAGAAACATCTTACCTGCTCAAGATCCAGTAAATGCCTCCAAACACTTTAGATGGCAATTCATCATGCAACAAGAAAACTTACTTCTATACTTCTAGAGCAACATGTGTGTTTCTCAAAGCTAAAATTGGTACTAAGTACTAAACATGAAGCTTTAAAATATATAACACTTTGTCCCAAACATTATGGTACCCTGAAATGAGGAGGCTGTTCTACATGGTGAAATTAAAATGTAGATCAAAGTCTGGAATGTGCACTTTAATCACATCTGAATTGTTTGATTTGAAAGAGGACAGAGGTAAATCAAAGAAAAATGTGCCGTTGTCCCAAACATTATGGATGGCATTGTATATTAAAAATCCATTTCCAGAAAATATTAATTTTTCATAAAATGCAATTATATATTAAATACACAAGTGTGTGTTTCTGAAAGAAAGTTTTCAATGATCAACTTAAATGTATTTTTTAAATATAAACAAATTTAAAATTACACTTCTGCAAGACACTCACAAATATTTAGGACAGATGTGTGTTATATCACCTCTCCTTCTAATTATAATCATTATTCATTTAGGAACTGAGGAGACTAGCTGTTGGAGTTTTGCAAGTGAAATATTTGCCTATTGTTGCTTTATACAGGACTTCAGCTGCTTAACAGTCTGTAGAGGCATTTGTCTGATTCATGAAGCTCCATACGTTTTAAATAGACAGACAGATCTGCCCTCTGACAGGCCAGTCAGACAACCGCTCTGTGTCTACAAAGCCATGCTGTTCATCAGCAGAATGAGGCACGGCATTGTCTTGCTGAAATAAATGTCAACTTCCCAGGAAATCATACTGCCTTGATGGCAGCATATGTTTATCTAAAATCACAGATATTGGACTAATTTGACCACAGCAATAATTTCTACTGTCTTTTTATCTGAGATGAGCTCAGGACCAAAAAACTCAGCAGTGTCTCTGAATAGAATCAAACTTTGGCTTTGAGTTTCAGGTTGCATTTCTTGAAGAAGGTGGACTTTGTTAAGTTCATGCGACTATATTTATCACAGTAGGATAAGGGGTTTTGTGGAGCATCCTTTGAGGACTTGGGAGGTTTCTACCCTGGTCCTATGGAGACTGGAATTTTGTATATTATCATTTTTTAATATTATGTACCATAGATAATGAAACATCTTTTTTTATAATTGGTTGAGAAATGTTCTTTTTAAACTGACAATTCTTTCATGTTAGTCGAGGTGAGCAATGACCCATTTTTGTTGTCCTTGGTGGACGCTCCTTCTATACCAAATCACCATCCCCTCACATGTTACCAGCTCAAATGCTTATTGTTAAACTTAGTGTTGAATAATGTTTTAAAGTGGCTTAACTTGGACATTCTAAAAAAAACTTTCCAACTTTTCTGAGTGTGTGGCAGGAAATCAAATTCTTAATTTTGTGATATTTACAAAACACATTTAAGTTGATCAGTGAAAACGCTGTAAATGTTTTCTTTGAAATGTTATGTTAAATAAAAGATTTGTTTTATAGTCATACATACCATATTTGATATATTTTCTCTAACCATATTAGTCCTAATCCATACAAATGATGTACTACAAGTTTAAGAAAAATACAGTATATAATTTGTAGAGGATGTGTGCATTCATTCACTTAGACAAAACATCAAAGAGTCGAATGAGGAAATCAGTGTCATTTTCATTGTGGTTTCTGTTTCAGAAGACATACAACTACAACACATGACTGGATAAAGTGACTTTTTAAGTTATAAAACGGTTTATTTCTTATTAAAAATGTTACATAGCAACCTTGAGTGCTACCCCAAACACTGTTGGAGCAAATACATTTCTTGAACTTTTAAGTTTAATTTCTCCTACTAATACATCAAAAAAATTTATTATCCCTAGGAAGATTGTAACTTTAAAATTAGGGTGGTACTTTTCCAAAATCCTTTGTGCAAAAAAAAAAATCTGACTTTTTTTTCTTTTTTTTTGACTGACAACCATCTTCTGGTGTTTCACATCATTTAACACAGACATTTTAAAGAACTGACAACTGCCAATACTGCCAATACAATCCAACATATTTGAAGATTATTTTGAAATCCACTTGCTATACATCTTTCAACATAGACAATCAGGAAGGGCCTTTTGTGTGCTTCACTAAGTGCTCCTAAAACTCCAACCTCTACATCCCCAGGTGTAGTCTTAAACCTTGGTAAATCTCCTGAAAAGATTCCTCTGAGTAAACCATGATCACAAGCGTGTGCCTGCAAAGAAAAAGCCACTGTTTGACACCGAAGTAGTCCTGGACATAGTACTTCAATCCCACCACGAGCAAAGCGATCCCATTTTAGACTTTGCGGTTCAGCGCAGTCCAAAATTACAGTAGCCAGTGAGTATGATACAAAGTGTTTTCAGTTTGCTAGGGTTATGTACAAGCACCTCGGTTCTACATTTGACAAAAACATTCCACATTGCCTTGGCAAATGAGGGAGGGAGCTTTGCTGAGTGTGACTGGAACAGAAGGGGTGCCAGTGGATGGTGGTCAGAAAAGTGTGAAACCTAACTCACATTTTACCATTAATGTTTAAGGTTTTTTCAAGGAAAGCTTAGTTCGTTTTATTTACAGGTAGCCGTGTAACACACCAAACTGCAGTGTTCGGATCTCTTGTAGTTCTTGTGGTTTAAGCAAAATTGAGATCTAACTTGTTTAACCCCTGCAGGCTTGAAATATGAACACACTAAACTACCACACTAATACATAAAAAAGATGCACAGTAAGGATTAATATGCAAAGGTACAATAGTTCACCAAGCAGCTCTCCTGCGTGATGTCAAAATAGTGTTTGAAACTGGAGTTCTGTGGATTGATTGAAATAGCATAGCTGCGATTGCATTGATTTGTCACTCGACGAGTTTATATCCTTTGGGCACCCAGAAGTTCAGTGAGAATTCCTGCTCCTGTGACGGAACATAATACCCTCCACTAACTTCAGCACTCATGCTAAGGCAATCCTTATTCAAACCAGACAATGGACGCCTGCAGACAGCATGGTGAGAACAAGACACAATCAGCCCAGCTGGCCCGGCTTCAAAAAATGTGCAAATCATAAATTTGAGTGGCAAAAAAGGACAGATAACAGAAATAAACTGCTCATGAGTTTAATCGCCTTTAGGACGTGGCTAGCTGAGTGGTCGACAGCCTGACTAAGCTTACTGGAAATAGGGACCATTTGAGTGTGAGTCAGGAGTGTCTTCTAGGCCTCTCCAGTTATTGGAATGTCAGGCTCCTCTATCTAAGAGAGTTTGGTGCTAGGATGAACTGAAGAGAGCTGCGGGGGACTGAAAGCTGGCTGGGGGTTAAGGGCTGACATGGGGTAGAGGCCGTGGTGGATAATGTCCCCGTACGAGGTCCCGACCGGATGTCTGTACAGATGGGCTGGGTTGGCCGCCTGGGCCAAGAACTGTCTCTGCATCATTATGGAATGAATGGCGAATGGGGGCATGAGTGGTGAAATGACAGCCTGGTTCTTCAAGTACTGCAGTGGATGTGAGTAACCAGGAGGGGCATGGGGGCCCAGGCTGTCACACATGTCCTGTACCTGAGATACAAAAGCCCCAGGATACAGTCCTGGGAAGATGGGGGAGTGCAGGGGGAACTTGTGTCCTTCTGCAGCATAGCTGTTGATATGCACCGCATGCGCCGGCTCTGCCGGCTTCACGGACTCGTTGTCAGGCTCCGGGGTCCGCACTTTCACTGTGACGTCTCTGGGTGTAGAGCAGTGCATGGGTGTTACAGCCCTGATCTTCTTTTCTGAATGTCCATTCTCCAGCTCCTCCAGGTTCCTTTTCAGTGGTCGTGCTGCACCAACATTCTGCGGGTTGCTTTTGGTGCTCAGGATGGGTCGAACTATCTCGTCGATCTTGTAGTTCAGTGTTTCTTCTGCTCGGCCATTGTGTGCTTTAGGCTGGGGTTCAGCCACCTTTTTAGGAGTGGAAACAGTCATGGGAGGGACCCGGCAGGCTCTGGGATGGTAGTCCAAGTTTGAACTCGGACTGTGGCCTGCTTGGAAGAGTGGAGTGCTTTTCACATCCTGTTGTATCATGGAATGTGAGAGGCCACACAGAGATGTGGTTGAGTGGGGCAACTTGTGTGGTGAGGGCTTTGGGAGACTCAGATCTGTTGGTTGTTCTTCTGTCATCCTTTCACACGGAGGTCCTTTTTCTTTCTGATTCTGATGGGCACAGTAAGTTAGGCTTCCACTGTCAGGCTGCTGACTCTGGGGGAAACCATGTGCCGTCTCAGAGTCCCGTGGATAAGCCTCTCTGCTCAAATACTTGCTTAGCTGTTCCTTGTTCAGATGTTGTTCAGTTTGACGGTACAGGCTGTGCAGGTGTGGTGAAGAGTAGAAATCACCAAGAAAGCTTGGTGCTTGTCCAGGACGTGGTATCTCAGTGGATTTCTCCATACTGGACTGAGGGCTGGCCCTCACAATGTAGGGCTCTCCTGTGGGGCTGGGCTGGGACTGGTGTAAAGGTTGGTGCCGTTCTGGTTCGGAAGAGTCCCCATCAACACACACGTCTCTCTGAGAAGAATCCACAGACAGCCTCCTGTCCTCACTGCCTCGAGGCTTGAAGCTCTGAGCATGCTGGATAACAGATGGACGCTTCATCACCACACTTGTCTCACTTGCAGTGGAAGAGACCTGGGGGGCATGCTGTCCAGCTGAGGTTTCCTCAATGCTACTGGCTGTAGCCTTTTGGTTAACTAATGGGGGAGGTGGACCATAGGGGTAATTGCTGGGCAAGCCAGTGCCACTTACTTGGGACAGCATCTTTTTCTTGGCTAATGGAGACATTATGCCAGGGTTGCTTCTAGGATAGAGGAGTGAGTTGTAGCTGAAGCCCTCCTCCTTAGTAGGGAGTTCAGCCCTCTCTGTTGGGATCTCTGGTACAGAGAGAGGCTGCAACGGTCTTTGCTTCAGAGTGGGTAGCACCATTCCCACATGGTTCTTATCCTCTTTTAACCCTGCCGGCTCAATATTTCCCAAGGTGTACGATGGAACCTTGTACTCTAGTGTCCCATGTAGCCATTGGTCCTTTGTGTGAAGATTGGTGAAGGGGTGGGAATGGCGTAGTGGCATAGAGGCAGCAACAGGGAACACATCAGAGTCCTCTGATTTGAGTGGTGTTCCATCCTGCGGAAGTGAAGCATGCTTGCTCCTACTGACTGGTTCATGTGGGCCCCCATCCCAGGAAACCTTCTGGAGCACCAGTTTATCATCTTCCTCTTTGACAATCAGCTGCACCTCACCATCCTCCATGATTGGTCTCTTTACCTCGCCATCCCTGTGGGCTGGAAGCTGGGTTTGCTGTGCTTTCAGCTTTGCCAGCACCTCATCCTGGAGCTGCTCCTTGTCCTCTACCTCTTCTGCATTCTGGAGAGAAAAATACACATGTAAACAAAAAGCCACTTAATCAGAAGTGAGGGCTGCAAAAACATACAATCTAGCTGCATTGTACTCTTAATGCAAATGCATGCACACCCACTTTTGAGCTTTCACATCTCTCAGCAGAGGCTTTGAGGTGAAATGAGCTCAGCAGTGTGATAGCAAACTATGAATAAAGCACACCTTTTATATATGGACAACATCAAACCCCTCACTAATCCATGAGACTCATTAACAGCTGACCAGTGACCTGACTTTCGAGCATAACAAGAGCTGTGCTAAAAACTTAACACTGACACTGCAGTATTAGCCAGACAAGTTTATTATACTTCACAAAAGAGAAGTTCTGGGGAGGAAAGATCCCTTCCATGAGCAGTATGAAAAGTACTGTTTAACAAGCACCTATCTTCTGTCAAAGAACCAATGAATCCTGAAATGCCTGAAATGCTTTCTGTTGTAAATGAAAAGAGAAAATAATACATAGTTATAGTGCTACTGAAATGACAGCACACGTTGTCCTTAAGATGCTGACCTTAAGATGCATGCCGCAACATCAGCTGCATGGCAGCTCTGCAGAAGAGGCCAGCCCCACCCATCTATTCATTACAAACATTTATTGGAGAAAAGCACAGATGTTTGACATCAGGTAAAATGTCTTTCACTCTGCTCTCCAACTAATTATGTAAGTGCATTACGTGTATTATGATGCCCAATTTTGTAGATTACCTTAACAGGTATCTTGCATAGCTTGTATGAGACTGTATGAGACATCATCATATCTCTTTTCTGCTAATGAAGAGCATGTGCACATATTGTACTGCTGATGATCCCTAACCTGAAGCTCATTGAGGCTCTTGCCCTGAGGTCTGTGTTCTGACATGCCCTTAATACAATATCTAATGGGGGTCTTAGAGGCTGGTGACTAACAGCCAAGATTACACAGTCGTAATGGGGTGTGACTGCTTGTTGGCAAGGAACGTATCACTCAATAGCCCTGATTGTCTTTGGTGCCTGAGGAAAGACTGCATTAACAGAGCTCACAATGTTCTGATTCTTACCAGAGCAGCATGCCTATATTTGTACATGTCCTGATTATATTCCACTGACATTGGAGCCATGAGACAAATCCCATCATCTGCCTTTCAAACTTTCTCCTATGGCTGAGATCTATAACTTTGCTTGAAATGTTTTTCCCCATCTACTTTTCCTCCCTCTCTAGCCATTCGCATTGGATCTGCCTCAAACGGAGAATTCCATTTCCATTTTCTCCCTTGTACAATGTACAATCAATTATCTGGAGAGGGCTTTCAAATTACAGAACATACCAGACAGATGAGCTAGGCATGCCACTGGAAAAGCAGTCAGCCCCTACAACAGCCTTCTTTGTTTCCGCGCTGTGGCCGATCATTCATTTCAGGCACAGCAGAAATGAATATGTGCTGTACAGCAGCTCTGAAATGTGTTGAAATCTGACACTTCAAGAGAAAAATTCAAACAGCTCTTTCATCTTCTCTGTAATCATTTGGTTATTCATGTGAAAATAATAACTCAATTTTCATTCCCCTTGCAGGATTGTGCGTGCCCCCTCCCTTTTTTCATATTTTTGCTTAACTGGAGAGACATTTGCAAATCACCATGGATTTATTGGCTTTCAGGGATAAAAATAAGCCTGTGGTTTATATAAGAACTAAAATATGGCATCAATTCACTCGGCACGTAATCGTTGCTCGGATCTGATAGCAGGCACTTCCAGCGCAGCCCTCCCCTTAGTGTCGTTCTGTGCACAATAGGTCTCGTCAATAACAGCAACTTGGTCGTGATCTTTTCTCCTTCGCTTGATTTGTGAGGCAAAACTACAAGGTTGAGTGAAAAAGCCTAGTGTGCTCCAGTCCAGTGGCTCACAGGGAGAATATAACTGAATAAAGCAAAGCGTAAAAATGGCTTGGAGTCGCTGATGCAGGAAAATACCATTTGATTTACCATGCTGTAGCATAGTGGTCAGAGCCTGAAAATCAGCTCAGATAATTATGTTAAAACCAGCTGCTCCTGACAGTACTTTTCTTACAGGGCTTTGACAGCTTAATTGTTAAGGAGACAAAAGGCAGTGAGCCTGAAGTGGCATGTCATGTTCCCCCCCCCCATTTCTCTCTCTCTCTCTCTCTCTCT
>JBBIGC010000104.1:24279605-24292757 GCA_037576955.1 Lepidarchus adonis | reverse complement strand
CTCTCTCTCTCTCTCTCTCTCTCTCGCTCTCTCTCTCTCTCTCTCTCTCTCTCTCTCTCTCTCTCTCTCTCTCTCCTGTGTTTTGAAAAGAAAAGTGTTGCTACGCAGCATCAGTCAAGTGAAGGAATCAGTCACTGACCGGTTCTAGAATTTTGGCTGAGGTGTCCTTTTCGTTCCGGCCCTTCAGATTTTGGTCGTCTTTGAGTCGCTTTGGAGCCTGGACCTTTGTCTTGGCACCCCCTTCCTGGGTGCCAGCCTCCTGCTTTCGGGGTTTGATGGGAGGTAGTGGCTTGTCCTCCTCTCCTTTTGTGAATCTCTCATAGGGCAGAATTAGCCTGGGGAGAGGGAACAGTGAGACAGGTTAGCACTCCGGCCTAAATACCACAGACTGACTCACTGAGTGCTCTTTACGTGTTTTGCTCGCTCTTTTACCACATTAAACAGTCCTGTCTGCATTCTGCTGGGACAATAACAGATGACAAGCTCCAGGAAAATGCATCTGCTTTCTCAATCACAACATTTAAAGCACAGAGGCCACTATTTTGCCTGAGCACCTGAGCTGCACAGTGATTAACACAAGTAGAAACAAACTCAACAAATACTTTCAAAACCTAATGGCTCTGGACTTTCGCTGCATCGGTCACATTTTCCAAACACATTTTTCATCTTCTGCAATAATATTTTAACAGCTTAAAAGATGCAAATATTACAAAATCTTGGAACTTTTGCAAAGTACTAACAACTACAAACATCATTAAGAGAGAGAACACTAATTGGCCCAAACTGCCATGGATATGTGCATTTTGTGAGCTACTACATAGTTAGCTCTCCTTTCCCACTTTTGCTGTGGAGTGTATATGGTACAGCTAGGATTCAAACCTGAATTGGCCAGAAGACAAGCGAAGATATACACATTCACAAGCTCTGTCCTTCTTTCTCCCTGAAATACCTTCTCCTTAATGAATCATGCCTCACAAATCAGGGATAATGCAGTAGATTGTAATTAAAAGCATTTCAGGTCCCAGCAGAATATGATGTTATATGGCTGCTCCCCCAATATATCCTCTATCCACCTCACTATCTTAGCCTTTAACCTACACCTGCTTAACCCAGAGGAAGTCAAAAGGACACATAATGCAAAGATTTTTCGCTCTTTGTATGAGCATAAGCTGAACAAGGAGATGTTGGCTGCTACTGTCAGCCTCGTCTTTAGCTTTTGCTGATGGAGAAGCTTGATAGAAATGGTGGTAATTGGATGGGGTGATACATAGCACTGTAATCTGCTTCCCTGCTCATGTAGTTTGAAGTTTTTATAATCTGGCTCGGCGTGATTAATGAATATGGGTGGGAACTGTCAGAGGCATGCGGAATTATAAATATCCAGCATGAAATGCCAGCTGTAATGAAAATACAATTTTTACATCTCCTGCATCGTGATCTGGGAATGCCAAAGAGCGGCCGACAGAACTGGAGATGTGCTAAATACGTCAGACCTATCTATCTCAATTATTTAGAAGTTTTTGTTTTTTTCTTTTTCTTCTTCCTTCCTAGCTCATATCTCTAGAAATCTCCATCATACTGGGTGATCTCTCTCCCTCTCTCATTTTCTCTTCATCTTTCCTTTCTTCTCCTGTTTAATAAAATCTGCAAGACATCTTCAGGGGAATTTATTTCCGCTATTTTGCTTGGCTGAGTGTTTACTCAACAGTGAGGCCGCCCAGGCCTCTCCGAGTTGAGGCCGGCAGGGCTACACTGAGCATGCTCAGGCAAGGGGAGGCATGCGGGAGAACTATGCTGGCTGGGTTTGGCAGCCGGCCAACAGCGAAGCTAAGCAGGAGCCCAGAGGGAACATTCATCTTCAGATCCCATTACCAAAAGAGTTTAAACATGTTACAGCTGCTAAAACTGGAAAACGGCTCGCTCCACGCGGTCGAATCAAAATAGCAGGCAGCTGCCAAATACCTGATTCCCACTGTAATGTTTCAGTTCATGTTTATATAATAGAGGCATAATAATGCACACAATGACTTATCTTGTTTGCAGCTAATCCTCTGAAATCTTCAGGACCACCCCCCCAACTCCCCAACACCCTTGGAAACCCTCCCTAAGCTTTAAACAGGTCTTATGACCCTGTTTTATTTTGTGTATAATGGCCAAAATTAGGCTCATTCTAAACTAATATTTCCATGTTTTTAAGTTTCAAGGAATAACTGATACCAGATGTCACTACTTAATAATGTGTATTTTTGTTCAAGTATGTTTGTGTGCTCCTGCACTAAAATAAAAATGCAAATAGTCTCTACTGCAAGTTAAGAAGTCACAAAAGCCCCCATAAAATTATCCACATGTCCATGTATGGTTATTCCAAACTACTCCTCCCTTCCTTCACTAAACTGAAAATCTATGCTTTACAAGTTAGGCCTCAGTGAGAGAGAAAAAAAGCTTTTAAGAGGTCATGAAGGCCTGCATAACTTTCATTTTTTAATTTTTGTTGTTTTTCATTGAGCTTGGCAGCTGGCAGCTAGACAGCAGCAAAGCTACATTCCATACAGCTGGTAAGCGGCACTGCGCCAAGAACAGGAAATCTGCAATTAAATGTTCCTTTATGAGAACAAGGGAGAGAGTAAAGGAAGGAGAAGGGAGTGGAGGGTGGAAGGAATGAATATAGAGAAAGAGACAACAGAAAAAGAACAGTAAAAGGAAAAGCCCATTAATGAACTGGCCTGTGCAGTAATAAATGAATAAAATAATAGTATAATAATAATAAGAGTTTGTTCATTGTCAGAAAAAGGAACTTTTCTATCTCAATGGAAGCTGGAGAAATCATTTTTACTGGGAAATGAACCAGAACCAACATGATGACACTAATGTATGCTCACTCTAGAGGCACAAAAAATAGCTTCAAGTGTCTGCACAGTGTATTCCATTTACTGTACTTGGAAACAGCCTTCCAACATTCCACCCCCTTCCCCAGAAACCCCATGCTGTCAATAACCCACACCATCTCCAGAGTGACTGATTACATCTCAGAGCATTAGTTTGAGGTAACAGTGACGCTAGAACCTGCCCGCAATTTTAGGGGGATGACATGTTGAATGAGTCTTTCACATCAGCCACCACCTATCAGGCCATTACAATCACCATGCCACTTCAATAAAGCATGGTTACCACAGAGGCCACAGGACTCCTCTTTATATCATCAACACCCATGGGATTAGCTATTTCTCCCACCTCTAGTTTCCCCTCAGCTTGAAGCAGAACTTTATAATCCCACTGCATAATGAAAACTGAGGTCATACAGTTAAGAATTCTCAGCACAGCAGAGGGCAGGGACTAAGTAAGAGTGGTGGCAGTAGGGCTTGATGTTCTTCACTTTTCCAAATCACAGACAGTTCTTTTCTAAATGTCCTGGTAGATTTTATTCACATTCGAGAACAGGGATACTGTATGATAAAAAAAAAAATAGTATACAGTGTACAGTATAATAAAGAATACAGGCCAAATTATGCAATTTTGCACTTTAGAATGCATTCAAATGTTTTTAACTTTAATCTTTCTTCACTCTGTTAAATTTAACCATTTTCTTTGCCGTGACCTCCACAACTTTTTTTGCATTACTTGCATTAATTTGACAATTTTTGGTTGCATTTCAGTCTGACTCATGGACAGTTTCTCTAGCACTGTGAAACATGTCAGTTCAACTAATTGGCAAAATTTTGGATCATCATCTGAAAACCCATTAGGTCAACATTGTTGACACTGGAATCAGCGTAGCCTAGCTGGTAACATCCAGAACACAAAGCTCAGCTGCAGCCCAGAAACCATCTTGATCGCGAAATGCATACAATAGCATTGTAATAGTATTTTTGGCTGCCCTATCTGGCTAAGTTCAGCTTTGGCCAAGATGAACAAGCAGCAGTGTCTTGGTCCAGGCTTTGGTGTTACTGCTGCCTGGGCCAACAGACCACTTCTGCACTACAGCAGGAAGCAGACACTTATTTCACTCTTTAAGCTGAGCCTGGCTGCACCTGCACACACAAAAAAAACCTTGCACACATTCACTCTTACATTCTAACAAATGCACACTGGGGGCTCCCTCTCCACTTATCTAGGTCCCTCACTATTCTCCTTTGAGAAAAACATAACAGACAGCTTTTAAAGTAGAAAGGCAGGAATGCTTTTGGTAGAGGAAGGGGAGGCTTTGTGTTGGCTGTGATTAAATGGGGCCTAAACGAGGTTAGTAAAACACAGTGGTCAGAGATCATTAATGACTATTTAGTAGCAATAATGCAGCAGGCATGCTTGTTAAACCAGCTGAACTGGGGAAACAAATTAGCCCATCATAGATCAATGTATGTGTCTAACTAGAGATGATTCAATTACATCAATCTAGAAATAGAAATGACTACACATGGTGATATATCACATGGTCTAATAACGACCCTTTCATCGCCAGTCATGTGGCGCTGTAATTAGGGCTAGGATTACTTTTGATAATGGATTGATCTGTCAAATATTTATACAGTCAATTGATTAATTACCTATTGAATTTCAAACAGGACCTGAGCTGTTTGAATAATAATGAATGATAAATGATAAACAAGAAAAACGTAAAATACAAAATAGCGGCTAACGGCTCTGCTTCACCTACTAGCTTAAAGCAACAGGTGACAGAGTTTGAGAGGTACACTGTATTAAAGAACAATTTGGTCAAATAGTTTACTCTGCCTTTGCCATGTCTGCTGTGCTTCAAATGTTTTTTTCCTTGAAATAAGCAGCTCTGTGACACAGTATGCAAATCTAAACACCCAAATAATCAATAATGAAATTATTTAATGGATTTCATCAATTTGTTGTTGGAGCCCTACAGTCATGTGTAGCCAGGAATCCAAAGGAACACACCTCAATCTTTCTGGCTAAGCAGAACTGCCCTCCCTCTCCCCCATCACTCAGCATGATGCTAACTAGCACGAACATCTGTCATGTAACATAACGTATCTCGCAGTCAAAAAATGTACTTTAAGCATGTTGTGCTGTCAAATGAGCCTGTGCTAGCAGCAGTTTAAAAAGAAACCATGTGCTAGCCTTCACCCTCCCAGTCTAGATCAGTTTTTATGGAATTAATTTCAAGAAATTGAGGGGACATTTTTTTTAACAGGGTTAACATTTGTACCCCTGACAAATAAATACGGAAAGCTGTTCAACGTTACTGCATTATTACATAGCTTGAATGCACAAATCCATCTCTGCAATCATATAATGGTATTGTATGGTATAAACGTGATAGACTATTAGATACTGAAAGCCTGGAAGACTGAATTTGAATACTGTTGTATTAGACAGGCGAATCAGACACATTTGCATATTTTAAAGGCAAATAAATATATTCATGGCCTTTGACTGATTAGTATGACTATATGAATTTGTCTAAATTGAATTCATCCTGCAATGTGGTGACTCTTTAATGCACAACAGTTCTCCATCATTAATTCAAACATGTAATTACTTTAGGAATCGTGGGGAGAATAAAGCACTCTTCATAATGCTGACAGATAAGGGCATTGCCACAGAGATGGCAGCGCAGCTGAAAACCATGAACCAGTGTGTGTGCGCGTGCCCATTTCTACTGGGAGTGCTGCTGAGTGGGTAATAAGATTCTGTTTCAGCTTCTCTCTGTCCTTGTGGCCTTTAATCCAGCCTCTTACATAATGCTCATTTCCATAGTGAGCAATTTGCAGAAAAAAACACCAAAAAAGACAACAAAAAGGATGACCCTTTAAAACATAATCGCATTTAAAAATAACAATAATTACAGAAAGTGCTGCATTTATGCTCACCAGCTATGCGGGTTATGACGTCCTTCTGCCCTCGTAGGAGAGGTGGTGTGTGAAAAAAGAAAAATTACGAGCAGCTTTATACCTCCCTATCACAAAATAGTAAGCATAAAAATGTAGTAATGTTTCAGAATTTAAAATGGCAGATTTTTTGGTAATATTTATTTGATCTCTGTAATGCTTTTGTGACCTAAATAATGTCAGACAAGTACACAAGTGCTACACCTCAATGCTGTACATGCATGTCAGTCTTAGGCCATGAGGTAAACAAAGCCACCAGGCTACTTATTTCATTTAGCCTACAGGTAAACTGTGCTCATTTCTATAATGACAGTTCCCTGAAATAACGACCGAACAGTCAGATTTGACTGTAAGGAAATTGAAACTGGCAACAAAAACTATGAACTACATGCTCTTTGAATTATTTGGATGAATACATAAATTTGTTGGTCCCAGCTTTAACGGGGTGTGTTAGCCGGGGTTAACGGTGGGCCACCTATTTTTCTGCAAAACCCTACAAAAAGGTCGACTGTTACAGGTGAGGGTGGGAGGCCTGTTGTGGAAAGAGAAGATGAATCTAAGCAGACTTCTTTATTGAAGACAAAAGGCCCTTCAGTTTCATCAATGTTATCAGACAGATTCCCTTTCTGTGCCCTCCTGCACCAGGCCCCGCAGTGTGTTTCACTCCCATTCATGACCTTGGGTGTCTGTTTATATGTGTTTCTGCTTAAACATAAATCTTACTGGTACAGAGGCACTGCTATATTATGTGGAGTGAGAAGGCCTTCCTGTGGGCTTTCATTGCACCTAATATACCCAACAGGGCCTGTAACTGGCTACCTTAACAACCCAGCATTCTCATGGCCTCATTTCTGAGTGTGTGCCTGTTGACCACAAGTGGATGAGCTTTGTGGAAGCAAAAAGCCAGCAGCATCTCACAGATAGAAATGGTAACGCTGAAGTCAGATTAAAAAAGGGGAGGTCTTATGTGGCTAAATTTAGCTCTACAGGCAAATGTTATCAAAAATGGCCTCTTTCGAAATAAATTCCTTTTGTTTTTTTCCTTATTCCTTGAGTGCGGGAACTAAAAAATGTATTTCTATTTACCACTTGGTTATGTGAGAAACATGTGCTGGGTGAGTGAGTGGTTGTGGCTAGAAGCTGGATTTGTGTGTGTGTGTGTGTGTGTGTGTTGTTTTTTTTTAACTTTTCTGTACTAAATAACGAACATTTAGCAATTCTACTGGGAATGACATCTCTGCTATTAGCACAAGATCCCACAATCAATACTCCACTTTCCTTTGTTAACTAAAATAGCATGCACGAATGGCTTTGTTGGTTTATATAACCATT
Source organism: Lepidarchus adonis (assembly GCA_037576955.1). Taxonomy (NCBI): domain Eukaryota; kingdom Metazoa; phylum Chordata; class Actinopteri; order Characiformes; family Lepidarchidae; genus Lepidarchus; species Lepidarchus adonis. The sequence continues at coordinate 24,285,570 of JBBIGC010000104.1, read as the reverse complement.
ATGTAATCCCATAGGATCACATTTGAAGTGTGTGTGTGTGTGGGGGGGGGGGGTGGACAATTGAATGTTGCCACAGTAACACAGTAACAGACAAATACGCAGCACAAATTTATCACAGAGAAAGATATTACATAAACTGACATTTAAACACATATGCAGTAAGCTGTGTGCATGCCAAACGTATCACAACAAAGAAGATTAGAGAACAAAGATTATTCCCAAGGAAACATCTGACTGTGAACTGAAGCATAATGCGAACTTTTTAATTACCAGTGTAATTAATACAGTAATGACATTATTGTTATTTACATAAAACCAGGCTGTTTGAAAATTATTGTTTTAATGGATGCAATTCCAAGCACATTTTTCTGCAGTGTAACATGATGCAATTCTACAGTTTTGTCACAAGGTGGCACAACTTCCAGCATTCTGAGAAAGCAATGAAGTATTACAACCACACACGAGGCTAATCAAGACTATTTCCAGCAAACCTTATTGTTTACACTTCTCTGAGAGGTAGTAAGGGGGAGGGGTGGGTACCTCTGTCCTGTATCCCCCAGATTTGTGAACAATAACATCCAAGACAAATGGCTGTTGACACCAACAATTTTATGCTCTCATTCATCTCATTCTATGCCTTTGGCTCTGATCGGGTGAAAACATGTCTGGGATCAAACGGGACTGCATATTAAAGAAGCCTTCCCACTAAGCCTGAAGTTCCCTGGAACTTGCACACAAAAAGGGCCTCTAATGACTGGCTACTGAAATGCCACTGCCTGTAAATCACAGATAGAGGAGGGGGATGGGGAGAAAAATGGTGGCTGGATGGCAGTGCAGCAGGTTTTCTCTGATGCTAAATGAATGTTAAACAAACAACTGGAGGCTTGGAATTGAACATAATGGAGGGAGCAGCTGAGCAACAGGCCTGAGGCAATGCAGCGAAGCCCAAAAGTTCGCAGCAAAGCAACATTTTCATCAGTGTCTGGAAGAACTGGGATCAAACCTCAAGCTTCAGAACAGGGAAATAATTTGACGCACTTAGAAAAAACAGAGAGAAAATGCAGCATGCTTTTATTCTCTGCGGGGGGAAAATGTTGAATTAATCACAGAGACAGACGAGAAAGAGAAATGCTGGGCGGTGTGGGGGGTGGAGGGGTTGGTGAGGGTAGAAGAGAGAAAAACACACATTGTTCAATAAGCTCTGCAGGATCCATGAAACGTTTTTTTTTTTATGTTTATTATTTTGTGTGGAGAAGTTTACCCCTTAAGTAATCTGGATTCAGACAGTTACATGGTGAATGTGGGCAAATGCCAAAGCGTTTTTGGGCCTTTTTGTCACTACTGGCTTTTAGACCTAAAATGACCTCATTCATTCCCTCAAGACATAAGCTCATTAACTTCCCAAAGCCAACTTCAATTATGGAGCTGGCTGAATTATATGTAAGCAGAACAAAGTTCTTGTACTGTATGTCCTGGACGGTCAAAAATCCTCTGCAACAAAATATTTCATTGTTGGAATTTTTGCTCGGACTGTGTCCAAATGAGAGCCAGATTCCTCTGTAATGATTTAAAGACCAGCCCTGGGCTTTCTACTTCAAGCTCCTTTGAACATACTGGCTTTCTCAGCCCAAAATAAACATGGGCCCCTTTCCCTCTTTCCCTCTTTCTCTTACTCTCTGAGGACAATCCAAAGTGATAAAGCATAAATAAGCCCTCCGATGAATATGAAACTACATCAATACTGCGGTTGCTAACGGGGAATGGGAAAAACATCCTTGTTCCAAAACAAAGCCTTGAAAGAGCCTTTTTAATCTCCACTTTATAAATAGCCAAGGAACCTGAGTGAGAGGCACCTATGAAAGCAAAGACTAACCTTAGTAAATGTTTAATACGGGTCGGTTACACATCCTGCGGCAGAGTGAATCAGAAAAATCTATTGAAGCTGCTGGACAAATTCAAACGACAGCTCGGTGGGACGCAGACCCTGCAGTTAGCTGAGTCTACAATTTTACTCTAATGACGGGCACAGCCAGCTCTCGACTGCAGGCAGAAACAAAAACGCGCCTCAGAGTATCATCTTCACTGAGAAATGTGGCAAGCACAAGTCACACTCAGGCCGCTGCTATTAAATCAGAGCCTTTGTCTCATGAAAGAATAGAAGTGACAGCGTCTTACTAGGGCAAATGAGGCTGCAAATCTCCGTGCAAATTGCAATGATAAACTAATTAGATCTATCAGGGATTTAATTAGGGTTTGTCAGCTTTGAACACCCACCATGTCACACCGGGGCCCTTTCCATTAGGTACATTTCATCAAGGGTATAAATACAGATACAGAGATAATCACAAACCAACACCTGTCAATACTTGGCATTTCCTTAAGCACAAGTTTGTCTGATGTGATGTTAATTGGGTTGCACAGCAGCAAGGTTTTAGGATTTTGGAGCATTACACAAGATGATGTGAATAATGATACAGCCGGATAAACGCATGTAATATTGTATTGTTCACAGCAACCTCTGAGCTCGAATGAAATGCTGACCTCTCTAGGGACACAACCGGCTAATGCAATACTCGGAGGAAGCTGTGCTGCTTCAAAGATGGATCATTAAAATTTACTTAAAGGACCTGCATTAAAAAGCTGTCATACTGACTATAGGTTCAAGGAAGCGTGGCTCGTTTGAATTTAGAGCAAACATTAATTCCAAAGGGGACAGAAAAATCAATAAAGTGCTGGGAGGGACTGATGTGTTTCTTTTTTGCTCTCTCTCCCTTTGTCTCTCTCTCTTTCTCTCTCTCTCTCTCTCTGTTTCTGTCTCTGTCTCCAACTCTTCAAAATGCCACAACATACTTTGTCATAGATTAACATGACTTGTAGTCAATCTGTCTAAAGGAACAGGCAAATAATGGAATAACGTTACATAATTCTGCAAAAACCTAGATTATGCAAAGCAGATGATCCATTCTTCCAACCTGGACTTTTTTACAGGGCTGTGGTGTTAAGGAGTTTACAAAAATCAATTAACTGAAGAAAAAAAACGCAATAAATCTTATGTTTATTAGTTAAAACCACAGTTTTACAGTGTAATTCCTGGTATTTTTGTTTCCATTTGTAACTGAAGGGGTGTTAAAGCTTTAGTCTACCATAATAAAAATTCTAAACATAAACATTAATATATATATTATATATAATATATATGAATTGGGGCAGTGGCAGCCTAGTGGTTAGGGCCTTGCCCCTGGAATCAAGTCCGAACCCTTGATTAAGGTACCACCCCCCACTACACTGCTCCCCAGGTGCTGTTGATAGCTGTGCATGTGTGATGGGTTAAATGCAGAGGAACATTTCATTGTGTTGCACTTCTCTGTGATTGAGTGTGTTTACTATGTCAAACAATCACTTTCATATAATTGAACACTCCAGCTGTGTTGTTGATGTGAAAAATATTCTAAAGGAAAGGTTCACACAAGAAACACATGTCATACATTGTGTGAATTTTATATTTATTATTTGCTGCTGTAAATGTCTAAATAAACTGGGTTAAACACTTTCCTTTTTCTCACCTGGACTAATTTAGGGACATTTAGAGTTTAAAAAGCTATTGCAGGCCTAAAGGACACTAAAGTGTAAAGATAAAGTGTACTACAATCCAGGTATGTATAAGCTATAGATAAGTGCTGGAGAATGTGGTTATCTGCAAATTGGTCTGTTTCTGGAACAAAGCACCCTCTCTGAAGAGGAGGAGGAGAAGGAGGAAGAGGAGAAGGATGAGGAAGAGGAGGATTAAATAAATAAGCCAGGCCTGATTGATCAGTGCCACTGACCTATATAATTAAAAAAAACAGCAAGGAAGGGAGGGTGGAATGCCGCAGTCTCTCTCAAGGTTATTCATGTCATTTTTATGACCCAATTTGCAATCTTTGTTTCATTCTTGCTCTTTTTTCCTCCTCCTCCATCCTCCCCTCTAGCAGCAGATATCTAAATAGATGACAGAGCTAAATAAATACTAGTAGGGGCAACGAGAGTCTGACTGTTGGGACTGGAGAGGATTTTAAATATTGATCCACAGCTGTTCTAGGTTGACCAGATTTTACTGGCCTAAAATGACAGGTCCAACCAGGCCAGATTACATTGAAACATAAACGTTTTGCAGGCTTACTCCAGCTGCACGTCCCCTCTTGAGGTCCATTTCCACATTGCAGCTACATAACCTTTAACATTTCCGAACTGACAAAGATCGCTCATTCCAAACCACAGAACATGGTGAGAAAATCTGCCTGGCTGCCTTCCAGAGAGTCATTTTTAAAGCTTTCACTTACACTCTCTGATATAAAGGAAATGAAAGGAGGGGAGGGGGAGGGGGTAACAAACATCAAGGCATGTTAGCCTTATTTCACAGAAGCAAGGTCCCCTCATCAAAAAAGAGAAAAAAAAATCCTTCTGTGGCTGGCTGTTTTTGGCAGTTGTGCTACAAAAGGAGTTCCAGTAAAAAGACATGTTGCTGAACAATGGTGGCCCAATCCTGTGACAAAAATATGGGAGCACACAGAAATTATGAGGTCCAATCCTCTAGTTTGAAAATTGGAGACATGCTTGCTATAGAAGTAAAAATGTATCAATGCTATTCAATTGCATTTGTAAACATTATTGTCTATTACAATAAAACTGAAAAAATAATACAATATTTGGGGTCAAAATGCTACATTTCAAACAGAAAATATGCTTGTATAGCTTTTAAAGGAAGGGTGCACAAAGGAGGTTGGGTGCCTTACCAAAGGACACTTCAGCTGTTGATGTGGAAGGGGAAAGTGCTATATATTCACTCCTCACACATTTTACCCGCTGGTCCCAGGGCCTGAACAGGTGACACTCCATTGTTTCTTGTATTGCAGTTGGCATTGGCAATTTGTCTAACCCTTTAGGGATTTTGGCTGCCACTCCCTAAACTTTTTTTTAATAAGTGCTCACTGGCATTACTGTCAGTGAACATGGCAAACTTAACATTTAGAGCCCTGTCATGCTAAAAGGCATGATAGCCTTAATGAATGCATAATTAATACAGGTGCTTGGGCATGGAGTTCACTAAAGAATCACAGGTTGCCACTCCTCCGTGATGACATTACAGAGCTGGTGGATGTCAGAGACTTTGCACTCCTCCACCTTCTGTTTGAGGATGCCACACAGATGTTCGATAGGGTTTAGGTCTAGAAACATGCTTGGCCAGGTCAGCACAATCCAAAAACTGTAAATTTGGGGTCATTATCATGTTGGAATACTGCCCTGTGGCATAGTTTACAAAGGGAGGGGCTCACGCTCTGCTTAAGTATGTCACAGTACATGTTGGCATCAATGGATCCCTCAATGAACTGTAGCTCCCCATGTTTTAGCAGCACTCATGCCGCCCTAAACCATGTCAATCCCACCATCATGCTTGATTGTACGCAAGACACACTCGTCTTTGTACTCCTCACATGGTTGCCACCACACGCTTAACACCATCTGAACCAAATAAGTTATTCTTGGCCTCATCAGACCACAGGACATGGTTCCACTAATCCATGTCCACAGCCTGATTGTCTTCAGCAAACTGTTTGTGGGCTTTCTTGTGCATCATCTTTAGAAGAGGCTTCCTTCTGGGAAGACAGCCATGCCAAACAATTTGATACAATGTGCGGCGTATGGTCTGAGCACCGACAGGCTGACCCCCCACCTCTACTACCTCTGCAGCAATGCAGGCAGCTCTCATAAGTCTATTTTCAAAAGACAACCTCTGGATATGATGCTTAGTACATGCACTCAACTTCTTTGGCCAACCACTCAGCTCCTGATTCAGGCAATGGTTCTCTCTCGTCTGGACTACTGCAACTCACTGCTGACTGGTCTACCAGCAACCACAATCAAGCCACTGCAGAGGATCCAGAATGCAGCAGCTCGGCTGATCTTCAACCAGCCGAAACACGCCCAT
>JBBIGC010000104.1:24263836-24274502 GCA_037576955.1 Lepidarchus adonis | reverse complement strand
CACACACACACACACACACACACACACACACACACACACACACACACACACACACACACACACACACATTCTTCCAATCAAGTGCACTTCATCAACTGAAACATGACTCAAAGCACTTGTCAACAATCTATTCCCCGCTTTCTTGCTTTGTGAATGCTAAATAGGGACCTTTATGCTTTCAGGAAAGAAAACAAGATGAAACTAAATAAATTAGTAGTTTAATGATGCAGAGCCATAGTATGTGTATGAATAAAACTGAGCTGAAATTAATGAGAGTCTTTTGCTGCTGGGGAGACTAATCAATCAAGATTCAATCACACACCCCCCCCCCAACACACACACACAAAGCCCACTGCATTTGTCAGAGTGGCGTTCTTCTATCCCCATATCTGCCGATATTGATTTTCACCTCCTCCCCAGCAGCTATTTCAGATGGACTGCAGGATTATGCTGCTAGTTCTTTTTTCGCCCTGTGAATGACATTAGGCTAGCAGCTTACATCTCTGCTCTCTATAGCCATAGAGCCTTTTATGCATCAGTAATATCTCTTTCTTTCTTCCTCTCTCTCTCTCTCTCTCTCTCTCTCTCTCTCTCACACACACACACACACACACACACACACTCACACACAGTCAAATATTTTAAGTGAATACTCAAGATAAGGCTTGTACTAAATGCATTTCAACACGTTAAAAACATAATATGAGGATTTGAATACCATTGTATTGTATTTTTTTCTTTATATAGTGTTTAGAATCTTCTAATTCTTTAGCATAAACTTCAAAACACTTCATGGCTAATAGTCTTCAGAAGATTTTTTGTTATCATTATTTACATTAAATCTGCTTACTGGGAATACATCAAGTTTTCACCTGTTGTTACCAGAAAAGAGTAATACCCTGAAGAAGCTGCACTGTAGCTACTAGATGACCATCCCATTCTAACAGATAATTGTAATCATACAACAGTCATACTACATACTACACACTACAATGCATTAAAACCAGTATTACTTCCATTCCCAGTGTGTTTTGGCAAATTGTTTCATTTTGTTCATGTGCCATTAAAAAACTCACATAAACCATGATGCTTATACAGGAGAAGAAGTGAACAAAAAAGTACTAGTCCTAATCTAGAGCTTCCACATACATGTACTTTATGTTCTCTCCCTTGTGTAATTGACCTAATTCTCATCAGAGATTTAGTTTGTCCTCCATATTAAATTAAATATTTTTCTTTGTGATCAGATATAAAAGCACCTTATTCTCAAGCTGTTCTGTGTAATCTATGAGGTAGTGGCTGGCTGACATGACATGAGTGGAAGAAAACAAACTAGGGCTTTTTTGATGACTGTGTACATCCATTCAGCTGTTTATCTGTTCTCCAAGCCCCAGAGGCACCTCCATGGCTGCGATTTGTGTGTGTGAAAAGTGTATGTGTGTGTGTGTGTGTGTGTGTGTGGATGGACTCCAGCAAGAGTAACAAATAAAAGGTGCATTGGCGTGCATCTGAAATAATATGTTACAGCCTGGCAGACTATCAATGAGCTATTGATGCCTATTTGCAGAACACAAACGTTGCTGTTCAGACCAGGAGAAAGATTTCTTGTGTGTGCATCTGTAAGTAGGAATACAAAAAGATGAGAGAGAAATAAAGTGTTTTTGCTTGAAGCCTTCTATCAGGCAGACATGCCTTGAACTGAGAGTAATTAGGTTTGAAATAAACTACTTAAAAATTCAGGTCAGATATGGCATGCACATATCCATATTCATGAACTGGGGGATGTTTTCATTGATGACTGCGGCAAAATCAAGGGGGGAAATGAAGATGAATATTAGCATTCTTGCTTTCAGCAGTTAGATAGTGAAGGTCGCCTTTATGCACAGTATGAAAAGTGGATCTGAACTACTTGTCTATTCACGTCATGTTTTTAGAAAGGAGCTGAAGATGTCGAATTAGAATGGGAAGAGCTGACTAGCGGTAACTGTCTTCATGCTTTCTTAAGCTACACCGACCTACTTTTCAATCCAGCTGAGAAGATTGCAACTTGCTTTTGGTCGGTTTTGTTTCAAAGAGAATACCAATTAGCCTCTAAGTGAAGGAACAGACATTTTTGTGAATACTGCATGGCATTTGTTACAAACTGGATTGACAGTTAATGTCTTTTTTTAGGGCTTGAGGATGAAAATCTGGAGGCCTTGCCTTATCAGGAGAAGTTGATACTCTTAGCCTGCTTGACTTTTTCAACTCAGCCATCACTAATTCTGTAATGTCAACTGTCAGCCAGACAGGGAACTCATGTCCTTTTGCAATCAGGTTACAAGCAGTGACAAAGCAAAGTATAGCTTGACCCCTTAGAGACAATGTGACAGAAAGAAAGGGGGGATACTAAAAGTAGATAAAGAGAACCCAGTTAAACAAATGTGACAAAATATTATACTTGGACATTTATTTGTCAAGGAAAACGATCCAATATTATTTATCTGTAAATGGCAAAAGCATGTGAGTGTTTGCTTTCAGTATCAATAAATAGCTGCATCAATAAATGCAACAAAATGCCACAATAGGGAAACACCTTTAGCTAGAACGCTGTGCTTTCCTTTGTCTAAATTTTGGAGCTGGTCTAATTAGGATTCATCTATCTACTAAATAAATAAATAATTAATTAATTATATATATTTGGATGAGGCATTTTTTGGTATGTCCATGTGACCTTTAGATATAACTGTAGAAATATTTTTTTATGGAGAAAAGCAACATTATTTTTTGTTGCTGCACACCATTAATTAATATTAGCCAATGACAGAGAGGCCTTTAGTTGCTTAATAGTTACCCTGGGTTCCCTTGTGACTTCACAGACTATTAAATGGAGTCCAAAATCTTTGGTATATTTAGTGACCTGTTCCAGCCTGATGAGCATCAACAACTCTTAAAGTTGTACTCAGAAATCTCCTATGATACACTTCCACAAACATATGTTCTGTAGAACAGACTTTGTTCCTAGAACAGAGCATGATCATATTTAAGCAGACATACATAAAATAGCAAAGGATTCTAAAGTTTAAAAAAAACCTTCAATATACAATATACTATTCTACAGATTTGAACTATATAAATGCTGTTTAACATTGAAAAAAACATATAAAGGGCACACAAAAGCAAACAAACAATAACTTTATGTTAAAACGTGCAAACATGCATTTCCTGTAGTGAGGGTGTACTTATTTTTGGAAAAAAATCAAAGCCATTTGACCAGGTGTGTGAAAACTTTTGCACACAACCTATTATACTACATACTGTAAGTTAAAATAACTATGCTACATAAACTATAAAACAAAACATAGACTAATGTATGATAAAAATGTTTAAATATCTTGGAACTGTATTTAAAAATAGTTAAGCCAGTAATGCTTCCCTGAGTAGATCATAATTGTAGCTAGAGAGAATATCTGCTTGACAGGGGCATTAAAACAGTTTTAAATGGAAACTGAATTGGAAACTCTTTGACTTTATATGAACTTGCCAGTAAAGCTTTTGGAAATGTAACGAGTTGAGCTGAACAACTGAACTTACTCTGCTTGAAACCTAGGTAGGGTATCCGCTCAATGGGGGTTTTCCTCTCTTTCATGTACTTGTACAGAGCCACTAAGAAGGCTTGCTCTTCTGCCCGACACTCCTCGCCTCCTTCTTCCTTTGGCTTATCCTCGCACTGGGCTTGTCGTTTGCAGCTGATGCTGCTGGTTTTGGGTTTGGATACCATGGTCTTTGTGTCTCCTTTCACCTGGATACCGACGAGCAGCAGAGGAGAGATTGGGAGAGAAGTAAGTTGGCTTACTGAGAAGCAATTCCAGAATAAAAAATAAAGTTAGTACTTTTCCAAATCTTTGCAGGATGTGTCATATCATAGATCTTGTTGACGTGTTGTTATCAAAAACATATAGTACTGATGACACAGCTCCTTTTGTTTCACCTTGTACTGGAATGTTTTAATGCCAGCACCTGTCCAAAGTACTGTTTTTCAGAGTAACTTATGAACACACTTATGAAAAGCAGTTAAACAAATCAGTCTGTCTAATTTTGATTCTTCATTTTAGTGCCTATGCAGCTTTGAACACTCTTAGCATTCTCTTAAGCAACTTCATGAGAAGACCCCTTGGCTGATTGCCCAACAGACTTAAAGAAGTTCTAAATATGCTGAATGTTCTCATACAACAAATAGCAAGAACCAGTAGTTTTACCAGGAATTACCAGGACAATGAACTTGACTAATCTATAGCTGACAGCACTGACAAGTGGAGCTATTAGTTGAACTGACTACTCAACCCCGGTTGCACCTATTAGTAAGTGTAACTAATAAACTAGGCCAATGAGTATAAGTAGCTGTTCTGGCTGTTATTTTGTACAACCCTGCAGCTTCTGAATATTCATTTTAAAAATAAATCCATATATGAACATTTTATTATCTATTATCATATATATTATCAATGACTGCTGGTCAAGGCAAAAACTGTGCAATAACAAGAGCTGGGCTTTTAAAATTCAGCTGCTTGTACCTATATTGTACATGACTCAACTACAAATTTGAGCCTGATCTATTTAGAGCTTTATGCTGCAGTCAAAAGCCTGCTGTTTTGAGGATACACTACATATGAAACATATTTAACATCTTGAGTATTTGGAGCTCTGCACTCTGTGCTATGAAAAATAGATGCCCTGAAGTTCTTGTGATCTAGCTCCTTGGCTTCTAAGCACTGAAGCACTGGAGGTGGGCGTTTGACCTGGTGGATTAGTATGTGGAGTCTGATCTAGAGTCAGATCCCGAGTGCCGGCTTCAGTCGTGCTGTCACACTCGGCAGTCAGCACTGGCCCACACGCGTCTGCTAAGCCATCTGCTCTTGATAATCAAGCGCATTTGTTTTCCAAAAGGAGCTATCAAGGCTAGCAAGATATATCAATGAACAGCAACAAACAACAAAAAGGAAATGGAAGAAATTCTACTTTGCATGGCTATTAAATAAACACAACCTGGAATTGCAGCCACAATCAACTACAGAACAAGTGTTCACTAGCACACGAGCAATTCCCCATAACACAATGACGCATTTTGTTGCTTGTTAACTTGCTTTTTAGTAAGATTAAAATTCCTATGTTTTTCCTGTGTCATGGCACTATTGGTGTGGAATATTACAGATGAGAGTCATTTGACATAGCATTAGATTGTCTTACATCACAGTTCAAAAAACAAAGCCAAGACTTGGATTTGATCAGTTGAGTGGAGTGATTTGGAACCAGGGACAATGTATAATCAGTGGATAAAATAAGGAGCTTGAAACAAGTGTTGCAAATGCTGGCAGCTGAAAGTGCAGGAAATAGCAGGAACAAAGCTCAATGACATAACAAGAAGAAGTTCATGGTTCCAACGGCTTTACCCAGACCTTTAATTAAAGATTAAGGAGAGGAAACTGCTTATTTCTCACGACCAAGAGAAGTGAAGAACCAAGAGTTAGGGACTATGTTGTACATTCTAAATATATATACACATACACTGTACACATACACTGTACACATACCTCTTAGATACCTCTTAAAGAGTTATTGTTGGTGATAAACATATTTTATAATAGAGTTTTAATCTCACTTGTAGTGCAACAAATCAGGAAAACACAAGTTAAAACTTTCAGTTTATGGAGAAAAAGTAAAAAGAGCAAGATTAAAACTTACATTTGCAGACATATTATTCCATAAAATGGCCCAATATTTTTTAAATACCAAACTGAGGGAACACTTTATTTTATGAATGTTAATGCAATGTTCCAAAATGTATGTAGATAAATCTATACTTTCAGAAGAATTGTTACACTCTTTGTTAATTCGAGCGCTACCTTGGACTTGCCCTCCGCATTGCCAGGGTCCTTGCCATTTCCGCCCTGTGAATCTCTGCGCTGTGAGAAGGAAAGCTTTTTCTTGCGCGGCCGGCCCTTCAGGTTAGGAGCTGCGGAGAGAGTAGAAAAAGCCACTTACAGTCCAGCAGGCAGTGACAGTGATTGCAACAACACACCCACTCAGTCCACAGGCTCCTGACACACACTCCCAATCCTATAGGCCTCATACAGCTGCATGAGAGCGGAAAATAAGCCATTGCTGCTAACCAAAATACAGTAATGATGAGCTTCTTCTAAAAATGTGGACATCACCTTGGGCGGGCATAAGTCTTGTCTAAAATAATATGCTGTTGTTGGATCCTCACCTTTTTATTTTCAGAGCCTTCATACACATCATTGAAATGACGTTAAAATCGACATATATTACACACGGCCACAGTCTGATATGACCAGCTTGGCTTTTTAGGTTTATTGGCTCATTACTGGATTTGCTATTTCAATGTGTGTAAAAATATCTCTGCAATGTAAGTTATGAAGACATGTGTCAATAAGTAGCTGAGATTTAATTGCAGCCAAAAGGCAGGTGAGAAAATTCCTAAAATGCCACTTCTCTGAAAAACATTTCCAGGTAAACTTAGTACATGTTCCCACACATAGTTAGTGTATGTGTTAGCGTGCTCCAGGGTCTGACAGCATCTCAAATGTATTAAAAGGTTTAGATGTGAAACAGAATGTTTTAGTTCAAATAGAAGGCCAACAGTGTGGCTGGATCACATTTCTGGAATTTCTAAATGACACAAGGCCAAGCTTATTCATGGCTTGTTTTTCTCCTTTATTAAATCATTAAAGAATTTCACACATTTGAAAATGACACAAACAAGCATCAAACATGTTTCAGCAGCCAGCAACAGAATAGCCTTCTGATTCAAAAAAAACAAAAAACCCACACACTGCAGTGCCTGGGTCCAAGGCGGTGACAAGACACTACGTTCCATGCCTGCTGATGATTAAATCATAGTCAAGGTTAGCCCAGGCTCAAGGCTACAGCCATACTGCCACACTCTATCTCTCAATAGACTCTGAGGAACCGCAAAAAAGCTGTTAAGGAAAAGAAACACAAAGTTTTAACACATCCTTACCATCCAAAGGTCAAATCTCTTTTTTTGTTTTCCAATTGCATTCCCATTATGCCATCCTTCACTTCGTATAATTGCTCAGCGAACAGCAGGGGGTGGTGAGAAAAAAACAGCATCTGAAATTAAACCCTTTCTTATGAAAATAAACATTTATATAGGAGCTTTTTCGGTCACCTTGGCAACAGGCGAGACTGTTTTGTTTCGTGCAGGCTTCTGCGACAAGCACATTTGCGCAGCCATCAGATACAGGTCCCATGGAGCCTTCTGCTGAGGTAATGGGGACGTTCTGGGGGAGCAGGACTACTTCTTACTCAAATATCAGTTTGTCTTTGTCCCTGGGATTAATGTACTCTCACAGCCTCCACCCCCACCCCTTATACTACAAGTTTCACCATAATTTGAATTCCAGTCCTGTGAGTAATACCTTGCCCATGACTGCTGGAGTACATTAGCACTTATTCTCCATGCTTGTTTTGTCTTTCCTTGGTATGAGGATGCTGATGAGTTTCACATGTATGTATTAAAAAGAGGCTGAGTACTGGTGTTAAAAGACTGCACCAGCCAAATCCTTGTCCCCCCTGTTCCTCATGGTAAGTTACTACAGATCATCATAATTACAACATTTTTTTCTGTACTTACAAATAGAAATATATAAAATCTATTGATTAAAAAAATTCAATGACTAATGTTGAAGCATGTTTTGATAGAGATTAGGTTGAAAAAACACTGCAGTATGCCCTTGATAAACACAAGCTGGGGGGAGCATCACATAGTCAGCAAACATCTGCCTTCTTTATTCACCAACTCAAATCCTACTGTGACATCACAGCAAAAGGAAGGAAAGACACATGCAGAGAGACAGAGAGAGAGAGAGAGAGAGAGAGAGAGAGAGAGAGAGCAATAGACAGATACAGTATTCCTTCTTGCTGTTGCATTAGCACTCCACTCAGCTTCCCCACTGTGCGGGCTGTACAGGCATATGACAGACAGGGCAGGCCGAAGCTGCAGATTTTTGGGACGTTGCACTGTGGCGTGGGAGACTGCTATTGGACTTCCATTACTCACACATAAACAGATTACTGGCATACAGCAACACAAGTCCACAACTGTCACTATTGTGCCCCCCCCACGCACACACACTATATTGACTTTCCTCAGGACTGACATAACAGCTGCCCTGTGTGCCCCTCCTCTATTCTGCAGAAGTGTGTCAGTTGTACTGCAAAGGGAATAAAGGCCAAAGTGGAATTCGTGCTGAGCAAGGATTGGCTGGTGCTCACAGAAACTCAGCCTCCGCCTCCTGTTTCTTTTCCGTCTTCATGTACTTCCATTTTTTATGAAGTGACTTTATGTAACTTTATGAAAATTTGTAATGTGGCTGATTAGCATCGCACATATATGAGTCTGTGGCATTTGTATTATGTTAAGTTGCTCAACCGGAAACTGATTTGAATCCTGTTTCTTTCTAGGGACATAAATTTGAATATATTTGGATATTTGAGTGTCTGTTAGAGTTAATGATTCAATATTCTGTTAACTGACAACATTTCAAAGCAGTGTTTTCTCCCTGACTTGAAATTGAACATAACTAATACCCAAATAGTGATTTCAGTATACAGATACAATGGTCTTGCATAATATTTTCTGTAATGTGGCATGGTTAAAAACTGACCAGAATAGTTGATTCTTGTTGGATGCCAATACAATACATGACTACCTTAACTGAGATGGGATGGCAGTATTTTTTCTACCAAAATTGGATAAAGCCTAAGATAAAGTCTCAGAACATGGAACATTTAATAAACATTCATTTTAGAGTATGAATCTGAGCTATCCTGCAATTAAATCTGCCAGTGAAAATAATATTTTTTTACTTTTATTATTAATATCTAGGCATGTTACTGGCCATACATAGAGCAATAGATATAAACAAGAAGATATCCCTTCTTTCAAAGAACAAACCAATGGGAAATCCAAGAAATATTTATTGAACAGGATAAACAAACTATTTTGCTACTACTATTAATAATACATTGTCAACGCTTCTCTGTATAGTCATGTAGGCACCAATTATTGTCCTTTGCTTCAACCCATTGAAGCTCAAATACAGACCTTGATTTGTCAACTCTTCCATAGAAATACTTGTTTGGAACAGACATTGATCAGAATGCACAAAGCTGACTGGTTAAAGGAGTGATTAATATATTCTGATTAATAAACAATATACTACACTGAGTGGCTCTATTGGTTGCCCATCCATGCTTCCTACCAGGTTTTTGAAAGGTGTACTAACAGTCACAGATCTACAACCTGACCTGAAAGCCGTCGGTCTTTCATCCAAATCCACTCTGGAGCACTACAGGGTCTCCAACAAATCAGATATCTGTTCATGCATTCCTCTGGCCATGTTTGTTCTTTAAGCGTAAATACTTTAAGCATATCTGTGGACTTTCTTCCCACAGATTTGGCCTGAACTACTTGGAGTTCAAGGGGAGTCTCAACGGAAGCCAAATTAAATGTATTGCCTTCAGTATAACTCAGTCCCCGACTTTCTATATAAACACATACAAGCACTGAACAGTATTTAAAGAATTTCTTTCCTATGTTGAACATGTCTTAATTATTTACATCCACTTCTCATCTTCACAAAGTCATAAAATATAATGTGCAAATGTCAATGTGCTGTAATGCTATTGAGTTTCTGTCTCTGTATTTGTATAGAAGCCTTTAGTTATGTTCAGGGTTTAGGACTGGAAGCCTCTTCCAGAGTCCCAGTGCTCCAGCTTTGCTGGTGTGCTAACTAGCATACAAACGCATCACAGCCACGATCAATGCAGCACTGCTTCAACAACTTCATCTATAATGCAGCAAAGCGTTCCTCTCCTGTCTTTGTCTAGTTCTCATCTTTACCAACAATTTGTTCACATTATTCCAGAGGATAATTCATTTAAAAAGTCTTTCCAAGAAATGTCAGATATTTAGTTTTGCTAGAAAAGAGAAAGACTGATGTTTCAACCACATTAGAGAGAGAGAGAGAGAGAGAGAGAGAGAGAGAGAGAGAAATCCAAATGGACAGATGTTCAAGCTTATGTTAACGTTAATAAAACGATGATCATAATAAAGGCATCCTTCTATGGAGTGGAAACAGGGATCTACCACTTAGCTAGTTGACAAAATCTGTCAGCTGCCCACTGTTCCCAGAGGATATTTCAGACAGGCAGATTTCTCAGTAAATCTGGACAACTTAAGTTAAAATGCAGATTGTCCACTAGGAATATCCCTTCGATTTTGTCCTATTGGATGTTTGGCTTAAATTATTTGGCCTTAATGACAAACACTTGAACTTGCTGCCACTTATCCAGTAAGACAAAGAGACTCCCTCTCCCCCACCACCACCAGCCCAATTTCAAACCCTACTTTTTATCATCATCATCATCATCATCACAGCTTCATCCCTGATAATTCAGTTCATAATGTGAGCCCACGCGCCGCCGGCCTAGATGGATTATATGAATATATACATGACAGAAACATTCATATCAATGTACTAAAGCAGAGAGGAGTGGTCTGTCACTTCACATCTATCTACATATCACACAGCTCACCATCTGTAAGAGAGACAGGAGGAAATAAATCTCCAACTATGAG
>JBBIGC010000104.1:24232383-24243126 GCA_037576955.1 Lepidarchus adonis | reverse complement strand
GAGAGAGAGAGAGAGAGAGAGAGAGAGAGAGAGAGAGAGAGAGAGAGAGAGAGAGAGAGAGAGAGAGAGAGAAGTGCGTCAAATTCTCTGGAAAGCATTAATGCTGAATCAAATTTGAGAGAAAGCTTTGTTTATTTAAGCGGCGAGCCTGAGGACCGGATCCGATTGCAAAAGGAACTGGGTAATAGGTAATTCTGCCTTGATTTCTTTCTTTTTCTTCCTTGGGGAAACTGCACAGGGGATGGAAGGGTAGGGCTGCATGATGTTTCTCAATATTCAAAAAGTTTCTTTCATACACAGTGGTGATGATAAATCTTTTCCCTGAATCTGAAAATTCAAATGTTCCATGAGCCACATGTTCACACAAGAAGTCAATGCCCACTTCCTCCAAGGTCCTCCCAGAGACTCTGTACTCCACATTGTGTCTTCCTGGCAGAGCAGGCAAATACTTCTACATACTTCCTTTCAACAGGCAGCCCTGCTCAGATGCCTCCCTCAGAATTTGGTATTAATCAAACTGAATGCTTATTATTCAATGTTTTAATTATTTAATGTCTATATACAAACTATGTAATTTTGGTCAGGTAAAAAATGTTCAGAAGTACTTTTACAGACGCATTAAGAAGCCTGTGATTTGGCCTGTACATCTGCACCCAAATAAGTTAGCAACTAAGAAACAAATGTGCGGCACCAGTAGCTTAATGCTAACACAATACAGTAAGCAAAATAAAGGGGCTAGAGGAAAGTAGAAGTATCATTGCATAGTATCTTTATGGGTGAAAGAAAAAACACTATAAGCTGAAGGTTTTCACAATAAACACTGCTATATTATGCCATTTTCATTATTATTTGAGAAAAAGTTCATGAAATGAGAGCTACAATGCTGGGTGGCTAAACGTTTTTGTCCTACTTCAGATCATAGGCACCTGACAAAATGCTCTAAAGTGGGGGTGCCCAATATGTCGATCACGATCGGCCGGTCAATTGCAAAGGCAGTGCGAGTCGATCGAAAAGAGGCGAAACTCTACTGCGCATGTGAGACCACGCAGAATAAAAGCAAGTGAATCGCGAGCCACAGAAAATGCCCTAACCCTAGCCTATCACCCATCACCACTGTGGTGCTTGGCAGTTGATTGACATATAGTGCAGCCAATCTCACATTGCAACAAGTGTCAGTGCACATGCTCGGTCAACCGTATGAGCCTCTGCTAAACTCCAGCCAACAAGTCACCTACAGTAGTTAGCAGCTAACAATGTATTTACTTATAAAGAATGGTTGTAAAATGAGTGGGGGAGTTGGAGCAAGTAAGAAACCAAAATCAGACTGTTCATTAAAAAGTACAACACTGGCTACTGACCGAAAAGCGAGGGGATTATGTCTGGACTATGCAACTCTGGCTGTTTTCATTCAGTTCAAAATGTCATTGGAGAAAGTAAACCAAAAGTGTACAGCACTGGATTGAGCCATACATGATCATGCTGCTATGCAAGGTAAATATATATTTTAAATATTTTTAAATATATTAATATAAACTGGATATTAATTTATTTTTAAAGTATTTTTTAGCTTTTTATTGTTAGTAGATCATTTGACTTGCTTTGATTTCATGACAACAGTCATAATAATGTTATACTCCAGGATGTGTGCGACCAGTACTTTAAGTTCCTGTGATTTTTTAATACCAGACTACTCCTTTAAAACCTTCTACAAGAGATGCGCCTGGCAGTGCAAATGCTTCTTTTCATAGGAGGAAAATAAATGACCCATTTTTAAAGCAGTGCATGTGGTAAACAAACCCCTAAATGAGACAGAAGAAGAATCAGAATGTCGTTTGAGGCTCAGGACCAGTCAAAGACTGGAGGACTGCACTGCTGGCCACAATTTGATTTAGTTAAGTGCAAATTATTAACACTCCTGAACAATGGCTGCAACAGAAGAGGCCCCTCAATCATAAACAACAATGGGCTCCTCTGTGTCCCTCACTCTCTCCACTAGACAACAGGCTATCATTAATTCCTCTTCCTCATTGCTATGCAACCAATAACGGCCAGTAATCATACATGCTGCATTCCTGTCACACAGTGCCACCTGGCCTGCAATGGCTAGCCTGGGTAGTGTTTCGCAAGAAAAATAAGAAAGAAAATACATGCTAACTTGCTAACTTGGATGCCTTTATTCGTAGCTGCAATCTCTCTGTTGCTGCATATCTTTAAACTGATGGTGCTAACCAGCCTCAAGGCCTGAGTACAAAATAATAAAGCTTTAAGACAGCATCAAGAGGGAGAGAACATTACATTGCTAGCCACAAAACATGTGTCCTAACAACAGGAACAACTGGCGAACATTAATGCTTCCTCTCTCTCAGTGACAAGAAAGAAAAAAAACATGTAACCCATTTTTTCCCCTCTCCACTCCATAATGCAGTTATTATGCAGTAGGTCTGTGCTTCACTCTGCAATCATTAAGCATATGCCCACATAATAATACTGACTTCCTAAAAATAAACCCCCTCAGAGACAGGAAATGAATCAGGAGAGGGACGAATAACAGCACGGCCATTACAGAGCATTCACGTACAAACACTCTTCAATAATTCACCCCCCCACCATTAACCATGTCCCTCTAAATAGGCACTTCCTGTCTGTCTCTCTCTCTCTCTCTCTCTCTCTCTCTCTCTCTCTCTCTTTCTCTCTCTCTCTCTCTTTCTCTGTATCTTTTTCTTTCACTGCCCAAGCTTTTGTCAGAATTCACTTTCATGCAAGAAGAGGACACCCCTGTATCTTTCTGGAGGGCAAGGAGTTTGGATTTGTTAGTGGGAGCAAATAAACAGCATTTTGGAAATACATCAGATGCAAATTGTCTTCGTTATTAATAAAATAACTGTTGTGTTTTATGATGATTATTATTATTAATAATAATTTTAAATATTATTATTATGCAAATAATTGTGGCGGACACTGTATACTATATTCTATATATTTCATATGCAGTATCCCATGATATCATCAATGTGGTTGAAAATTTGTGAAAGCCAATAAAAGATGTGTCGGGGTGATGGTTCAGGTTGCCATCACATGACCCAGAAGGGCCAGGCCCAGCTGCGGAGTGCCAGCAAAACTGGCCTGCATTGCCTATAGGTTGCATAGGCCCTGCTGAACATTTGTCCAATTTAATGCATTACTATTACGTTTAGAAAAACAATGTATTTATTCAAATTATGCTCTGAATTCAGGATTAGTTCATTATTTTTCCAGGATTAGTAACTTTCATTCACCTGGCTCTAATGCCAATCATGTGTGGATAATACATCGTTCAATTTATGAGCCTTTGTTTTCTTTAGGTAGTGAGAGAAAGAGTAAGAGAGCAAGGGAGTGAGAGAGAGCGAGAGAGAGAGAAATTACATGAGAGATTGACATGTGGCCAAAGGAGCAGGTAGGCAAGGCAAACCCTGTGGATATTTCCATTAAAAAACAGAGCAGATGAAACTGGAATTGGCAAGGGATGTCCAGGATCAACTTACTAAAAATGTGTGAGCGAGAGCGCTTCACCGCTGCTTACTGAAACAATGCTGGTCTTTCCTCAATAACATGCTGAATTCTTCATGTGGACACTTCTCTCAATTGCCAAGGCTTTGGAAGCTCTGTTTTTCACTTCAGAGAGTTAATGGCTAGGCTAAATGCGTAACAGTTTCCGGCAAATAACCACCGCTCTGGGCACAAAAATTCTTGGAGTTTTTTTTTTCTTCCTCTCTGATTTTCTCATCTGTCTCTGATGTGCTTCAGACTGGCAAAAAATCAAATCCATTTCTTTCTGACCGGTTCCGTGCTAAGGAACCCCTTGTAACATGAACAATGACTTCATATGCTTAGCTCACAGCTTAATAAATAACACACCCTTGTAAGTTAAATAAAATTACAGCTTGTTATATGGCCCTTATTATAATGTGCTTGAGCTGTGTTCAAAGCTTGGGCTGGAGGAAAGGCTGTTTAATCAAAGAATCACAAATCTTACCCACAAACTGTCAGGTTCTAGAACAAAAACTGTGCAGAAAAACAAAATTAAGATTGCACCTCTGATATTTTTCAGTAATTAAAGAAATCCAGGACTATTCATAGCCGGCTCATGTGTCCTTTATATACAACAGATAAACCATTAAGCACATTGTGAGCCATTTACGCAAATCTGTTCTTGCAGCAAGTTATTATGTAAACAATCCCAACTCTCTTTTACAGCACAAAACAGCTAGTGCCTCAGTATGCAGCTGGAACGGCCTAATCCAGATTCCCGCATGCTCATGAGCTGACCCTTTGGTAAAGCAACTAAGTTGGAATCCAACAAGTAAAAATAAAGGACAGTAAGTTTTCTAAAAAAAACAATACTAGATAGCTGATGAAATCTTCATGTCACTGTTAAGGGTATAATCATGTAAAATTCAGACAGATTTGAAATATTTATACATAAATGGAAGATAATTATATGACAGATTAGAATCACAGAGCAATATTTATGTATCTTTTATCATTGCTTCTAAAGTGATTTCTACAAAGTTACTCTTTCCTGCTGTCAAACAGTATTGCACTGTTATGGACAAAATATTACTTTTGTGTTTATAATGCTTAATACTGGAATTCTGATATCCCTTAAACAGTGGGGGAAAAAAGTATTTAGTCAGCCACCAATTGTGCAAGTTCTCCCACTTAAAAAATGAGAGAGGCCTGTAATTTTATTCATAGGTTTACCTCAACAATGAGAGACAAAATGAGAAAACAAATCCAGAAAATCACAATGTCTGATTTTTAAAGAATTTATTTGCATATTATTGTGGAAAATAAGTATTTGATCACCTACAAACAAGCAAGATTTCTGGCTCTCACAGACCTGTAACTTCTTCTTTAAGAAGCTCTTCTATCCTCTACTCGTCACCTGTATTAATGGCACCTGTTTGAACTTGTTATCAGTATAAAAGACACCTGTCCACAACCTCAAACAATCACACTCCAAACTCCACTATGGCCAAGACCAAAGACCTGTCAAAGGACACCAGAAACAAAATTGTAGACCTGCACCAGGCTGGGAAAACTGAATCTGCAATAGGTAATAAGCTTGGTGTGAAGAAATCAACTATGGGAGCAATTATTAGAAAACAGAAGACATAAAACAGATAACACTGATAATCTCCCTGGATCTAGGGCTCCACGCAAGATCTCACCAAGTGAATGACCTGCAGAGAGCTGGGACCAAAGTAAGAAAGGCTACCATCAGTAACACACTACGCCGCCAGGGACTCAAATCCTGCAGTGCCACGCGTGTCCCCCTGCTTAAGCCAGTACATGTCCAGGCCTGTCAGAAGTTTGCTCGAGAGCATTTGGATGATCCAGAAGAGGATTGGAAGAATGTCATATGGTCAGATGAAACCAAAATAGAACTTGTCGTGTTTGGAGGAGAAAGAATGCTGAGTTGCATCCAAAGAACACCATACTTACTGTGAAGCATGGGGGGCGTTTTTATTTTCTACAATAGCTGCTATACCTCTAATCCAACAGTGAAAAGTCATGTGGTTAGTCACATGATCAATAGTGGGCCAATAAAAACAAAAATGCAAAAAAACCAACACATTTAACGAGTATTTATTTAATTTAATATGAAAATGTTGCCTGAGAAACTGAGCAAAGGTACTCTTAATGGAATGTGAAGTCAAGGTTGTGCTTCTGACAGGCTATTCCACCTTACGCTGACTCCAGAGGTAAAAGAAAAAACACCCCAACACTTCTGCTGAGTACTAGTCTCCTTCATTGACATCTTTGCCTTCGTTTTCTGTTTCTGGCCGAAGGATGATAGCACAGCCATGCGTTGACCAAGTGCATGTCTGTTTCAATTACCATTGGCATGATCAGACCTAGAACCTAAAGCATTTATCTGTGTTCCATGCCAGTGCCAGAGCCCAGCGCCCTGCTAAAAACTTTCCTGTGGCCTTCAGGTAATTAAGATAAAACACACAATTCACAAGGACATTTGTTCTGTCAGTCATTTTGGTTTTTGTTTTCTTTTACCTGGTTTTATAGGTGGATTTTTCTCATTTATTCATTCAGCTACCCATCCTGTGAGTCCACCTACTCACCCTTCTAACCATCCAACAGCTCAACAACTCATTCATTCATTTATTCACCCAGCCATGTTTAGTTACTCATTTGACCCTCATTCCTCCACAGACACCATACTAGGCATCACCTAAATACCTACTAATACTTTCATCTGTATCTTCATACACACAGACATAGCTACTGCTGCTAAGTTGAACACATTTAATAAAAATCATGTATATCTGATAAATGGCAGTACTCAAAAAAATATTCAAATATTTAAAAGGAATAATTTTGCAAAAAAAATTCATTAAAGAATTTATCCAGTGACTCAGTGTTTGATGTTCTAAACATATTAATTTAGTAGAGCCACAAGGTTAACATTGCCAACAAACACTAGAATCAAAACTGCTCTCAACACACTTAACATGCATATAGCTCTTTATTAAAGTGCCTCACCTATGGTTTAAGAGGCAGCATGGCTTACTCTGAACTATAAATATGATTTTTTTAAAAATACTTCACCACTATGGACAGCCGTTTTGGACAACAAAAGCACTGGGGAAGACCGATCAGACTAATATGTATTTAAGATTTTTGTGGCCACAAAAATAGATCTTTCTAGATCAACACCTCTCAATCTGAGGCAGTTTATGAAAACAGAATCTAATATGGCTGCCATGTCAATATCACCCACCAGTGTTAACCCACATTGCAGATATTTATGGAAACAATTTGTGCGCCTACTGACTTCTAGTGTTTGTCAGTAATGTGGCCTAGCAGTTTCAGTTCTACAATCATTTTTTTCCCCAAACATGTATTTGCCTCATCAACCTCTGGTGTTTTTTGTGTACATTGCCAAAACCATGTCAAACCATTCAATTTACACCGCTAGCTAGCTCTACTACCAAAGAGCACATCTGCTTAGAAAGATCAACTGCATACAAACAGACATATTAGTGAACAGTAAACCAGGCCAGTTAGTACACACACCTTATATATTTTCAAGAATGGACTGCTTACCAAACTCATCACAGATGCTTTCATTCTCCAGTAGCGTGGGGTGTTCAAATGTGTCCCTACAGTAGAGGATCTGTGTGTTGCTGGTGAGTGAGGCGATGCCCCCCAGGGCCAACACCACCTGGTCTGTCAGAAGGGAGGCTGGTCGCTCCCTGAGCCGAGCAATTATGGAGCGGTAGCGACAGTACTGTGGATAACTTAGCACCAAAACCCTCTTTTCCTCCGCATCATCACCTGAAAGTGCACAGACAAAGAGTAATCAACATGTATATTCAGTTTAATGGAGACATCATATGGTCCAGATCATCATATCAGACAGAGACACATAATTATTAATTTTACCCAGACAATTGCTGCTGTGTGTTTTTTGAAATGTCAAATTTTGCAACAGGCACACAACTACACAAACTGCTGAGTCAACATGCACAGTGCAAGAGGTGCTATCTGAATACACATTGCTTATCTATCAAGACAGAAAAATAGGCCAGACTTCTGCTTGGGCTTGAAATTCAGACGTGTAAGATATAATGTTTTATTATAGCCCAAACTGCTGTTTTAACATGACAGCCCTCTGTTAGGATTGGCAATATAAAAGCCTCTGGGCAAGGAGCCACGCCATTCAGACCTGCACGATCAGAGGAAAACCAAGAGACTGTGTGCACTTCCTTCTTTTTCTATCAGGGCACACCCAGGAGGTTTGAAGATGATAAAATAAAAGGACAAAAAAAAACAATAGTACCCCTGATAGTACCCAAACCCACGCTGAAAATACAGGCTCTCGTAATTTACCATGCAAACTGCAGAATGCTGGTGGATCTTAATAGACTGGAGCACTCCAGAATGATTTGGACATGTCGGACAGGCTGCCAGGGAGCTATAAAACACAATCCACTTGACACAGTCATTGTGAGTTTACATCTGTCACCGCACTCAAAGGGTAAATCAGGAGAGACCTGACAAATAGCCAGGTAGATAGAAAATGCCCTGAACGCACCATATTGCTGAGAAGGAATATGGGAGTGCTAGCAGCTAGAATCCTTTGATGTTAATGGAATTAGGGTGGCATAATATATAAATTATTACAGGAATATTGGCTTTTGTGATATTTAATTAAATATTTGTGGAATATTTGCAAAATGCTAAATATTATGATATTTATAATATATGTTATAATTGCAATACTTGTAACACAGCCCACTGAGTTTTTACAAAATGTTTTTACACTTGACTATATTATTGCACTTTTGGAGAAAGAAGGAAAATACTGAAGCCACAAGACTTAACCCTTTAGCTTAAGGAACTATGTCGACTTCAAATAAACTCGAGTGCCCTTGCACCTCTATACCAGACAGATGGAAACAACCTGAAGGTCTGATTTATCTGTTTATCCTTTTATAGGACTACTAGCAGGGTACACGGCGTTGGTCAAAAAGGATAGTACCCAGAGAATGGGGAAAATTCGAACTTGGAATTCATGGTGACATCCAAATAAACGGAAAATTAGTGTAAAAAGGCACAATAGAAAAGCGAAACTGATGGGGGAACGGCTTACAGGACTTCTTTCTAGACGTTTTTTCCTGTGGGGGTGTATATGAGCGCACTTGCAGGTTTCGGTAATAAGAAAACGACACAAAGGACTCATCGGACGCAAGCTGAAGTAGCTTCGAGAGCATGAGATGCACCTATGTACCAACTTTGGTTCCAATCCGTATGGAAACGCCGTATGGAAACGCATAACGAAAATACAAACAGACATCCTCTTTTATATATATATATAGATTATTGTCCTACAGCTCTCTCTTACAGCTGCTATTCTCTTTCTATTCTATATGACTCTGAATGTACCCAAACACATAAGCACATCCATGTGAAGATGCTTTTCCAGGATACTGATTCGGTAGTGAGTGGGATTTGCCCATAACAGTTAACAACCTGTTGTTTTCACAGTGTATACAATGAAGAGTATGTCCATTCACAGGACTGTCCCTCCATTGCCTAATAAATTAATGAAAAATTAATTTACTTCTTAACAATACAATGCCTTGCCCTATCCTTTTCTACTCTGCTTCTTACTTGCAATTACCAAGGCTCACGTTGGTCTTAAAATGTCCAGCTTTTTATGGACCACCCTGGCCAGCATTAATTGCCCTGGGATGCTGTGAACATTTCCTTGATTGGATTTCACTCTGGGCCAGAAGAGAGACTAGAGAAAAAGGAGAAAAAGAAAAAGAAGCAGCAATTGGAGCTCCCCTGCCACATAGTCATTTCGCTCATAAAATCTAACCTTTCCCAAAGAAAGGCATTCTAATCTCTTTGCTGTTTAATTGGTGAGGGCTGCACTATCATTAGAGTGCACTGGAAATCGCATTATGCAATTTTCCTTTAATACTTTTGACAAGAGGCCCTTGTCGAGAGGTGGAGGAAAGGGAGGGGGGCAGGTAGGCACTGATTGGTCACAATATCAAGCTGTCAAATCTGTGTGACTAAGCCTCACATGTCTTATCAGATCCCTGGTAAAGGACTCTGTCTCTTTAACTATAGCAATGTTCTCCTCGTTTACAGCTCAAGTGCTCCACAAAATGTCAAATGGCCCTCTGCAGGAATATATTTACATAACACCTTTCCACTCCATGCCCCTGCCAAAGAGAGCCAATTAAACATAAAAATGCAGACGTATGTGGCAAAACGCTTCTGAATTTTAATAATTCATGCTATAAAATTTTAGAACAAAGGCCCAAGAATCACCAGCATCAATCCCAGAACGGAGCACAAAATGCCTTCATCTTGAAAGAGCTTTGTTATTGGAAATTTTGATGTGATAAAAACAAAATAGGCCTCTGACTTCATTATTTATCCAAAGGAGAAATTGAATGAGAAAAGAAAACAAACCAAAAATAAATGGAAAAGGATGGAAACCCACCAATTACAACACATAGCATTTTCTGGGGAAACCAAAAATTTCTACATATGACACTGTAATTATGATGCGTGAAAGACAACATGATCCAGATAAACATCTGATAATGTCTGTGTACAGGCTTTGCTCTAGTGCCTGCCCGAGCTTGTTATGGAAGTTTACAATGTCATATCTCCAAATCACCTGTCAGAGCTGTTAACTATCTCGATGTGTCTGCTCCATCCTTAGCTTTTTTTCACTCCTCTCCTGCAATTACAAATATCTGGATAGCACTGGATGTCTGCAACATCAAAAGCCCCTTTGATTATCTCTGAGGGAAACCTGAGTGCTCGCAAAGACATTGTTCTATATCGCCAACCCCACCACCACCACCACAGACGCCTGGGTGCAGTGACTAAGCTTCAAGAAAAACAACTTCAGGAGCACGTTGGCCGCTAATGTACATGCAGAGGCTTCAAAGCCTCTCTAAATGGCCTGGTGGATTCCCAGCAAGTCAAACAGAGGTGCTGAGATGCATTCCAGTACAGCCCCACCCTCTGTGCCCAATGCATTCTCACTATCGAATGAATCAGACTTGACAAACGAGCTTTAATAGTTACCTGTCTCTTTGAAACACACAGGTCAAAATATCAATTCAAGCAAGAGAGTGAGCAAGCGAGAGAGAGAGAGAGAGAGAGAGAGAGAGAGAGAGAGAGAGAGAGAGAGAGAGAGAGAGAGAGAGAGAG
>JBBIGC010000104.1:24213817-24225336 GCA_037576955.1 Lepidarchus adonis | reverse complement strand
TATATATATACACACACACACACACACACACACACACACACACACACACACACACACACACACATATATATATATATGCACTGGTCAACCAGTTATTAATTCCAGGGGTTCAGACACTTTTTCCTCTAACAATATGAGATGTTTACGGTAAAAAGGTCAGATTTTTTAATGTTATTATTTTAGGCACATTATATTTCTCAATATCCTTGATGCAGATGAAGATGAGTTCACCTCACCAGTAAATGTATAGAGCAGTGAGAACACAGCTGACTAGATAAACGTGGCCCAGAGACCTTTTCTGTTCAAGGTGGTGTTAGGTGAAGCAGGCACAGTAAGAAATTTGTCTACACACTGGGGGGGGTGGTTACCCACTCCTGTTCAGAGAGGGGGGTGCCCACCAAAAAGCACAATACCGCTCTCTAAGAAGAAAAACACAAATGACAAATAAATACACACACATAATACAAGTATCTTTTACCTAACAAAGAAAACACATCTTCAGCCATTTTTATAGAATTCCATTTGCAGTGGAATATAATGAACAGCAAAAGCACTATATGGAAAAAAGCTTCACATTCTTTGCTTTGGTTGCAGCAGTTGCTTACACTGGCTTTTTTAATTGACACACCTTTACTGAGTTACTGGGGAGCAGCTGAATACAAGTATTAGGTAAATTTTTATAGCTGCAATAAAACGGTGTGGAATGGTTAAATACAGCCTGTAGAACTAAAACTATTGCTTCTGAAATATAGTCAAATCTCAAACTAAAACCTATTGCTCACTCTAGTATTTAAACATGCCATTTATATTTCTGACAAAAACTCATGTTTAAATTTTATTGAGTTTGTGTTGCTGTATTACATTGTAAAACAAAGAGGTTAATTTCTGGATTCTAATTTCTGGAAGTGGAAGTGGCAATGAATTTGATTATTTAATAGTTATTAAGGTACACTTTCACACAATGCCTTATGACTAAAAAAGTGACCTTACACACCAAATTGTCCAATGCCAAACAGGGGGTTAATCACAGAGTGGAGATACAGAGTGTGCAAATTCCAGGACGTTTAATATTTAAGGAAGGACTTCTTGAGTTTCGCAACTCCCACCCCCACTACTTGCCCGACATGCAATGATTGGCTGGCGATAATAACAGATTAGTCATCCTGAATGAATGGGGCTTGGCACTGCACACCATAAAAAGCCGCATTGTACTTTTCTGACAAACACAGCCGGCCCCCTCAGGTTCAAGTGTATAAACCCACAATGGGTTGCCTGGAGGTGGTGGGCTACTTACTATAACAGGACACTGCAGTATTAACATTTAATTGAATTTCCCCCAGTTAAAAATGCAGCTGTTAAGGGAGGAAAATGAAAACATGTAGTAAAGAATTCAGATGAATAATCTTAACCGTAAATATTTTTTTTCAGCTGTTTTGGGGGCTAATTTTCATGTTATAGGAGGGGAAAGTCACATCAGTAACTTCATGTTGTTTCAAACTCCACTGTTTAGTGGACAGACAAAAAAAGGATTCATTTCCTCAAAGGTCAGGCCTGGGAGACATTGTTCTGAGTGATGAGCTGGCAGTGCCGCTATCTTCAGGCTCTGAGCCTGGCCTGCTGCAAGTGCCGGAAACACAGCAAAGCAACAAAAACAAACAGAATGACTAGAAACAGAGAAATAATTAAAGCACATACTATTTCTACTCCCCCACTCCCCCACCCTGTATTTTTGTTCTGGGTAAAAAACAAAAAGTCCTAGAAGACTTGTGTCGCCATTATCAATCTCAGGCCTGCAGATTTCAAATTGTTGGCCCTGATCCAAAATGTATTCAGATGGAACAACAGCACAAGCAGATCAGTGGGTTATAATGCACTGTAAGCCCTGTAACCTTAAAAAATGGGCCAATAATCAATACACAATGACTATATAAAAGGCAATGGTGGATGGAGAATCACACAAAGTGTACACAGAGAGACAGGATGCATTTTTTTAGTTAGTTTAAAGGAAATAAGATGTTTCACAGAAAAAAACATACTGTTTGTGTTGAAAACTGACAACAATTACAGTATCCAAGAGTCTGTTTCATTTTTTTTTTCAACTGAACGGCATTGATATCCTTATGCAGAGCACCCACAATCTGTTTTGTTGCAACAAAAAAAGGAAAAGGCTGCTTTGGCAGCTGAAATATTATATTTTCAAACATAAAGAAATATGCTTAGAGTATCTGCATAATAATGTGTTTTGTTATATGCGGCCCAAATATAGAACACAATTTCCCGCTTGCAATCCCCATGTAGCAACATAATTTGTATTTAGTGCAGAATATATTACCTTGGTTATGAGTGCTAACATGTCATCTGTTTTTCTCTCTTTCGCCCTCTTTTGCATTAGCCTCCTGCCTGTGTCAGCACAAACGTTTCACGGCCTGCCATTTTCAGGACATATGAAAATGAAATTCACACAGATCCTCTGTTCCAAATCAAATGCAGATTTGAAGCTTTTTTGACGTGAATGTCATTTAATTGGCAGACTCTGCTAGCATCCCCCAGCATGACGAGAGCCTAAAACATTCCTCCTCGCTTTCAGAGAGAATCCATCGAGAGGCCCCACGCCAAACACAGTTATAGAAGATGAATTACTGCCATCGGTTTTACTTCTGTTGCTGCTGATGGGCAACTGGCCGTCTGAAAGCAAACAGGGCCCTCGCAACACAAATTAAAGGGGTATCTAGGCAGGAGACAGAATGGGATAAACACAAGCTGGGATTCAAACAATCTGCCTTAGCTCCGATGATTCTGAAGCTACGGAGTCCACAATTTGACTGTTTGCTCTCTTTCTTGCTGATCTTGTGTGATCCATACAGACATGATGACTCAAATAGGCCTGGCTAATATTGAAGCAAAGAGTGTTCTACAGATGGACAGATAGATGGACAGGTCAACATAAAAGCCTCATGAATATGTCAAAAGTGCAATAACACATTTTTATACCTATATACTGAAGTTGACAATTCCACTGCGTGCTGCCAGAATCTATTTTCTTTCCCTCAAGAATTGAACTCTAATTGAAGCATAGTGGGGACACAGCTAAAAATCCTTAACATAATTTGTCTTCAAATTTGATGTTATTATATTATTTAAACACAACAAAACACTCAAACACATGATTACTACACGCTTGCCTACATACTTGATGTTTGGGAATGTTGCCTGGTGACAAACAGTAAAGAGCCAGTATTCCATAAACAGAAGAAATGCCTTTTTCCCCCATGCAAGCTTTTCCTTTGACTGAGTTTAAGCAATGAACTGGCATCATGTGACTGACAAGCCAAACACAAAAACGCTCCTTTAGTGTAAGCCATGAAGGCAAATAAATATTCAGATTTATTCTTGCACCATACTGTCAGGCTGCATTTATAACATTTCGCTTAACTACAAGAGAAAGCCCCTCCCTGCATACTTGTGGATGCAATCTGACAGGCAGACTGTTAGGTGCTATTGTTCGTGTGCTGGTAGAGTAATTGTGCAGGTACATCCTCATGTCATGTGAAAGAAAAGACTTTTCAGATATATTGCTGCTTACAGCTTACAAAAGCTCACACTGGACTCCTGAATCTGCCCCTTGTTAGTCTTACCAGTCCCTTCCCTGTTGTCAGAATACACCTCAGGCATATACTTTCTATTACACCTATCTACCAGCAGGGTGTGGTTCCTAATATCCTGTACTCAACACAATGCACACCTATAGTTCACACACAACAATCACACTTTTCTACAATGCACATCCAAAACTCTGTGACACATGAGAGCAAGCAAGCTGAATATGATACTGACCTGAAGATATTTTCACATTACATAATATGTATCAAGATATATAGCAAAAATGTCAAATAAAAATGTATAAAGACAGTAAGATAACTACATTATTTAACAGTAAGACCAGGTGCATTGATGACAGCAAAACATATTGTGATTAAATATATCACAACAACAAACATGTTATTATATCACTCACCCTTATCTACAGGAGTCATTGTGGACCATTTGTTACTGAGAACCGCATTTACTGGCGGACGGACAGACAAACTGACAGTCAGGCAGATAGGGACAGATGCGTACTTCTGTTAGACTTGTGACCTGAATCCCATCCGGACGCAGTAATGAGCTGAAAGAGACAAGCTATCTGCATCATCTGGGAATTTAATAAGGGAAAATATATCCTTAAGACACAAAGTCAAACTTCATCTGAATATAACAAGGCCAGGAGGGAGATACTTTAATTACAAGATCAGGAATACATCAAGTCAATTTCTGAGTTGTTTTGCTTTCTCTTTTTTATTTCCCCCCTCCCCACCCGACTCCTCCTGTGTTCAGCTTCAGTGAAAGTCATTAAACTTCTTGTTTTTTCATCTAAGACAGCAACTTGGCAGCGGAAATGTGAAATATGAGCATGTTTAAGCAAGTGCCACTATACTGTGTCTGCAATTATTCAACCAAACTAATGCATTGAAATGTTAAAAGTCTTATAATGTCATTCTGTGCAGCTCACTCCTGCTGTTTTACTCGTTCTCTTGTTTGCACTTGACTTTAACGCATTAAAGGTGGCATATAAACAAAGTATATTACAATTTATTATTAATTATTTTTAAAAAAAAATCAGTAAAACATCAGTAAAAAGAAAAACCTGCTGAATTAATCCTTTATTCATAGAATCTGGGCAGGTGGCAACAGAAGCTAGGTGAAGGTTCTTGAAATAGAACCAGGTTGAATGGGACTGAAACCAAAACAGGTCATCAGCGTTACCTCAAGTACAGTCCAAATATCTTGCCATGTGGTGTCACTAGAGTCTGCTGACTGGAGCTTAATATGCCTAAAATTTAGCCCTATTTTTAGGAGATGAGGTTCAAATTCATTGCAAGTTCATTCCTGCTCCATCATTACAACCAGAAAGCTAGATACAGCTTTTAAAAACCTAATTAAGACACTAAGGCCAGCTCCTCAGAAAGGAACAAGTGATCTTTGACACGTCTCAATAGGCTATGCAATTCCTAAGGCTAATCAATTGATCTGCAAATAACTGATAATTGTGGTGGAAAAGATAAGAGTGGCACTAATTGATTATGGACATAAATTAGCTTTTGCGTAAATATTACTTTTATGGAGCACTCACGCACTCACTTTCTGGCACATTCTAACAATGGTTGTCATCCATGCACAAGTTAGCATGAAGAAATAATTTCATTATTAAAATACTCCCCATTTCTACAAGTGAACAATTACTTTTTTAAACAAGGGCTTCAATTATAGCCAAATGTTCCCTCTCTTTGCTTCTTTCCCACCTGTATGTGCACTGTGCTATTTCACTTATGATCAAGGCAATTTCCACATCAGTCGCAGACAGCTCCTTTTCTTTAACTGCAGTAAGCAACACTAAAAACCCTCTGGTCCAAAGAAATAGATGGAAGAGCCATCGCCTTCAATCCAAAAAGCCCCATAATCGCTGCTTGTGATTTGAAAATTAAAAGGCAAATTCGTTTATTCTGCGTCACTTGCAATTTGCAATAATTCAATACACCTTTCAAAAGGATAAATAGACTTGCTCAGAAGAGCCAACAGAAGGTCAAAACTGAGCCCAAAATCGACATGTCAAATTCATGTGGCAGTTTCAATTAATGGTTTATTGCTCATCAGCAGAGCTGCTTTTTAAGTTTGCCTTCTGCAACTGAAAAGCACTGCCCTGCTGAATGATCCCTTTCTTTCTGTGGGTAACAAAGAAAATAGAGAGCGAGAGACAGAGAGACAGAGAGACACAGAGATGGCACTTGGTCCTCTGCCAGAATATTTTGCTTACCAAGCGTATCTATGAGCACTTTGAGTAAGGGCATTTAGAATCCTAACAACATAAACAGGCTAATACAGTCATTAAAAAGCGACTTATTAACAGTACTGAAGCACACCCTCACAATGTGAACGAATAATAAGGTTAGGAGAGTGGCAGTAAATAAATCACACATCTTTTTTTGTTGCCCTCCTATTGATTCGCATTTGCAGCTGTAGCCTCCATGTAAAGCTTAAGTGACAAAGCATCCATTATTGATTCCTCTATCTAATCTCGGCATAGGCAGCTAATACATCAGCCAATTCAAGGGCAATTTAACATTTGCTTCCATGGACTGAGACAAAGCTGTATGCAAATTCCAGCAACTGGCAAAGTCAGCCCGTCCACTGCCGTGTAATTACTCCCTCTCGCTAAATGGGGAAATATGTAAGTATAGCTCTCTTAGATGTCTTTTCAATCTGCCTGCAAAAACCTAAACAGTCTGAAGTGAAAATGGACTTTTCGTTTTACCAGTTCCTGCACGAAAATAAGAAGCTTCACAAAAGTACGTGGATATTCTTGTTTGGCTGTTTCTTGGCTTCCAGCAGGTATCTGCAGGAATGCAGCCAAAATGACATATTTATATGTCCATAAAGTGTGCACCATGGCGTTTATTCTCGACAGTGAAGGACTCTGCAATAACTAAGACATGTTACAGATGTATAAATGCATGTCATGTTGTTTTAAACCGGTACTCTACACCGCAATAAAAACGAATATGCCAGTAACCTTTCACATGGGACCTTTGTTCCGCCTTCACCATGCAATCAGAGAGTAAACATAATCATGACGTGAGTAAATGTTCCTAAATTAATGAACATTTAAACACCATGTTGTTCAGAGCCAATGTGAAATGTAAACAGAAGAAAGAAAGAAAAGTGAATGAAATATTGATGGGTAGATGGCATTGTACCTTTTAAACTCTTCTAAGTACAGTTACTACAGTATTTTTTTATTCTATTAAAAAGTAATTACATAATTTAAATGAGTGAAAACTATTTTTGTCGTGTAATATAAATGCATATATCTACTTTATATTCTATTTTCTGTTATTTCTTTTCACTTAACAGCAAGAATGTATTTTTAAAATCAAAAGCTGCATTTTTTTTTTTGAATTTGCAGAGAAACAGCCCCATATACTGATGCTCTTACTCCTCACTTCAATGTGGGTAAAGTTCTTTCTCCAACTGAGATTAGATGATTCACTAAGTTGTATTTTTGTTTTGTGTTTTATTTTATTTTTAAGATTAAGATTTTTGCTTTTATTAAAAATGTCATGGTGTGTAGAAATGTTTGTGATGTTGTGCTTTTTGATATATGTCAAGATATATATCTTATCATATGTTACTGATGTATTAATATATCCTAAGATGTTTTTTTTTCATTATTAGGCTCAATTTCATTTTTAAACACAAAACTCCTTTTTGTTCATTTTAACAAGAGCAAAATCAAAAGACATGTTAATATGAAAAAAAATGCACTGGAAGGATGTTAAAGAACAAGAAGTGTGTACAATTTTTAATTCCCTTCACTGTACAGTTAGTTATGTAATGAATTTCATAACCACATTTACATTCAGTTTAAATTATATATCAATGCTAAACCCTCACCCAAATATCATTCTCATTAACCCTTATTGAGTTTTTTCTAGTTTATGAATCATCATATTGTACAGCAAAAGGCATTGTGTTTATGCAATGTACATACAGTACTGCAAAATACACTCAAATTTGAGGGAAAACAGCAATATGAAATGCAATTGATTAAACTTTTGCTTTAGTAATTAATCAACATAATTCAAGCTGAGTTGATTACTGTATTACCACTTTTCATACTACACTGCAAAATGCATCTTCAAGTTGCATGACCAAATTGCATAAAGAATTGCGCATTTCAAAATGCTCTGCCACTTCAATAAAGAGGCCAAAACATTCACACTGTCATGACAGAAGCTGGTAAGAGGGGTTAGCCCCTTAATGTTGAGCAGCTGCTCAGTGGGTTATACCTGTGCTCTGTTCTGTAATGTGTTTCTTATCTGCTTTTTCCATTACAGTTTCACGTCAGTGTTGTTAACATGTTGTAGTGTTTCTGTCACGTTGTGTAGTTTCATTTTTAGCAAGTTCCCTTCTACAGCACATACCATGCTATGTATGGAAGCCAGTGACCTGGGCAGTATTTTAATATAGCTTAACTCAAAGAATTTGTTCAAGGCTGTGAATACGATCAAATAAAGAGCATGACCAATGTAACTTAAGTGGTAATATTTAAGTTAGTATCGTGTAAATTCTACTAGCATATTTTGCTACATAAGTGTTGATATATTCATGCTTTAATTGGTGGTGCTGATAATTAATTTAAGACAATCAGTTTCCACAGACTGTGTGAGATGACCTAACTCATTAGGTTTTACAGTGTAGTAGTTGTATAATGAACTACCGACTTTTCTCCTCATCAAGAAAAAGGCACGGCAAGGGTATACAAATTGGCTCAGAACAATGACCTGTCATTTTATTCAACGCATAATAAAACATCTTTTCTTCTACTTATAAACACAGTACATAAAGGCAGTATTAATGGAAGTTTAGAATTTATATTTTGGACAAAACTGTTCTGCTAATTCCAATGAGTTTTGTGTGAAAAATCATTTTAAAAATGTAAGAGGTGCTTCAAAGTGAATATAAATATACAATCGCCCCAAAATTGCTAACATGGCTAACAACAAACAGAAGCAACCTATTACAATGATGCCATCTGGATAATGCTAATATGTAGCAATTAGCGTTCATTTACTGTTAGAAAATGTAACATTTTTTGACATATATATTCCTTAATGTCAGTCTATCTACCCACCATTGTCACATTAAAATTGCAGTGTTTCACCCTAATTAACAAGTGAGTCAGCCAAAAATAATGAACAAGTGACACTCATACTGACAAAAATATCCTGTGTGTCTCGGCTAACTTACAAACTTTGCTTTGCTGTTAGATGCAGGTTAAATGCTCACTTGAAATGAGTTGCAAATATTTGAGGGATTAAGAGCTCCCAATGATTGATTGTGGGTCTTAGAGAGTACATTTCTCTGCACCAGGAGGTAAACACTAGCTGTAGTGCAGTGCACTTTATCTACAGTCAGTTCCTTCTTTGAATATGTCATGTGCTTATAAATGAGGATTGCTGTCATAAAGCACTGGCAGCTTGACCTTCTTTTACAAGACAGCTTTGAGGCAAGTGAGAAAGATGCCCTCAAATACTGGCATCTTTGAATAGTCAAAGATTTAGCCAGTGTGTGTTTTAAGTGTACTGTGACAGTCAGCAAGACATTGCTCCAAATTATCATTTACATGTGCATAGTAAGTCTATGCAACAGCCACAACAGAAGTACACTGATATGTACTGAGGCTGGAATCGGCAATTTATAAACACACTGGTAGAATCTTTTCCTATTACATAAACAGCTTTATTAAGGGCTGCACACTATACTGTTCGTTAATCATTATCATGACACTGGCCTTTGTAATGCAGATATCACAGAAGGCTGTAATGTGCAAATGAGCCCTCTAACCAATCACATTTATGTTATTCTATGTTGAACAACTGCAGTTTCAGAGGTTTTGATTACTTGTGCAATCCAGCAGAAGTACGTTATTCAGGTCGTTCATAACAAAAACCATTGGCTGTTACCTAGTTCTGCTTTCTCCCTCAGGACGTCCTTGAAGTTGAGGCCGCTGTTGAGGGTGGACTCCCTGTATCGGTGAAGGGCTTCCCTCTGGCCATTCTTGCCCAGCTCCTTGAGTGTGGAGGGCTTCAGGGGCATGGCCCGCAGGCCCTTCTGCCAGCAAGAGGCGTCCCACACTGTCCATTTTACCAGGTCCTCCAACTTCACTATGACTTTCTCTGATACTGCAATGACCTCGTCCTGGAGGGACAAAAGCATCAGATTAGAGCATCAGATTAGAATAGGTTACAGGGGTAGATGGAAGAAAGCTGCGTGTGTGTGTGTGTGTGTGTGTGTGTGTGTGTGTGTGTGTGTGTGCGTGCGTGTGTGCGTGCGTGCGTGCGTGCGTGCGTGCGTGCGTGCGTGCGTGTGTGTGTGCGTGCGTGCGTGTGTGTGTAGGTCCATATGTGTGCTCGGTAGGTCCCTTTTCTCATAAATTCAGAATCTAATGAAAACAATCCTATTAATGAGAAATCAGGACACGGGCAGTGATGTGGAGCTCAAAAAGCAGTGTAATTACAACAGCAGAACTGCAACTGTTTAACTGACTCTGTCTGAGGAAAAGAGACAAAAATATCATGGTAATAATAAAAAGTAGTTTGGATAATTTGTTCCATTCTATGACACTCAGCTTGCATAAGATGCATTTCAAAATATCATCATTTGATAGCACAAGAGCGATCAAACACTGCCAGAGCACAGTCCAATCTAGCATCAACTTGGTTTGTTAAACCTGGTGGAACAGCTGGTCTAAATTTCCAGCAGCATAAAGCAAGACCAGAGTTTTGACCCTGGCTTGGTAAAAGACAACATATAAAGTCTCACTTATTGAAGGGAAGCTGAAGAACACGTGCATCAGTTTTTCCCAGAAGTCTTGATCAAGTACTTTTGACTGATTCCTCAACATTCTCTTCAAGCAGAGTAACACTGCAGAACTTCTTCCTGTCCATGTGATGTTTCCCAGACATGACCCAATAAAGCAAACACAGATCACAGGGAGTGCGCTTTGTACAAAGGCTGAAGAGAGCTGGTAGCTTTCTCTTATGTACAATATTACTACATCTGTAGAACAAAACATATTTTCTCAGATATTTTTCTTATAATACTGCAATCCTGTTTTAGGTCATAAAAACTGTATCTGTATCTGTGCTTTTTTGCTGTAAAACAATAGAGACCATTATATTTTGCAATAATACCATTCTGATGAGTAAAACAGAGTCATATGGACAACAGAGCCATATTTGAGTAATATCTTGAAACATCTACTGGCTTGCAATACCCCATAAAAGTGTCTCATAAAAAACAATTCAAGCAGTGAGTAAATTATTACACAACTGTTCTATACCAAACAATCTGTTGCAACGTCAAAGAGGTCAGCTGTTAATAAAAGCAGCAAGGATATGAATGTGATGTCTCTAATTTCCTTTAATTTTTCATGGGGGGTTATGCATTCCAGGAGGTTTACATAGCATTCTTCCTCGAACGTCCAAATATTACTGCAGTCTAAACAACATTTTTTCATTCTCCCCACAAATGGAAACAATCTCCCTGCGGGCTCTCCAGATTATGCACCTTAAAGTTATTGCAGCACAACGGCGAGTGCGGCCCTGTGCATAATAACCACTTAAGCGCAAAGGCATCTGTTTCCATGCCCCTATAAAGCTAAGTGGGTCAAACACTGTTAATCCTAATGGCGACACAGCAAACTTTACTATGAGATCATGAGCTATAGAGCTCTGCTGCTTTGAAGATCTGACACTGCTCCTTGGCTTTGATTGAAATATCGCTGTCAATGATTGGTGAATAGAGTGTGTATATATATATATATATATAGATATATAGAGAGAGAGACAGACAGACAGACAGACAGACAGACAGACAGACAGACAGACAGACAGATAGACAGATAGATAGATAGATAGATA
>JBBIGC010000104.1:24186122-24201454 GCA_037576955.1 Lepidarchus adonis | reverse complement strand
AAAAAAACCCCCCCCCCCCCCCCCCCCCGTGCACAATCCATTCAGAAACACATATATAGTCATAATCGCTCTATATTTATGTTTTGTTTAAAATATCTAAAGAATATCAAATCATAGCAATTGAATCATCACACTCTTACAAAACATCATAATAGTAATAGTAATAGATACCTTTAAAACGTATGTAGATACCACATTATAACCCAAAATGAGCTTTATTTCAATGAACTACTGAAAAATAGGACAAATAGGAAAGCAAACAAAACAGTTGAGAATTCTGAAAAATCCCATCTGATTTTAACTCAGCTTTCAATCCAGTTTGGTTTTGGACAGAACTCAAGAGACAGGCCTCCCCTGTTACACAGTAGACCCTTTTGGGCCCAAACTTTTGTTTTGTTAAAAGTGGTGGGAAAATAAAAGATTTTCACACTCCCCTGTGTTTAGCATCAGTCACTATGAAAGCTAACAGAAATATATATTATATTATTATTATCCTTCATCCAAAAAACATCAAAATATACCAATCTAAACAGGTAACCAGCTTTTATTTCATTCAGGGTTAATGCTACATATTTCCTCTCATTCGCAAACAACTTCTCACCTGTTTTAAATGTCAAAGTAGCAGGTATCAGTGGCCTGTTTTGAATATACATCCTGTCAAGCTGGATCCTCTGTGATAATATAAACTGCTCCACCAAATAAATAGCGTCTTCTCTGGTACAGGTAGGTAAAAACCCGAATGAAGACATAAACATGAGTGAATCCTCATCATTTTCGCTGGTAAATACTGTAATATCTTTCCTACTATGTGGAATGTGTTGAATACAGAAGTGTGAAAAAGGTCCACGCTACCAAGCTGAGACGCCAGCACATACTTCCTGTAGTTGCATGATGCCAGCGCCAATATTTTTTCTCTTTTTAAATTGCTGTTAATGCAGCACCACTGGACAAGCTTGGATGAGAGCACTAATTGTAACATCTACTAACAGACACCCATGCTGCCTTGCATAGTGCTGAGTGATGAGTTGAGAGGGAGACTATTCTACCCATTCACAGAGCCAGTTATGACAACTATAATCTCTTACACTCCTGGCCATGGGGGGCTATGGCATTAGTAGGTGTAACAATCTCCTGACAACAGAGCCAGAGATGCAGTTAAGCCATTCAGGAGCGCCTCAAAGAACAAAAATACCACTTTCACAAAATACACGTTTTTGAATACACTTGTCTACCTTAATATAACTATTGACTGGATGTTCACTCAATATTTTATAGCCTGAAGTGTTCGTTAACTACTACAAAATTAAGCAGGTACATGTTAGCATGAAGGTGAGCCACATACAGGCTGTTATGGTTTAAGTTGTAGTATGATTGCCACTGCAGAAAATGGTTTTTGGCAAATTTGGCATGTCTGTAACCCCACACTGCTAATACAAGTGATCCAGAAGTGCTCCACACCCTGAAGTGAATTCTGAAATGTTTATGTTGAGTCACATGGCCCCAGCTCATTATAACTCATTTGTCAAATTACACCACCTTATTAATACCATTAATGCAAAATTATGCAATGCAGCCTCTAGGGTTAGGGTTGGGTTTGGGGTTAGGGTTAGGGTTAACCTTAACTCTAACCCTAGAGGCCGCATTGCATATTTTTGAAATTTCACCAGTAGGGGGTGCTGCAACTGTCACAATGCAATATGTCCACAAGCTGAAAGTTTGAGAAGCGGTATGTTTAGATTTGACAATGTTTGCTCATATATCCTGAAGTTCCATTTGGCTTTCTCAACAATATGACAACTAACAGGCACTCAAAAAGCAACCAATGTGTGCCTGTCTGTCAATCCTAATGACGTTTCTAAGTCTAACTCATCATTCTCTCAACTTCTGTGGTTCCCCCTCTGAGCATTAGTTCCGCCCAAGGTTTCTTTCTACAGTTTAGTCTACAGTCAGATGTTGCTCCTGAACTTGGTGTGTCTCAAAGTGTCATCAGCAGACTTGCATCAAAACACAGAACTACTGGCAGAGTTCATGACAGACCCAGGAGTAGAGCCCCACAAGTGACCGACTGCAATGATGACCAGTACCTTAGGACCTATGCATTCAGACATCGTTATGCAACTGTCACACAGCTGCAGACCCGTTTACAAGATGTGAGGGGAACTAGGGTTTCTAGACAAACCATTACCAATCGACTCCACCGCTTTGACTTGAATGCCATATGACTGTTGCAGGTGACTCCACTGACACCAAGACACCGTCATGAACGTTTGCAGTGGGCACAAGACCATGTGACCTGGACAATGCAGCAGTGGTCTTCCGTCCTGTTCACTGATGAGTGTAGGGTCAGTCTTGCTGGAGAAGGTGAGGTGAGCGATACGCTGAGGTCAACATGGTTCCCAGGGTTTGCTTTGGTGGAGGAGGTGCAACAGTCTAGGCAGGCATCACCACTCAGTGCAAAACAGATTTGGTTATTGTACATGTCTCAGTCACTGCACGTTCTTACCTCAGATACATCATAGAACCCATCATCATCCCCCAATTCTGCCAGCACACCCTCAACTTTCTGTTCATGGATGATAATGCTCCACCACATCGTGGCAGAATTGTCACATTTTGACTTCAGGAAGCTGGAGTGACTCATATGGTTTGGCCATCATTGTCCCCTGACCTGAACCCCATAGAGCACGTCTGGGACCAGTTGAAGCAGAGACTGCATGATCATACCTCACCCCCACGTGACCTGGCAGAACTGTGTGTAGCACTTGTGGAAGAGTGGAATGCAGCCTCAGAACATAATCATGAGGATAGTGAGGAGCATAAGATGTCGCTGTCAAGCTGTCATTGCGGCAAAAGGTGGAAACACCAGCTACTGATATTGTCAGTTTTTGTTATTTGGGGCTATCCCTAAATTTTTGGGGTCATAAATATTAAACTAATGAAAATGGTGTTTCTTCTCATACATTATTAGTAATATCAAAGGGAACGTTAATTACGTAATTAAAATTCAGAGCAAATAGGAAAAGCATTAATGTAAATAACAATATCCCTAACATATTGTGAGTAGTGTATTTGTAATACAGCAAGCAGCATTTCACAGTGTGTAAATGTGCATTATGCAGTCTTGAGAGGGGAATAACATGCTTTATTCTGTAACAGGAGAGATCTTATCACTGGGCAATTATTACAACTTGGCGAAAGCAATCCTGGTGACCTGTGTTATTTAGTCATCACAGGTTAACAGAGAGGAGGACACCTTGTTCCATCCTCACTCAGTGCACAAGTCAGATGAATCTATTTGCTGACAAGCACTCAGTGTGTGCCTTAGAGAATGTGACATATGAGAGATATGACACGGGTCTGATAATATTAGATCAATATCCTTGTCTACTCCTACGGCTGTACTCGCGCTCCATCATACAGCTGCATATTGGATTTGATTGTATTACTGCTTAAAGGGTCTTCCTTTCGAAACCAAGCTAATTGGAGACGTTGTTTTATTATTTTTTTCATGATGTGCAATGATTGATCGCGCTCCACACACTGGATGAATATGCTAACTGAGCAGGCAATGAATACAGTCATTACCATACAGTGCAAGCCCCACCGAAGCCTTTGCATAATTCAAACTCCTGCATGTAATAATGCAATTCATTACAGACAAGCCCCCGCGCTTTAAGGATTGATATTAAAAATGCATTATTCGGCTTGTTATACAACACACGTTCTGTCTGTCACAGAGGCACACAACTGCTTAGCATTATATAAACCTAAACACGTGCCCGATCCCAATATGGATTAAGCATTGCATGAGAAGCCGGAGAGAGGAAGGCAGTGCGGACAGCGAACTGCAGAGTCAGGCCTCACTGCGGTTTAGGATTTCTCACTGGGCTACGTGCTTTACTGTACCGCTTTGCATTTCATACTATTCGGCCTCAGCCCTCGCTTACATCTCATTTCCCATTTGCACAAAGGCAAACATTCCTCTTTAGAGTCCCAGGTTATGACATGAACCGTCGCCCACACGGGCATTTCACAAAGGCTTGGAGTATTCTCCACAGTCTCTGCTGACAAGCAGCAGAGTCAACAAGGGACTGCTCCTTCTATTGATCAACACAACAGCCCACCTCTTACTCCCGCCACATTTGTGTGCACTGGCAGGTTCATATTAGCACCTGAGTGTTAATTCCTTTATATAGGCCCAACGTCTCACCTCTCCCAGAAGTTCCGGGAGTCTCCTGCATATTGATAGCGGTTCCCCGAAGCCCACAAATTATATATGATAATGGAAATAAATAAAAAAGTTGGAAATATATATGTGAGAGAGACCAGGGGCCCCAGAGAGCGACAGATAGAGTGACAAAGAGAGCATCCTGATTGGTCACTCTTTGTGCTGAGTATCAGTATACTCTTTGAACAAGCTTTACTGTTCATTGTCCATTAGTTCAAATACCCAGCATACACTTAAGTGTACGGCCTATTGTAGTTTGTTGCATTTTGGACAAATAAGTGTTTGCAGGGTGGGATTTCTGCACAGACTCATTTATAGACATAGCGTAATAAGTAAATGTTTTCCATGCCTCATACTGTGAATCACGTAGCAGCAGTGCTTTTGTGTTCTCAAACACGGGACAAAAATGTTACTGTCTGGCTCCAGCTGTAATGACCTTTTTATGGGCTTCTGGTTTATTGACAGGAAACGTCAAGTGTTCAGTGTATGCTCTTGGCTGGAATAAATGTAACACATCTATTGGATGCTTTTAAACACAATGGATCCTGACCTCAAAAACTCTGACCTTCTCACTGATATACGAGCAAACAGAGGTGTATCAAATCATTTACACTGCAGCGCTCTCAGAGCGGCTGCCAGAAACAAGGGGATAAGGGCATTTTTTCCCATGTACCAGTGCAACGCTGGTTGGAGACAATCCGCATTCTTTTGATATAAATTGAAAAGGACTAGAATGTCAATAAAAACCAACCTCCAAGACTGTTTTGTCTCCCTTTTTCTTCTCTGTTTAAAAGCAGCAGGGGTAAATATGAACACAGAGAGTTTCTTTCTTGCCAGATAAGGGCTGCACTGAAACATTCAAAGCAACCAAAAGATTCAATGAGGGGGAAAAAAAGGACAGAACGAAGGCCTGGGGTGGAGCCGCTTTTCTGCGGCATGTACAGAGAGGAATTAATGATTTATACACTCAATGAATTTCATTATGTAAGCAACATTAATGGCGCCTAACAAGACT
Organism: Lepidarchus adonis; assembly: GCA_037576955.1. Lineage (NCBI taxonomy): Eukaryota > Metazoa > Chordata > Actinopteri > Characiformes > Lepidarchidae > Lepidarchus > Lepidarchus adonis. The sequence continues at coordinate 24,196,211 of JBBIGC010000104.1, read as the reverse complement.
TGAGATGAATATAAACCATTGCGACAGATAATGGCGCTGAACTACAGGGGCTGCAGAAAAACACAGGAAGCATATTGTTAATGTTAAAGTGTCAAGTTTCTAAAGAGGAACTATTTTTATGTAAATGATATGGGGAGCAGCGGTTGAAATGACACGAGTTCCATGGAAACAAAGCAAAGTGATCTGCAGCATTTGCATGGATATGAGGATGAGGCAATAATCATGGCACAACACTAAACCTGTTCACTTTAAAAGTGCTTATATATGGGCTCACACTGGCCTCCGCTTTTTATTACGAAGGCAGAACAGCAATTTTGCCTGGTTTCCTGCGACAATGCAAACATTATTTTTGTGTTCTGTAACACCACTGTAACTGCAGTGAGTTGAGTGCAGCTCTCCAGCGTTTTAGCAATGAAAACAAGGACTTAAATTACATGGTAATTTAGGAATGTGTGGAAAGCCAAAAGGCTACCAGTCAAGCATTCTGGATTAGCCCTGTAACTTTCCTTCACTCAAGGAAAATCTAACATCTGCTCTCAGGACCCAAGATCTCAAACCTTTTCCGTTCCAGCTTATCCTGTAAACATGTTCGGTGCTCTTGACAAAAATGGTTCTATACAGTAAACATTCTATGGCTTGTAGCCCTCGTTGGGGTTTTATAGAGCTGTTTTGAAAGGGGAATTTTTCAATCATGAATTTAATCAGTGATATAAACAAGCCATTTTGGGTTTAAAGAGAAATACCCAGCTCCAGCTGTAATAGGAGCCAGGGGTCACAATGTCATTACAACACAAATTACTGTACGACACAATATTTCAGATGTCTCAGTGGCAAGTCATAGTATTGTTAGTGTTAAAATACTGATAAATCTGAAATAAACAACTCCTTTGCCTTATTAAGCCCTGCACACACACACACACACACGCACGCACGCACGCACCCACGCACCCACGCGCACACACACGAAGGCTATAAAGAGTGTTTCAGTTCAGATGACTTTGTGAATGAGTGTTTCAGCCCATTCAATGCTAAAGGTTAAAGAAAGGTTGGAAAAATAATTATGAATTATAATTCTATTTGGTGGATAAAAGTAAATCAAATTTGAGCAACATCCCCTTTAACAGACATCTTTAAAATGAGCTACCGGTATATAACCATATGTGACATATAAATGGGTGTGTTCATCATGCTCTTACTGCAAACAGTGGAAAAATAAGTGGTTAATCTGAAATAAACATTTTCTTCCGGGAATGTTATGTCCTACAAAGTCCTGCATGTACCTCTCACTCTACCCTTCATTCTAAAACGTATATATAACATTTTAAGCAACATCATGAAGGCCATAAATCTGTAACCATTTCATGAATTAACTTTAGTGAGATCTTTCAGAGGCACTAAATGCTTCAGACGTCTGGTTCCTATCACCACCACTGGGAGAACGTCTGGCGTTTAGGCATTTAAACAGTCCTTTGACTTGTCATAGTTCAAAGTAGCAGCCTTTATAAACTCTTAAAGAACCCCCCTTTAAAAAGTATTACACTTTGTCACACTTAAGATAAAAATGCTGCTGAAGTGTTTCACCCAAGCAACTGGCCGTCTCAAAAACCTTTTATGTTTCCCCGTCATGTGTACCCAACCCAACAGTGCAATTACTTTCATCAACAGGAAGGAAATCAAAATCCACTATTCTGGACTTCATTGTGTTGTGCTGGCAGACAGCTTCGGTCTTTCTATGACCACAAATGGCCATATGACTCACATTTTTAAACACAGGGGCATTTCAAGGAGTGATATGCTTAATCATTTGCTTAAGGAAGTGTACTTTTTCACTGCCTCCCACCTGACATTAAGTACAATATCATGGTCAAATTTGGAGGCAAAAAGGGTTCCTCTGCCCACAGCAAATGTTCAGGTACAATAGTCCAGCCTTTGGCAGCCATCTTGTTTTCGTCAAAGTGTTATTCCAGCTGGGGCACTTGAGAAACAAGCAGATTAGGTTTCGCAGTGTGACAAAGATATGCACTCATGTGCAGGAGGAAGTATTCACAAAGGCATTTGATAGCAATTAATAGCAATCTGAATGAGTTCAGTATGTAGGGCGCGGGGGAGGGAAGGAGGTAAGGACTGGTGCAGAAACTGTTTAAATTCAGAAGTTATAACTGTTGTGTAGCACTGCACCTACTGAATATAAGTCATTGAAAAATGTACCACATATTTTGAGAGCTAAGTCATTAGAGATGCTAGAAAAATAATGGACTTCAGTCAACAATAACAAACAATGTAGAGTCTTCCAAAGATTACATAATACTTTATTGATATAAGACAAAGAAGAAAGTTTTGAAACAATTTGTTAAATGGCCCATACTATAAAAAATATTATAGTAATTTTAATATTTCACACACACACAAATATAATATAATATTGCATATTAAAAACTAACCATTGCAGATTATTCCAAATTTAAAATATGAAATCTTTCTATCTTAAATCTCGATTTTGAATGAAGTTTACCATGTAACAGCTCTAGTGTGGGTGAGCAGAAAAACAGAATTAATGCATAACCAATACTTTGGGGAGCCAGTCTAAATAAACAGCTCTCAGCAAACTTGACCTTGTTATCTTCCACCATGTTCGACTGCCTGATAGGCTCAATCCTTTCACGTCAGTAACAAAGCCTTTGTTGTTGGAACTGAGGTGTTACTGAAATATTTTACACAGAAGCCTCTGTTGTGTGTGAATCGTGTGAATTTCTCATCTTGATTAAAGTCATAAATCTGGATGGCATATAACATTTCAGATATACAATACTAAAGCAGTGATGCCATCTATTTTTAATTAACTTAATGGTTAACCACATATGGCTCTTTTACTGCAAATATATTATAAACAAAGCTTTCTATTTGACACTCAACCATGGAGAAAATCCCCAATGACGAGAGGCAGGACTGTACCGACTGCCGAAGAAAGAAATGTAAACACATCACAGAAAGTGTATGTTTACGCTGCTGTAAAAGAGCAGGCCATTAAAGCCCCGAAATTATGCACAGGGCTGAAAAGAAGAGGAATGTCAGCAAGGCTTGTTTCATCAGCTTCAGATTCAGTGCTCATAAGACAGTCAGTGCCAGTCCTGACCCCTCCCAAGGAAATTCTTTTATCGATGTTAATGGCAGGTGAAAGCTGTCCGCAGCCCCTTGTGTTTGCTGGGTGATCTATCTGTAATGTGGACCGGTGGCCAGCAGAGGGACTGTTTTTCATCTGCTCAGTGAACTGAGGAAAAAGGTCACTGAGCTCTTGGCTCAGTAACGACTCTATCAATCAGTTTGGGAACAAAAAGAACGATTCCAAACAACAAGCTGTACGAACATGTTCTTCAGGAATTCGGCCTAAGTATCTCAGTTTACCCCTGCTGTGTCAACATAAAGGCCTGCGGGCTAATGAACAACTAAATCAACAAGGCAGAAAAAAAGGAGTGTGTCACCGACATAGGCAAATATGAATGTAATCTGATATTGTGATGACTGAACACACCTTAAAAAGTTTATTCACTCTATAAACTGCAGACTGTTCAAATGTATATAATGACGCAAAATAAGTGAGCAAAGTAATGTGAATAAAATTGGAATTCAAACAATGTTCCAACATTTCCAAATAATTCAATTAGCGAGGAAAGCAAAGTTGTTCAGTGGGTTTTGAAGTGAAACGATCCATTGTAGAGAACTTACAGACTAGGTTATTGTTTCAGTGGTGGTGATAGGAACCAGAGGTTGCGATAATTCTAATGCAAATATAGGCATTTTATTTACACTCCAAAATGACCAGTGAATCTACACAGTCCTGAGACTTTATATATAATGCAGATCATAGAAATGTATTAAAGTTTTCTTTAGGGATTATTTTGCCTTATAACACCCCGTATTTACCTCTCTGCGCCAAAGCCAAAAGCTTATCTCAAAACTACAGTAAAATCTCAAAGATAAGGCAACATATTTGTAACCATTTCATATAATTACTTTCTGTCATTTGCTTTCAGAGGCATTCAAGCTATTTATCACCACTGCTGTAAACAATTCATTCTGACTTCTCTACAAGACATCGAACCACTCTGAATGAGTTTTTATTACCTCTTTACAGTTGAGTTATGCAGAAATGTTGAGAAATCTGTGGAATTTCCCTCTAAACAATGTGTCTTTGAGACAAAATGGTCAGCATATGGATTGGACAACATGCTTGAAAATGGAAAACACAGAGAGAGAACAGAAGGCAAAAAAACCTATCAGCATTTTTTGAGATACACTGTGGTGTATATTTATAGTTGTAAGTGGCTTTTTTTTTTTAAATCCTGTGGAAAAGCCACTATTCAGCTTTAATAATACATCACTTTATATGGCAACTCAGCTATTTAGCCTGTGAGTTACATAGCGTTGCCATAGTGCTCGGCTGCTTTCAGACGGCTAATGACTTGTGGGAAAAGTTCCACACAAACATTATACAAACCACTCAATTAGATATTCCGTTTGCTCGCAAGCTGTTAAAGGATATTCTAGCCATGCATTTTACCTTGGCTATTTAAGAATGAATGTCTTTCAGAAAGAAATGTATTCACATCTGCTGTCAACACTGGAGTAACTGACATAATTCAGACCTATGTAAAGGGGAGAAGAAAAACACATTCTCAGTAAATCACAATCTCACTCCCTTTGATTGTGTAAGCCCTCAGGAATGTTTTTGAGTTGAGCACTTTCGTAAGCTACATTCTGTTGTTTTATAAATGACAGGGGCATGGTTATTTTGCTGGTTTAGTTCATAAAAAGCTGAAACAAAATCTCCCTCCAGGTCCTCGGCGTCTGTGTTATTTGGACGCTACTCTCTTAAGACAGTCTAACCTGGAGGTGTAGGACTCCTCTTGGATTCGCAGCTTCTCTATGAACTCGGCCTGTGGGGCACACAAGAATGCACAGAATCATAAATGCCCCTGAAGCGGCAGCCTGAAGGCATGAGTTAAACACTGGTGACATGCAGTGGTGAGCATTGAGGTCACTGATTTAACTCGGAACAAAAACACTGTTCTCACTGATGGTTGTAGATACACTTTACAAACAAGTCTACCACAAGGCAACGTCGAAGAGAAGGGATCTAGTCTTTAATGGGGGAGTGAAGTTTCCTTTCCTTGACTCTCATTGTACACACAAGCCTATTAAATGCCTCCAGCGCACATCTGGAATGGTAACAATATGGTTGGGAAGTCACCCACAGCATTTCCAGCATTTGCCTTTTTCAGAGTTTCTACCATATAAGGTATGATGAGATCCACATGAGTTATGACACTCCTGGGAACTTTCACAACTAAAATATCCCAGAGAGAGAGAGAGAGAAAGAGAGAAAGAGAAAAAAACGGATGTTATTAAGCTTCGCTCACTGGAGAAAGAAGAGCTGTTCTAGCGGCAGACTTAATCCACATCAAAATCAAATGGTTCAAACTAGCTGGAGCAGACTGTGATTCTAAGCACGCTGCTCAATGACTTAGCGCACTCCCGAGAGACAAGTTACAAATGAAAAAAAACGAAACGAAACAAACACACAACAGCCAGTCCGTGCAAGCTGGGTGAGATTTCTTACCAGTCGTTTTGCACGAGGCTATATTTGGCTTTGAGTGAAATATGTAATTGACCTTCCACAGACATTAAAGTGGGATAAGCTCTGGAGAATGGATGGAAATAGCACCAATCTTACAACAGATCATTCAAACACAAGACCCTACAAACAGCCTCTCGACTTACAAACTGTCTACCATATGACATAAATTATCAGAGGATAGAGAAGGTCGTCATGTACCAGGGCAGCAGACACGAGTGACTCTACGATGATTAATACCGGCAACATGAAGCTATTTTTTTTTATCTACGAGATACTGTCTGAGGCCAAAATGTTTGGCTTGTATAAATGCACGATACAGATGACACAATTGAGCAATCCGCTGGGGCTGTTTTCTGCAACCGCAGCACACCCAGTAATTCGATTCCACCTTAAGTCTACCGTAAAATTAATCAGAATATCTGCCAGGAGCTGTCTAATGTAGTCCCTGTTATGCAGAGAATACCAATGATATTAAGATGGGGATCATTACTCAAGTTTTAATATTAGATTCTTTTGGCATAATCACTTTGAGGAAGGAGGTCTATGAGTAGGTATGAGCTCAGACGTGATATTCTCTGTAATATCATCCCTGACTACAGCCTTCAGCTTCTCCCATTGTGCTTATTCCTTTGCAACATTCCTCCTAATATCAGGCTTTCTTTACATTTTCAAAAAATATTAACAAACACAAAAAGAAACGTACATATAAGGCTTTTCACTGCATATTACTATGGGCTATGTATGTGGTGAATAGCACATAAATAGATGGCAGCTTTAGGAGGGCATTGGGAGAAGAAATTGTACCTGCAGCTCTGCTAGCATCTCTTTAGTCACTTCCTCAAGCACTTCGCTCACATCTTCCACACAGAAGCCTTCTAGGTTTTCCTGTCCCTCTCTCTGTTGACTTTCAGCAGACTCTTCCTCCTTCTTCTCTAGACATTCCTCCAGCACCTGAAGTGATTTAGTATTATACGCATTATACAAGGTATACATACTATATCATATTGCATAACATGGGCCCCTTCACTTATTTTCACTGAGGTTATTCAAATGTTCTCATACAATTGTATACACAGTATCCTTCAAAACTACAGTTTGTATTACATAAACAATTTGCAATGTAATTATTGAAGTGTATTTCACTATGTTTGCATTACGTACACAAGTGTGTTATCTTTAACTGTTCCCAGGACAAGATAAGGCTTTAAATAACCATAAAATCTACACCCAAGGTAATAATACAAATACAAAGTCTCTTCTGCTGAAAGAGTTCATAAGGAAGCAATGTACAGGATGATGTAAGGAAGCTATGTAAGGAAGGATGTACAGCACCTACATGTGGCATTGCCTTGAACTGCATGTCAAAGGACAAAACACCCAGTACAGCACATTCTTAGGAGGTTCTATTTCAGGTGTGACTCTTCAAGCTTGTTTTGGGATCAATCGGAATGTGCATGTTGAATATTAGCAGTGTTCTCAACTTCTGTACATAAAACACACTATATCAAAGAGTGCTTCTGACAAAAATAAAGGGGATTTGATTTTGGCCTGAGGACAGAGAGCAGATTGTTTGTGAAGTACAGTCACTCTCCTCCCTCGCTAAGGAGCACGGCCTGTGTTTTCCAGCTGGATTGCGGCGCAGTGCGAGCGAAAAGGAAAAATGTTACTCATACTTGGAACCAGAGTCATGTTTCCTCTTCAAAATGATTCACATGTGAAACACATTTTCTCTCTAACTGCTCATATCACAAGCTCAAAAAGTGAACTATGTAGTACAAGAACAACACAACTGTCTGAGTCAGTGTATTGAGTTTGGGCACTAAAAGTTATGGTCTGTATTTACCCAAATGTGTAGATAATTTCCATAATTACATCAACATCAACATTTTCTTTCAGCTTATTTACTTTGGGTGCTATTTACAGGCATCATATTAGACCACAATGAAATTCTTTGACTTTTGCTTTAAAACTATAAAAAACAACAGGTTTTACCGTTAAAAAAAAAAGTTAAACTTACAGTAATTAAAAATAAAACTATTCCAGATTCCACACAACTTCTAGGTAACAACTCAAATTTATTCAGGTTTTTTTTTTTTGCATTGACCATGTTAAAGAGCCTATATGATAGAAAAACATATTTTCCTGTTTTATTTCTAGAATAAAAGAGTTAAAGTAATGTTAAAGCCATTCAATTCCCAGGCCATACAGTTCATACAGAGAAACAAAGCTGCCAAAATAACTCGTTTTAAATTCAGTTTTTGTGATGTCACAAAAAACATGATGTCTTTTTAGCCTACGGCAGTTTCCCATTCACAATAAATGTTAAAGGAGTGTTTCAAACAGGATTGCTTTTCAACACAATACAGGGCAGTCAGTATTATTGAATACGCGCAGCTCACATTGTCACTTGTGAGCGGCCCTCCTTCATTTCCATTCATGCATACACTGCTCGGGGCAGGGTTCAATTACATATATCAGTCTTAAAGGCACAGTAACAGCCTGTATACTTGTAAGGGACACAGAGAAGTTGGAAATGGTCATGTGAAAATGCTGATAATATATTTTATAACAAAGTGCATTCAATTGGAAAGGAGTGCAAGGCTGAAGCAGTATTGAGGTCACTACGGGTCTTTTGGACCCCACTCTTATTTTCACATGGAAATGACAAAGACATTTGACTTAAGCACTTTTTCTGCTTCTCTTCTGAGGTTTATGTAAAGAAATTGGACCTCAAAACATATACAAAGTTTTTACCTGAGGGGGTGATGTGGCGGGGGCACAAGCCATGTGATGGAAGTACTCTTCAGTTGGCATACCCTCTTCCAGGGGAGCAGCAAAATCATCTGAATTTACCACTTCAATGCTTCTCTGCAACATTACACACAACCACTAATATGTCCTGTGTGATCATAGCTGATTTACTATAAAATAGTAAAGAAATACTATTAAAAGTTCAAAACAGCATTATCAACTACATCACAACCCATATGAGCACATCATACTGTCTATTGCTTTTTTCAAATCAACAATGTCAATAACAGGAAGTGTCTTGAACGAACAAGCCTGCTTTACCTAGTAATAAAATATTAAAGAGATTTCATTGTTTTGTAAGTTAACATTGTCCTCTTTAACATTGTCCTGGGAAAGATTTAGTCTTGCATTAGGACTGGGAGTTACATTTTCTAGTCATTTAACTGGAACGCTTTTACAGTTCACTTGGCAGCGAGCTCTTTACCCAGAACCCAAATGCAGCCCAAAAAGAAAAACAAAGGCTCCGTGGTTTACATACTGGGGATAATTACAATGTCAAATGGAGGGAGAGGGAGAAGAACAATGTGCCTTCATTACTCTATTGCTTCACATTATTCCCACTGACATGATTCATGCTTTCTCATCTCCCGCGATAAACGAATTAAACATCAATGGCATCAGTTTAATGGTGGCAAAAATAGAAAGCTCACCACAATGCATTGTCCTGTTCTGCTTTTGTGTAATTTGTTAAACATCTTGGTTCACTAAAATGTTTCCAGTGGAAAGAATGAAGTGTGTGTGTGTGTGTGTGTGTGTGTGTGTGTGTGTGTGTGTGTGTGTGTGTGTGTGTGTGGGGGGGGTAGGAGGACAAAGACATTAATATTCGAACAGCGCTTTGAACTCGCCATCAAAACAAATAAAAAATGCTTGTGTTATATGACATTCGGGACCCATTATATCTGCGGTGTGGTGCTTGACCTAGATTTGGTTTCTGATCCCCCCCTCGGTTCACTGCAGGATGCTCGACAACAAATATCATTATTTGCTTGCAGCAGCTTAAAGCACCATCCAGGCACTAAACAAATCTGCTGCTTGTCTTCCGTCGCTGTGCCTTTCTGATGTAATGACTTTTTCCCCATTTGAAGAGATTCTACTTTCCGTTTTGGAGACAGTCACTGCACGCCAAGGACATATTAACAGCCCTTTGGACTAAAAAATATTAAGCAATGTGCTTTTTCCTCCTGTCTGACATTTTGAAAGTGTTGTGTGGAACATAATCATTACACGTTAATAATAAATGAGCAAATCAGCTGAGAGGCAGACTGTGGCTGAATTTCAAACGGAGAGAGATGACGGCTCTCGTTAATACCGTCCGGGCACCTGCAAAGCGGAGAAGCGAGGAGAAGGATCCAATGGGGGCGAGATGGGAAGGCAAATTACTGTCACTTTAATTTGCAACAGCATCTGGGTTATCTTATTTTAGAAGTGACCGGTGGCTAAACAGCTCTCGCCTTTAAAAAGGACTGATTCCTGACCGTGTTTGCACGGCGATGAATATGACGCTAAACGAATTAGAATGAGCCATTATCTACAGCCTGTGAGTCACTCCATGAATTTCTGCCGGGTGCAATCACACCAGTTTACCATGTCTGTGGCCTGAAATATGGGGGGGGGGGGGGGCATACGCAATCTGTTAGTCAGCT
>JBBIGC010000104.1:24175690-24186022 GCA_037576955.1 Lepidarchus adonis | reverse complement strand
GGGACGGCGTATACTGGTTCAGTGTTCTCTGATGGGATGGTGTATACTGGTTCAGTGTTCTCTGATGGGAACGGCGTGTACTGGTTCAGTGTTCTCTGATTGGACGGCGTATACTGGTTCAGTGTTCTCTGATGGGATGGTGTATACTGGTTCAGTGTTCTCTGATAGGACGGCGTATACTGGTTCAGTGTTCTCTGATGGGATGGTGTATACTGGTTCAGTGTTCTCTGATAGAACGGCGTATACTGGTTCAGTGTTCTCTGATGGGATTGTGTATACTGGTTCAGTGTTCTCTGATGGGACGGCGTATACTGGTTCAGTGTTCTCTGATGGGACGGCGTATACTGGTTCAGTGTTCTCTGATTGGACGGCGTATACTGGCTCAGGATTCTCTAATGGGATGGCATATACTGGTTCAATGTTCTCTGATGGGACAGCGTATACTGGTTCAGTATTCTCTCATGGGACAGCGTATACTGGCTCAGTGTTCTTTGATGGGACGGCGTATACTGGTTCAGTGTTCTCTGATGGGACTGCGTATACTGGTTCAATGTTCTCTGATGGGATGGCGTATACTGGTTCAATGTTCTCTGATGGGACGGCGTATACTGGTTCAGTATTCTCTGATGGGACGGCGTATACTGGTTCAGTGTTCTCTGATGGGATGGTGTATACTGGTTCAATGTTTTCTGATGGGACGGTGTATACTGGTTCAATTTGTAAGCACGTAAGCATGCCCCCTAAGCCTCAGCTCTGCTACAATACTGTAACAATTTTCCAGGCTTGGATCATCATTGAGGGAAATAATGGACACTGACATCAAGGTTGGTTTATGCTTGAATTGGGTAGCGTCCCGTCGCTTTAATAAGCTCTGAAAAGAACTAGAAAGCAAGTGCGGCCCCCAACTGATGTAGCACACACAGAGCATTCAGGCATCAGAACCCAACTGAACTGCAATGGCCAAACCACTGTCAAGCCACCCAAATCAATGGCTAACACGATGACGGTGCACTGTTTTTCACTGTTATTGCTGAGATGTTTATGTTTTATTCACCGTTGAATAAGAGTTTGTGAGAAGGAGGGTTTAATAGTGCACTGTGCTAAGTCACCTCTCTCTGCGTTTACTGCGGTGGTGTATGTTGAAGCCATTAAAAAGAACATTTCTATCTGGAGCAATAATAAAGAGTTAATAAAGCACATTGCTGTTCAATAAAGCATTATTACATGCAAGAGTTCCGACTTCATCAAAATTCGAATTTGGAGGAATTGAACCCTGCCATAACTTGAGGACCCCCTGTACTCAATAATACTTGAATGAATTAGTGCTCAATACTCGATAATATTTGTATTAATTAGTGCTCAATACTAAAAAGTACTTGTATTAATTAGTGCTCAATACTCAATAGTACTTGAATTGATTAGTGCACAATATTCAATAGTATTTCTATTAATTAGTGCTCAATACTCAATAGTACTTGTTAATTAGTGCTCAATATTTGATCATATTTGTATTAATTAGTGCACAATACTCAATAATACTTTCTATTAATTAGTGCACAATACAACAGTTCTTGAATTAATTAGTGCTCAGTAGTACTTGAATTCATTAGTGCTCAATATTCAATAGTATTTGTATTAAATAATGCTCAGTACTCAAAAGTACTTTTATTAATTAGTGCTCAATATTCAATAGTATTTGTATAAATAATGCTCAGTACTCAAAAGTACTTTTATTAATTAGTGCTCAATATTCAATAGTTCTTGTATTAGTGCTCAATATTCAATAGTTCTTGTATTAATTAGTGCTCAATACTCAATAATACTTGTATTAATTAGTGCTCAATACTCAAAAATACTTGTATTAATTACTGCTCAATAAACAATAATTGTATTAATTAGTGCTCAATACTCAATAATACTTGTATTAATTACTGCTCAATAAACAATAATTGTATTAATTAGTGCTCAATATGCAATAGTACTTGTAGAGGTCTATATTAACTATTATGTTACCATCAAATGTAGAAATATTGATATATAATTTATATATTTTAAACACATTTTCACCACAATTTTTTGTTGTTTTATTCATTGTCATGCAGAAGAAAAACAACTCATACAACATCATGCATAAGTAAATTGATAATTTATTAAATAACAGTTTTTATAAAATAAATAAATACATACATAGATACATACGTACATTAATAAATAACCAACATGAAAGATAATGACCCGCAAGATCAAAGGCCTTTTGACAGCAAGAACCAAATGAACCAGCCATTTGGCCTGTAGCAGCTAACGACAGACAACACCAATTCTGCCAATGTCACTGAGAAAGAATGATTACATTGTACTAGTGTCATTATCTACTTATTTTGGAAAACTAAAGACAACCTACTTGGCTAATCACAAAAACGTTCTATTTTTCAAGTATTAAATTTCCCCTTTATCCACAGGCAAGTGAAGCCACCTGTCTTGCTTCGGGATACATTTACCATGATCTGGTGCGTTGTACACGAACACCCACATGTCAATAACAGTAGAGTACATATACCTACACTGACCAACACTAACTACGAACTGGAATAAAACACTCAGCATTCTTGAAGTCTGCATTTTAGGCCTATTTCATGTTTACATTCATCATCTTACACGCGCACTATACAAGTGCTGTGGAAATTCCCAGTTACTTTAACCTTGAACAACTATGACAATCTTTGATGTGTAAATAAACGTACAATCCACTATAGTATATGAAACCTTTAGCACAATCACGGTGAAGATAGTACATGTGAATGGGGATAATTAACTGGTACGTCTGTTGGTTTGTTTGATTTCAAGTAAACCCTGATCTAAGCCATAGTGCTAAGCCCTTCTAATAATAATAAGAGTCAACTTCTCATTCAGCCATAGCAGTGTACATGTGTGCTACAGGACCGGAAGAGGCTGTATTAAAATACAGGACTAGCTGTGTGAGCTCTATTCCCTGGTACTGGAAGGGTAGTTGGTGCAAGTTGGCCCTTGCAACACACACTGAATGAGTTATTGCATTGGTGTACCTGATCATTTTCCCTTTCTTTTTCTTTCTTTCTTTCTTTCTTTCTTTCTTTCTTTCTTTCTTTCTTTCTTTCTTTCTTTCTTTCTTTCTTTCTTACATAGGACTGGTACAGAAGAGAGCTGTTGTAAACTCTAGATGGACACAATGCATGGATTACACACAGCATTAGTTTATGAGTCTGCACAGCAAGCTTTCCGCCAAGCCGACGGCTTGTCCCATCTTTGAGGTTAGTTTATAAACGGTGTAATCCTAATGGGAATCTGAGATACCAATTCTAATGAGCTACTGTTAAATTCAAGTGTTGTGATTAGTAGCAAACTGCAAATAATTTTGTTCCTAGAGCTATGAAGAGACAAAGCAACAGAAATTAAAGGGGAATTAGTCTCTCCTGCCTAAAAAAATAGAAACTCTTTAGTACCTTTTGGTTTCTAGTGTTTTTATTAGGTCTATGAATAAGGGTGGAATTTTTTTCTTTTTCTCATGTGTTTACTTTAAAAGTGTAAAGGATCATAATGGCTAAACAGGTTACATGATTCTAGGTGCTTTTGATGGTTTTCAAATGGGATCTTAGAAGCCTATTCCAATTAGGACGAAAAATTCAATCAAAATAGTCTTTTTTCAGCAGGATTTAAGTCTTCAGAGTTACCTTCTCAAGTAGTTATTAATAAATATATAATAATAATAATAATAATAATAATAATAATAATAATAATAATAATAATAATAATAATAATAATAGTAATGTCATTATTATTATTATTATTATTATTATTATTATATAATTAATAAACAAATTACTGTTATAAATTATGTCTTAATAACTTAATTATTATGCTTATAATTAATATACTAGAGATCGTCTTCAGTTACCACTAATTGAATTGCACTAGTCAACAGTTTGTTGAGCTGTAGTATTTGGACACACATTGTGCTTTGAGACTTTGGGTTTCTGTTTGTCTGCTTGACCTATTATATATAAAAAAGGACATTGCATTGTCAGATACATAATCTGAAGGTTAAGACCGGAAACACTAGCCTTCGCAGGATGGCACCGAAGGAGATGAAATTCTCCCTCTCAGGCCACTGCAGGAGAGGAGCTCCAGAAACACCAGCGGCGGCGTGTGTGATGCTTGTTGAGAACCACATCCTCCTTCTCCCGCTCCTTCTTTACCCGCTGGTAATGGTCTTCTTCCTTCAGGTACCAGACTGGAGGCCAGCGGTGCTTCTCAAAGTACTCCTGATTCTCTGCTCACATCACAACATGAGAACAGAAGAACAGTGATGATCAGTAAAAATATGATGTTCAGTAAAGTTGAATATTAAGTGACAAAAACCAGTATCAACAATATTATGGTGACAAAATCAAATGTATCACCTTCTCCTTATATTTTACATATGCGGTAATATACAGAAGTCTTGAGCATCTAAGCAAACTGTTTGAAACCATTTATAACAACAGCAAGTGTATTTTTGCTTATTAAAATTCAATGTATATTAGAATAAAAGAAAATAAATGAAAAAAAGCACAAATCTTATTGCATTTTATAGATAATTGTATGACAGAAATTACATAAGCAAGATTATATTAAAGATACTTTAGACTACAACCATGATCAATGACATTTTGGGTGAAACCCGTGTATATTTATGAAGCTTTCTCTTTAAAATGCCTGAAGCAATTCCGACAGTAATTATGAAAGGCTACTTGGGTTCAGTGGGAGTGGTAAAATACACCCTGCAGTGCTGTGACTGAAGCCGGGGGTTTGACATCACTGCTATACACAATACACTTCACAGATGAAGGCCAGGTGCTAATCCCCAAGACAGCATATTATATACCTGCAGGTCTTTATTGTGTTTCACCTTTCTAGCATAATGGAAAATGTTTGTTTGTGCTATTTACACTGGCCTGCAATAGAGGGTCTGGTCAAGCTTGGTACCAACCGAACCTAATGGTATTAAGATATTTTTTGTCTGGGGTAAAATTTGATTAATCCTCCAGGTGAAGATACATTTAAATTTAAATTTAAAGTGCCTGAATGTACTAAGAATGTCATCAAAATTACTATGTAAATGTGTCAATTACTGGTTTAATCTTTCTTTTCCATAAGGCTAATTAAATAGCATAGAGTGTTGTTGCTGATGTTTCAAATACTTTGATTCTACACATGACTCAGCGAGGGATTACCAGATGAATCCTGCCAGTAGGAGTTAAACAATAAACTCAAGATTCTTGACAATCCACTACAGATGTAAAATTACTGAAAAGTATCGACGAAGCATGTAGCAATGACAAAATAAAAGAAGAATGCTACGTGTTGCCAGGCCTGCTTTCTGCTAATATTAACTTCATCATTATGTATGACTAATGTATTAGCTCAGCGGTCCCCAACCTTTTTCGCACCACGGACTGGTTTAATGTCAGACAATATTTTTGCGGACCAGCATTTAAGGTGTCGCGGATAAAAACAACAAATTAAAATGATAGGACCAACACAAAAACTGGTATTTTGTAAATATAATAATAAACGTGAATCCACTGTGTAATTATGTAACTTTATTAGCAGCATCTTTCTGAAATGCGCTAACAACAACAACAACAGAGTAACGTCGTCCTCTGCCCCTCACGCACTCTGGTCACTATGGTAACGTGCAAACATTCCTTTCAGAATAAGTTTTCAGAGCTGTTGTGGCGATCTCAGGGTTTTCTGCCATGACCAGAATACCAGCAAAGTTGATGTCTCAAACATACTTAGATGCTACGGATTGAGATCGTATTTAAAAATAATAATAATAATATTTTTTTTGTACGGCCTAGTACGTGTTACTTGCAACAATGTAATTTAAAGTATTGTAATTACATCTTGCTTTTATTGATGATGAAGAATGTCCCGTACTCCTTTTTAGTCCTCGTTAATAATCCTGTAATCATAATAATAGCTCTTGTAAAATCTTCTAACTGCATCTAATGAACTGTACTTATCTGAAGCACTTAATGACAAAGAGGAATGTCCTGGCCTCTCTTATCTCTACTAGATAGCAATAGTTACGGTTGTTCATGCTGTAGCACTTGCCATCTGTGACAGACTTGCTTATAAGCATATAATAATAACATTGAATGTGTTATTCTCTTTCTAGCACCTCAGATAGTAATGTTGTAGCACTTGCAATCTGCACTGTTGTAGCATTCGCAGTGTGTTCTAAGACTAAGAAGAATGTGTTGAACTTCTATGTAGCTCTCACATCAGTGCTGTCATGTCTGAATGAATGCTTGATTGATCCTGTACTTGGAAGTTGCTTTGGACAAAAGCATCAGCCAGATTAATAAATGTAAATGTAAAATGGGTATAAATATAATAAACCAAAATCTTAATTCTAATAAATAAATTCTGTTATAGGTCAATACAAAAAGAATGGAGAATTACATTCTTTTGTCAGTTCCAAATAAGCAGGCAATACTCATTTTAAAAAGTCTAAATTCTCATCAGTCAAAAGCTTTTAGGTTCTACAGGAGAATGCACTACAGGTTCTACAGGAGAACACGCTACATGTGTTCAGGTTTCAGTGTTGCTCAGTGAAGTGGGAAGTGAGATTCATATATGACGCACTGTGAAGCACTGACTGAGAGAAATGTTTGCAGACAGGGAACTTTTCTACAGTTCTAAAGGATGACACTGCTTCACATGGTAAAACGATTAATTGTACTACATGTAGTTCCCTTTAATCATAGGCAGACACAAGTGGTTTTCTTGCTATTGATTTTAATGGTCCTTCCCACCAAATCCACAGGACATATTGAACAGAAATAAATACCTCATTGACTGCATGCTATAAAAGAAACAAGTTAGAGTCTTCTCCACTTTTTACATCTTTTAATCCTTGCTTTGCTCAACATATGATTTTTAACATATGCAAGGTCTGGAGTTCATGCTGTTAATTGTTCTGTGTTTGCTACGCCTTTTAAGGGCTTAAACAAAGCAAGCTCTGTCCCATATTGAGCAATACTCTCTCGTCAAGTCTCCATCATTTCCCTGCCGACAATTTCACAAGCTAAAAAATATCTTCACACTACTGAATTCCTCTAACCTTTGTTTTTAACAATGTCCATGTATTTTGAGCTTCGAGCTGTGTCCAATGACATGTCGTCATCGCTAACGCAGTTGTTTACCTTAACATTTTGTTATTTTCCTTACAATTTAGTTATTTTCTTTTTTTCTCATTTCCACTCTATTAGCATTAGCGGCTAAAGTAGCCCAAATTTTAGCTTGTGCGCTGGCTCTTGTTTGCTTTAGCCTTAACTGCTGGCTGTAACTCCAGCAATGTGAATGGTTCAGCACAGCGCTGTTCTATTTATCATTGGCTTTTCGTGTTGTCTGTCAAAACATGGAGGTTTATCGAAGTTATATCGACCACGTCTTATATCAAAATCGAGGAAACACGATAATTATCATTCAAACTATTATTTACTAAACTAGTATTTTGGTTTATATCAGCCAATGAGTTAATAACTACCAGTTAACAACAAATTAGACAAATTACAAGATAAATATTAGCCCTAGAAATTCTGAAGACATTGCTTTTTGTAATAAATACTAAAAAAAACTGTCAGTTTAGTCTGGTTCAGACAAGAGACAAGTATCAGTGTGCACAGATGCAGCAGCTTCACCCTCATTATGTTTAATTTTGATGATATGTTTGTTTGTTATTAAATTTTGGCCAGGCAAATCCTAACCATAGTCAGATATTAGCACAACCAGTGAATTCCGACATTCCACCAGGTTGTCTATGATTAGTTGTCAGCTTGGGCAAGTGGCGAAGGTTGAAAAGCTACAGGAAGCAAAAGCGGATTCTCATGGAGATGTGTGTACATACCAGACAGTCAGTGCACTAATGTAAAGATCATAGACGATCACTGCTTCCCTGACCTGGAGTCACAGTCACAGAAATTTACATCCCACCAGATGCTAATGTTAGCATAGCTATCTGCTCAGTACCAGCAACCTACAACAAAACTCACCCTGAAGCTGCTCACGTCATAGCTGGAGATTTCAACCACATGGGTTTAAAAGCAGTTTTCACTAAATTTCACCAGCACATCAAATGTGCAACCAGAGGGAATAACACAATAGACAAAGCCTACTCAAACATCCAGAACAGCTACAGGATAAAACAGCTGTCTCACCCAAGGCAAGTCAGATCACTTAGCTGAGGTCCTGACCCAAGCATAACCCCCCCTCAGGAGGAAAGTCCAAACAACTACAAAGACGGCTAAAAACATGGCCTGAAAGACCGTCCTTGCAGCTACAAGATTGCTTTGAAAGGATAAACTGGAACCTTTTGAGGATCAGGACTCTGAAGAGTACACATCAACTGTACTTTGGTAAAGAAAATTTCATTTGGAAAATTTTGCCATCAGCAAAGGTATTCATATATATCCTAACTAGAAGCCTTGGATGACAATGGAGGTCAATGGAGGTCCAATCCCTCCTCAGGCTCCACAATTCAGCACTTTAGGTCTGGTGACAGGCATCTTTACAGCACTTCCATCAGAGACAAGGCAAGATTTTATATGGCACATTGATTATATAATTATATATACTGATGCTTATGTATATATGTGTGTGTATATATATATGTTACTCTTTATTCTCCTACTGGTGCCTGAGAGCTACCAAACATTTTGTTGTATCTGATACAATGACAATAAAGAATCTTTATCTTTATTAATTATACACACAGGTCATTAAGACAGAGAGTAAGGTGGCTTACTAAAAGAAGACTGAGGACCATTTCTCCAAATCTGAACCACAACAGCTATGGTAAGCTATCCAGCAACCAGTCTGCCGAAGATCAAGCACTTTTCTTCCTAACCATCCCCAGGTGGCTAGATTAGGCTCCTACCTCACCTCCACCCTTACGCTCAACTACAGCATCTCTAGCAGATGGTTCAGGTTCATTCCTTCACAAACAGACTTAAGAACATTTTCTACCCCACAGCAATGAGAAAAAAGGCAAAACCAAATGACACATTTTAACCAGCACAAACAATAGATTTTTTTCTGCACTACAAATATATGACCCACTCCTAAGTTCGTATGTTCAGTATACTCAGGTATAATTCTCGGATATTTCATTGTATTGTATTGTTTTATTGTCTCCTCTCACTGTAGTTACTTCATTCCAAATACATGTTCAAGTGCAATTACTCAGCTGCAATATTGCACCGTATGGTTTTCCTTCTCCCTTTTTAATTATGTCTATTATTTCTAAATGCACCTTAGGATTTGCCCCATGATTCACTGTGCAATGACAATAAAGACTCTTCAGTGTCACTAGAAAAACATGCTTGGAATGTTCTTACCTAGTGATTTGGACTTGATCTCTTTGCGGTAATTGGCACATATGCAGTTATAATTAGTGCAGATATGATGCAAGCACCAGGTAGCAAGTTGATTGGCATTGTGAAACTATTAAAAGAACAGAAGAAAATAAGTCAACAGGCATATTATTATGTGTTAGTGTAATGTTTTAGATCATTCATTCATTCATTCATTCATCTAAAATTAATCTAACATTTCTCTCTAACAGATACCAAAAAGATGTTATTCAGGAACCTGAGCCAGCTCCAGATAGGTGAGGACTTCGCCATCTATGTCTTGTCCGTCCTTGAAGGCTTTCACCAACTCACCCACAGCATATTGCTCTGTGAGGAAGCAAAGACCTTTTAAACAGAGCTCACATTAAAATGCATTCAAACGTCACCTGAACGCATTTGTAAGGTTATCTCAACTTCCTTCCAGCAACAAAAATAATTGGCAATATGTTTTTTATGTAAAATCATTACAGCTTACTAAATTATTCTGAAACGTCACTGCATTCGAGCACAACACAGCTCAGAAAATGTATCATTTCTATTGAGGCAAAGGCTCCGCCCTACAAAGCCCAAAGTAAAGCTTCGCCTACGCATGAGCCATAGATCAATGTCAAACTGTCCCCATTACTGCTTTATGTGAATATTTGATGACGTTAACAGGACAGCTTGCAATCTGCACTCTAGGAGGCTTGTGGAATCAGACTTGCCTTTTTCTCTCAGACTCTTGACGTTGGTCGTTGCTAAGCAACACTGAATGGAGGAACCAAAACGGCTGTTTGATCTGAGTTTGTATTGGCCACATGGCTTTGGTCTGCACTTAAAGTGTGTGTTTGTGTGTGTGTGTGTGTGTGTGTGTGTGTGTGTGTGTGTGTGTGTGTGTGTGTGTGTGTGTGTGTGT
>JBBIGC010000104.1:24162470-24172782 GCA_037576955.1 Lepidarchus adonis | reverse complement strand
GTGTGTGTGTGTGTGTGTGTGTGTGTGTGTGTGTGTGTGTGTGTGTGTGTGTGTGTGTGTGTGTGTGTGTTTGTCTATGTCTGGGCATTGCGACCTTGCACCATCTGGCTGAAGATTGAAAAAGATTCAACATTAATCCTTCACGAAGTGTTAAAAATAAAGAAAGAAACGCATGCGCAAACAGACTACAGCTCATTCTACAAAGCTTTCACACTCACCTCATTGTTTGCACTCTCTATAAACGATCCTCCGAACAGAGCAGCCATCCAGTCACAGCTGGAGATCAGCAAAGGCTTGTGTGCATTGATGGTGCCGTCATCCAGCCGGAACACCACATCTTTCAAGGCAACCAGACAATATCATGAACAAGAGCTCTTGCAAAAAACTAGTTTATACCAACAATTATGCATATTATAAGCCAAAACAAAAAAAGCTGTACATGACTTTATGATGAAAAACTTGAAAAATGTAATTTCTTTTCATATACACCTATCAGCCATAACATCAAAACTTCATGCTGTGGCTCTAAGACAAGCTATAGACTCCACAAAACCTTTGAAGCTATGCTATGGTATCTGGCACCAAGGTGATGCTTTGTCAGCTGGGGCCTTTGTGAATTGGACTGGCACATCTGACAGAAGTTCGATAAGAGATCTGGGGAATCTGGTAGCTGGTATGTTTCAAGAGAACATCCACATACTAAAATGCCAGGATTCAAGCAGACCATTGCCCAGAGCAGCCTGCCTCTGCTGCTTCGCCTTCATTCCAGAGTTTATCCTGGCACCATCTCTTTCCCAGGTTAGCGATGCCACCACGCCCCCGGGCCATACACATGAAAATGTCATTCAGTCCAGGCCACTTTCTCCCATTGCTTCAGTTCTGCTGCTCATTTAACCACTGTAGGCACTTGTTCTGCCACCAGTTTACAATAGCTAGCATTACCTTTGTCAGCTTTTTTCCAGTAGCACTTGCATTCTAGTCTTCACTCATTACTGGTGGACATTTGCGAGTCTTGGGTGCCCAGGACCCTGTTGCTGGCTTACCTGCTGTCTTTCTTTTGATACAGTACATAGTAACCGCTGCATATCCACCACAAAACTGCTATTTTACCCAGTCATATATCCATGACAATCTGGCCACCTTCAAAGTCGGTTAGATCCATACGCCTGCCCATTTTTCCTGCTTCCAACAAAGCAGCTTTAAGATCTGACTGTTCACCTGTTGCCTAATGGCCTAATAAGAGCCACTGTAACCAGATAATCAGTGTGGATCTTCACTCATCAGTGGTTATAATGTTGTGGCTGATTGGTATAATTTATTCATGTGGAAACTACACACAAATTTGAAGTTACATTTTTTGGTACGTGGATGCTGACATGAACATTTCTGTACACTGTTTACAATCTGTAGACCAACATTATCTTTTTTTACCTGTGAAATTGTTCTTGGCCAAACATTCCTTAATCCTGTTGGCTTTTCTCACATGGAATGCTTTTGTGATCTCCTGATTCATGAAGCCCTCTTTATTTATGATGTTCTCCACCATCATCCTAAGGTCGAAAACTTCCAGGATCTCAGCGATCTGGGCAATCTTCATCAGATCTTTCTCCTTCTCATCCAGCTCCCCCGTGTACAGAAACCGCAGCACTGCACTGAAGGGTCCCAGCTGGATGGAGTGGTCCATCTTCACCACTGTCATTGGAGCTGGAGTACCCGTCACTGGATTGACAACAGTTTCTTTGTGAATGCTATAGAACGCTTTACTCCAAGATGCCAGGGACAACTTAGTGCGGCGGTGCCTCCCACTAAAGCTCATTATCTTCAGAGTCCCGTCACTCTTGGAGGCTCGAAGTGAGCAAGGTGAAAGATTAGGCAGCACAGCCACATCTTCCTCCGTGTCCAGGCTGAGGGTCCGCATTAGCTGGTCCCGCCCATGGCGCTCTGTCACCACCAGACACTGCGACTCATCAGAGAAGTCCATCTGGAAGAGGTCGAAGAACTTGGAAGAGGAGGTAGACAGGTATATTTTGTGGGCAAATAAGTGGATGTGCTCTTGAACGATGAACATGACATCAGCACAGAGGGGGCTCTCTAGCAGTTGCCTGGGGCCGTCCCGGTTGTTGGGGGGGCACTCGGGGATCTTGATCAGTGGTGGTGGTGCTTTCGGGGGTAGGAAGGGTGCCTGCAGTAGGGGCTTCTGGACCTTCCGCAGATGGGACTTCCAGAACTGAAGGTGGCGCCTTGAAATGAGAGCAGCTCGGATGGCATTGTCAAAGATATCTTTAATACCAAACTGATCAAAGACACTTGTTTCATAATATGGGATACCAAGCTCTTTGGCCACTTCCCTTCCTCGCTCTGGAGGCAAAATGTCTCCAGGTTTTATAGGTCTGTAAGAGATATTTGAAAGAAATACTTCAATATAACAAATATTGAATAAGAAAACCATTTATTGTTCTGGGACAACTAGGAAATAACTGATATATCACATTGACATTATGTGGAGCTCCCTCAGTTCTTCTTCAAATGTTTTTTTAATTGTATTAATAGTTTGGCTTAGTGATTACACTTACACCAGATGTTTCTGGTGTCCAAATTCAGTTTAGTGCTGGAGCTATAAAGCTAACATTGGAAAACAAGTCAACAGTGACTCAAATCAAAGGTGTTTATTAAGGTTGCTTGGGTTTGCTGATGTGATTTGGGACACAGTATGACCGAATGTAAGTTAGAAAAATGAACAAAACTGCAGCTCTAAAACTGTCTTACCTTATATCTAAATATGCATTATAATTTATACTTTACTAAATGTGGGTTAAGTGTAAAATTGTCTAAATCCTTATAACTTTTTCTCTGAACTATACAATAAATTATATTTTAAGCAACCAAAAGTGCTTCTAGTGCTTTCTTCTATGGTATCACTCTTTTCACCATTTCTTCCTGCATTTTGTGCACACAATTTTGCAATGTACCATTGTCTGAATGCACTCCCTAGCCATTGTCCACTGACAATACTATCGCTGTGGAGTGGTGTGATGGCAGGCAAGTGAGAGCTACATGAAAACTGACAGAGAGGTTGCTTTTAACCCAGACAGTGTGAGGAACATTAGCACAAGAGTTTGTGATAACAGCATATAAAAACTTTTTAAACCTAAAAACCTTGCCCTTGTTATTTGGCAGATTTAGGACAATGGTATTTGGGTATTTCTTTTAATACAAGCGTCACATGTTTATAATATGTAAATAATGTCTTTGTCACAAACCAAAAGGTTGAAGTTTACACATTTGAAGTTAATTTACTCAAAATAATACTAAGCCTCATTAACTGTAGCCTGTAGCTTGTACCATATGATGTAGTAAGTTCATTCATACAGTAAAGACTACAGTCTAGGTCTTATTATAATCAGTATTTGTGTTGTTGTTGTAAAAATGTGCATAATTTAGCTGTTTATTCAAAAACAAAATAATTAAGCATTAGTGTATTGTGAGAATTTGTATTATGGACAGAAAACAACAAGATTTTAGAGTATTTAAAAAAGTTTTTTAAAAAATAATTTCTGCCGTGCACTGCTACATAATGTTCTGACTAATTCAGGACATGGATATGCACAATAAGAAAATAAGAGACAACTATTTTTACTTTTGTGAATTTTGTGTTTTCAATTCCAATTCAAAATATTAATGCCATTCATCTCAGGCTTCCTCTGTACTAAACAAATTTGAAATATTTCACTGAAAAAACAATGACTTGTCACAGAAAGTACAGTAAAGATTGTAAGTACCTTGCTAATGGTCGTCTAGCTCGATTGACAGCCTCCAAATCTGCATAGCGTAGATCGAGCTGGCACCCTACGAGAATGACAGGTGTACGTGGGCAGAAGTGCTTGATCTCCAGGTACCACATGGTCTTGACGTGATGGAGGGAGTTGGGGTTGGCAATGGAAAAGCAGAGAACCACCACGTCAGACCTAGGGATGTGAAAACGAAGAGAAGGTGACTCAAGAAGCCTCTCTGTCATAATGGTAGCATCATCATACTAACAAAATGCAAGACGTCACTAGACACAGCATGCGAACAGGATGTGCAGCAAAGAGTGCTGTACATGACAGGCGCCAAGCGGTATCCGTAGCAACACCACAGTCCGGTAGTGTTTGGCATGCAGAGGAAGGACCCGCCCCGCAGCCTCAATGCCAGCCCTGACATTGACCCTCTGACAGGATATGAAAAGATTGCCTTCGGTTCACACCCACGTCCTTGAAGACGTCTGACGCTCACAGCGATGAACACCTTTGGCAATGCTTTTTCAGGGGCAGCCTCGGTGAAGACCATTTCAAACATGAGAAACAAAATGACGGAGACTAACAAAACCAACAAAATGAAAAAAAAAAATCAAAAAGAGATCATGCAGACATACTGACATGTGGCCGGCATACCTTCTGGGAGTGAGGTTAGTACACTGTCTACGCTGACAGGAGGCAACATCGGCAATCACACAAGAACAGTGAACAATGTATGATCACTCCCTTCGCCATCGGAACTGAGCAGCACTCGCTGACGGGGCAAGTGATGGACGCAGCTACCACACCACACAGTCAAACTGGAAATGCAGAGAGTTATGAAGACTCTAGCGGACTTACAGTCTTGTTACGTTTCTCAGGCTGCAATAAGACCATAGGTGCCCTACAAACAAACACAGGCACAGAACAATGCTACGTAGTAGTCGTTGGCCTTTTCAAAGAATTTACAGAGCATAGTGGGATGCGGCATCTGGTCTGAGAACAGATTTCACCTCATTTTCATGCTACATAGATATCACAGTGACATTGACAATAACATTTTGTCATGAAAAGTGTGGCTCACAATATGAATCTTTCACAGCATGAAAGAATTTGAATATATTTATATATCAATTCATGTCATATTAAAATGGAACAGCTAATCAAGGGTAAACACTGAGAATCGTTTGATAGATGGCATGTGACCCAGATCAGATACCAACTGCTGAGCTAAGGCCGTCTCCAGGAAGTTAATGGCTTACTGAAAGCATGTCCACCTCGGCCAAACAGGCGCTGATAGCAAATCGGCTCAGGAGTGCAAGCATACTTCATTGCGGCATCAACGAGCTGCTGACCAGACGTTTCCAGATTGGGAAGTTACAGTGGTATAATGGTCAGCAACTACCTCCTCTTTCAACATCATACGCCTCCAAGAATGTGTCCTCTAGTCTGAGTAGAGCCTAATCCATCCTGTCAATACACTCGGTTTTTAAACCACTTACATTACCAAAGAACAGAGGAGCTGCAATCAATCTGATAATCAATGGCACCTTCTCCAGCCAAACCCTAAATCCCTGAATGTGTGTGGCCTAGGGTTGGTAGATAAGAGCAAAAATACAATACTTTGATATTCTCACTGATCACATAAAATGGATAGAAAAGAACCAATAAAGCCACACTTTAAAATGTGAATTGAAAACAATTAAATCCAGTGAGATTAAATAATTATTATCTATTAAATTACATGAAACGTGGGCCTGTCTGCGTTCTAGACATACGGGCAATATCCATTATATTGTCAGAAATCCATACTGTGGCGTATTGCGACAGTAGCAATCCTGGTAAAGTCAATATGGTCCAGTATTAATGCACAATAGCCTAATACCTGCTAATCACTGTGATCAACACTCTGCTAACATACAGATATACATTCTGCTTCACACAAGGTCATAAATCCCTTACAAGTCAGTCCATATGAATAGCATTGTGTTTTTCCCCCTTCTTTTTCAAAATGCAGCATTGACCCTCTATGGACAATAAACACTGAGATAATGGGCTTTTGTTAATAATAGAGTTTCTCATTATTTATTAAAAGCAGGAAGCATTCAGCAAACAGGTCACTCTCATGTTTCCACAGATATGTATTACAGATTTGACACAGATAAGTATTATAGATTTGATCATATTCACTGAGCAGTAGATCGTAGATCAAATAGATAGGCTTTAAACAGGCTTATTTATCGAATGGCTCTTTTTCTTACTATAAGCCGAGAACGATGTAAAATATATATTATCACCACTAATTACTGCTTAATCATGTGATTGAGTGTAACCGAGCAGCAGTAATGGCTCTATTTTCTTTACAGTCAGTGCGATCTCATCTCAAAGGGCAATCAACAGATATTTCTATTGTCTACTTCAATGTAATTGTTAAAATGTAATTAAGGTCATAAACAGTGGTTTGATATGAAATGCTCCATTCTGGAGAAACCGACTGGGTCCGAATTGTTCACAGTGGTGGAACGAGAAGCAGGTGTATGAGATATCATCTAAAAGCTATTTGACAGAAGGTAAATATACAGCATGGT
Organism: Lepidarchus adonis; assembly: GCA_037576955.1. Taxonomy (NCBI): domain Eukaryota; kingdom Metazoa; phylum Chordata; class Actinopteri; order Characiformes; family Lepidarchidae; genus Lepidarchus; species Lepidarchus adonis. Next base: position 24,166,421 of record JBBIGC010000104.1, on the reverse strand, counting down.
TATGAATACACTGCTTGACGAGTGATGCATTGTTCTACTATAGTTTTGTGAGAAGGTTTTGACCTAAAATGTATTTTTAAACCCATTCATGGATTGTTCATTGCAGGGTTAAACTACTACTTCAGGGAAACACCTTTTTTTCAGGTTTACCTCATCATCAGCAGCATTTACTACATATAAAATGACATTGACACTGATGACGCATGCAGGTCATTTTGGATAGTGAATCAAATTTGCACTGTAGGCAATGTCTGCCATGGTTCTTATCACCTATCAGACTAAAGATGCTTCTCTGCAATTAACCCTTTCACACTAACACACTCTCAATGTCTTAATTTACATATCAACCATTTACCAACAAATATACACCATCAAAAGAATTCTCTCTTAGACTGAAACTAAAGTAAAAGACCAGTAGGAGTGTGTGTTATGAGGTTGCTGTGTGGGTGAAAGTCCAGTGATCTCCCTCATATCTTCACAGAAGTCTGACTTTATGGCTTATAGCCCTAGTGCTTTTGTTTTATTTTTAGGATGCAATAAAGCGGGGACAGGACATAGAGCTGCTCCACAGAATAGAAATGTAATTCTGCTCTGAGGATGACTGGCTCAAGGACAAAGAGCATGGCATGGTGTGCCCGCACATAATGAGCCACTGAGTATGTGTGTGAGTGTGTGTGTATGTGTGTACATGCATTGGTGTGAATTAGGAAACATCCTCTGATTTACAAAGAAACACATCGTGACATGTGACTGCTGGTGTCCTGCTTTCTAAAAAGCCTCCCTTGCAGCCGTCAAAAGCAAGGAGGACTAATGCATCCGCACATCAGCGCATGCTCAAGCCATCAACAGCCATCTGTTGCACAAAAACACAAAGGCTTTGTTGGAATTCATCAATGTGACGATCCCTTAAAAACTGTAGGAGCCTGGCTGGTTTTAACCAGAGCAATTTAATCTTAGACATAGTTTCTACTGTTCATTTATTAAAGGAAAACTAACATCACATATGCACACACTCCCCATTTCACTGTAGTACACTACTGTACGTGAAAGGAACTTTTTCAGCGCTTGTCTGGTGAGCATATATTGGATAGTTATGGAATGCACTGCCTTTGAACATCAGGCAGACTGATTCGCTCTCTGCTTTTAAGAGTTCTCTTAAAACCTATTTCTTTTCCTTGGCTTTTAAATCCGTTTAGATGTTGGTTTTATTGTCTTATTGTTTGTTTTTTATTGTTATATTTGTTTTTTATTATTTTTCTTATGTCAGTGTACAGCACCTTGGTCAACTCTGTTGTTTTAAAGGTGCTTTATAAATTTATTAAAGTTGAAAGTTGAAAGTTATACCTGTATATAGTCAATTAGCCAAGACAGAGTCCAAATTTTGCTTCTTTGGTTAAGCACTGGAGCTATGAAGTCCAGCTCTTTATTACGGTGGTCCAATGTCAGTCCTGCTTTCTGAATACTAGCTCTGGTGTTACATCCCTGTGAAGTTGCATTAGTTCACAGTAAGTCATACTGTGTCACTACCCCCATGCACATCTCATGTGCCATCTTATTGAAGAGGTAGACATAGACTGTCTTGGGTTAAAACACTTTTGGGCGGCATATATGCATGAAAAAAAAATTGGCTTATAGTGTTTGTTTGCTTCATTAGTTCCAGTACTAAACTAAAAAATACGGACACCAGACATCTCTTGGCAATTTCTGAGGCAAGTGGAAAATTGAGTGAAACTTGTACTTCACAAAGCCATGCCTTTAGCTAAAAGATCAGAGGATGCATCAGTGAGCATAGCAATGCTATTAACCACAACTGTAATGCAGCTATGAGCTATAATATAAGGATGTTTCATACAAACTCATATCAAAGTTGTCTGGGTAGCCTGGCTTGAAAATGGCAATAAAAGGAGGCATGGAGTGCAATGGAAATGAGACAAATCATAGAAATCAAAAGCAAAACAGTTGAATGGGTGCTCTACAGGAGGTCCGGAGATGATTTATATCAAATACAGTGTAATATGCATTAAGGGCTCAGATCTGTGTATGTTGATCTGAAACATTATCTGAAAAGGGTCTGATTGCATGATCAACAGTTGCTCTCTAGTGAATCTTAATGAACTTCTATTTTGGTTTTTGGTATCTATTTTATGCAGATACAGTTATGCACCGTTGATATGAGTTAGTATTACCTGCCGTAGGCAAAGCGTCTGTCCTTGTGGTGATCTCCAAAGGTGTCCCAGAGCCTGAGGGACACACTGACATCATCCACCACATCTCTGGAGCGTTCTAACACCTGTGGGAGGACAAGGCATCACTAAAGCCTGATCTGAACAGTTACAGTAAACACATTACTGCAGGAACCAACCTAGGCCTGTGACTTGTGGCTATATTAGTAATTGTGTTAGTATATAGTAATATATATATATTAGTAATCTAGTAAAGCATGAAAGCTCAATAAAAAAAATACATAAACTTTATAACAGCATAGTGCGTATACATATGTTTGCCTGTTAGGTACATTACTGCACAGAAGTAGTGATGTTAAAATATAAATTTTGATTGCCAGTTTGCTGAGAAGGCGCATTTTAATCAAAAGTTTGTAATCAGCAGTACAGTTCAGTACAGTCTATTCATATTTACAATGACTTATACTTTTGAGCACAGATCAGGTGAAGTAAAGCGGTACCTCTTGACAGACTCTGTACTGATCGATGGCCCAGACGGTTGGGACGTGAGTGGCCAATAGCTGGTACTGGGTCAAGGTGGTGTTGCAAGCTCGGGCACAAATAAGTCGTGTCTTCCCGACAGCGTTGTCTCCCACGACGACGCACTTGATTGTTTCAACGTTGGGTCTTTCGTAGTCCATACTACACTGCCGGACCCTGCGGACAGAAAGGCCACGGTGAGTTGGAGGGCACATTGAGCGGAGAACAGATTTGATTTCAGGTTTGACCTTGGCTCTGGGTCAGTGAAAGCTGCGTAATACAGGACTTCATCTTTTGACTCGTAAAATAGTCGTCCTGTATCTGGTTCTTGCTGAGTCTGATAGATCTGCATGTTCCCTGGTCGTTTCTGAATAGCGCTAGTTTGTTCAAATTCAAGAAAAAAAAAAGTTGATAATAGATTACTGTCACCGGTCACCGGACAAAGAATCCAAATACTGGTGAACGCGGCAAACTTTTCATTCAAACGACTCATATCATGTAAAACACCTTTTAATTCAAATACATCTCACTGAAGACAAAAAACCCAACATGTTTCAAAATATTCACACATTGAACAACCTAGTCCCTTACATTCATGTTGAAATTATAAGACTTTTCAGTGAAAATTGTTTCTGAAAAAGGCACAATATTGAGCCAATCAGATCAGCGCTCATTTACATATATCAGTCTTTAAAGCACCTTAACAAACACATCCTGTTAAATTCTAAAGACGCTGGGTTGTAAAGGTTGTAAAGTCATGTAGGACTGAATTACGGCCGCTTTTGGTACATAAAACAAAACAAATGTGATAAGTGGACCTTGGGGAAATGAATTAAACACACGATTACAAAGCAGAATATGAGCTTTTAAATCGTCCCTTGGGCCTTTTCTGAGGATCAGCAGACATCGCAAACGCACACCACTAAATCTGTCTCTGTGTCTTTAATTGACAAAGTGAATCGGGCAGGCAGACGCAATTCATAACATCATATCAAAGCAAACACAACCATAAAGTGCATCCAAATAACCTTATTAGCAGGAGATTATTATCATACTGTCATGGCTTCACTGTAAGTGGACTAGATTGTTTATCTGATTACACTGCATGACATCACATTATTGATGTTGTCCTTTAATCACTCCAGTCATTACACAATGCAGAACAGAGAGAGAGAGAGGTAGAGGAGGAGGAGAGAGAGAGAGAGAGAGAGAGAGAGAGAGAGAGAGAGAGAGTGAGAGAGAGTGAGAG
>JBBIGC010000104.1:24149978-24162370 GCA_037576955.1 Lepidarchus adonis | reverse complement strand
TTCAATACACTGTGTACTGTGTATACGGCTGTATTGACAATAAAAACCTCTTGAATCTTGAATCTTGAATCTTGAATTTAATTGTGATAAAGGCCCCCATCTTAAAAAAACATGAGTGTGAGGACTTACTGTACTAAAAACACTACTAACTTCCTCAGTAACAGCAAATTAAAGCTGAATAAATAACTCATCTGTCTTACTACTACATAGCTGGTCATTAACTACTACTTCTTTAAATTTTGAATGGATGAGATTGAAAACAGCAGGCCGTGCAGTGTTTAAGAACGCACCAGAATTATGGGTTTGCTTTTATGCTGAACTGTATTAGTTTCTGCCTCAGTTATTGGATTTGGTTATGTAAGAGACAGAATAATATCTATTCAGCCCACGCAATATGCAAACTTGAATAAAGAGAAGCACAAATACAAATGGCAATGTAAGTGGAGTTATAAAAAAGAAACACTAGAAAATGCATATCACTTAATGCGAGCTAAACTGCCTCATGCCTCCAAAGCAATCTGTTCCCACCCTCAGAGACTGTGAATAGGATTAATTTTACTGCCTACCAAGAACATTAATGGCAGTTATTAATGGCAAATATCTATTGTTCATCCACATGCCTTGTGTAAGGTTTGCATCTGATGATTAAGTAATAAATGCAAAAATGGTTGTTCATTACATCTTTAAGCAAAGACCAAAGACTCAAAGGTGAATAAAACCATTATATATAATAATAAAAATAATAATAATAATAATAATAATAATAATAATAATAATAATAATAATAATAATAATAATAATCATAATAATAATAACAACAACAACAATAATAATAATAATAATAATAATAATAATTATTATTAATAATAATAATAATAATAATAATAATAATAATAATAATAATAATAATAATTGCTATTATTATAACACATTACTATATTTGGAAGTTCAGTTAATTCTGTTTTTTCTGTACTATTTAAAGGTTAAAAGTTATTATTTAAATGTAAAAGTTTAAATTGTCTGTCAACATTATTGGCTCAACCATTTAACTGTTGGTGCTGTTGTGAGACTGCAGTTTTGACCCCCAGGGATGTTAGTTAGTTTAATGGTAAGAAGAGTTTAAAGTCCAGATTATTTAAGGAAAACACCCAACACCCCTGCCAATCAAAAAGTGCCAATAGTTTTCAGTACTACCTGGAATGGTATTCAGACTCCACCCTTTTGCATTCTTACCAGCTTTCAGGGAAAACATCCAGATACCCTGCAGGCTGGAAGTCTTGCCAAATTTAGCATGTCAGTGGATGATTGCCATTCAGCTATGGAGTGGGGTTATTTCAGCGTGTTAATAAAAGTAATTACTAGCATTTCTCAACCCAGGAGTACCACAACCATGTTTCCAACCTTTCTCTAAATTCCTCAGTTCACCTAAGAAAGGGTTTGAATTTTACTTCATTATTCGGGTCAGTTGTTCTGGAGGCAAAGGATTGCTGAAATATGCAGGGCATGACCAGGATTGAGAATCACTGATTTATAATGCTGGGTTCTTAATTTGTCTAAAATGATAAAAGTTAATATGAAACTTAATTGAAATATTTGTAATGTTTAATTATAATAAACTGAATAAAAAAATGTATAGTGTATAATACTGTATGTGTTTTCACAACACAGTCAGTCAGAATGGATGGTATTTTTTTCACAATATTTCAAGAAGCAAAATTTCACTTCCTTCAAAATAGTGCTTAAATATAAAGGTGATATACATTAATAAAAATATGAAAAGGAAAATATTAAAGGAGCTTTTTCTGTCATTTCAGAACACCACAAATATGTACTGTTTCTGTAGCCAAACCACTTAATCCACATTATTCTGAAAAGCCTTCTGCAAACTGTACTCTTGCTTTACAGTATTTCTAATAAAAGACTCCAGAAAAGACTTCTTCAAATTGACTATTTTTATCCTGGATTAATTACCACGACCACAAGGACAGATTTATTGTGGAAGTTCAATGCTAAACTGATTTCTGCAGAGTCAGTTCAGTGCAAGTACCAATAACCTCTGTAAGAGTCCATTTAAGCTGTGTGGAATAGTTTTATTCTGCAGAGGTATCTGTGTACCAGGTATGGTGTTTGTACTCATTTCATTTTGTTTCTGACTGGAGGATGTTACTCATTATACATAGCTGAGGTGTACTGCCATTTTTTGTATAAGGAAATGTATGTGTCTTGGAATAAGATTATAAAAAAGTTCATTATTAATTCATGAATTCATATTCATAGTCCTGTTTTTAGCATCTCTGGTCATAGTACCATACAAAACCTGCAACTTGTCAGGGTACTGTATGTGCTTCCAGGAAGTTAGCGTGAGGATGATTACATGAACGTTTATTAACCGAAGCAGCTTAATGCAGAAATAAGAAACAGGAGGCAATAAACAAAAGACAATATACACAGGCACCTGACAAAAACGCAAGATATTAATACACAAAGCAAACGATTAACACATGGGAGAAGGCATGAACATAATCAACACACAGGAAAAGACAATAAGGCAGAGCCAGGACAGCAGGAACATGAACAACCATAGCATACCAAATTTTTATCACCAAGAATTGTGGCACAAACACAGGCCTACATGACAGCATATCTTCACTAGGGGTGTAGGGACAAAATATCGATTTGGTGATTAATAAACATTCGCAGACAATGTGACTCACCGGTGTTGTTACTTCTTCTCTCCTCTGGGCGGTGCTGCTCGACTGAGTGCAGAGACTTGGGTGAAAGCTGAAGAGGAGCTTCCCAATAGTTAGATAGCAGAGTAAGCTCCCGCATTTAAATCTAAAGTCTGCAGAATTGTTCATCCTCACCAATATCTAGTGTTTGCTGAACTGTACTCAACAATAATTTAGATCAGACAGAAGTGTATCGATCCGTAATTTGTTTGTTATACACAGGGTTAAAACTAGCTGTAGCGGAAGGCGTGTTTCATTAGGAGCAATGCATTGTGGACGATGTAGTGTCTGGTGTGAGAAAATAGGTGGAAAGAGTTACTTTCTGCATGATGCTAGTGTAACTTGCCAAGTGACAAAGGGAAACCAGCCTTGAAGTTGATGTAGTGGTTTCCTCGCACTCCGGGCCATGGGGGCAAAGCAAATATGGGAAAGGTAACAATAGCATTGCTGTAACTGATACTGTAAATTAATAACGTATCCCCTTGTTTCTGTGGTGCATTGCTATGTCATTGTCGTCCAATATATTGATTATTGCAGAATCACAGTATCGCAATATTATCGCGTATATTATCATATCATGAGATTTGTTGCGATTCCCACCCCTAATCTTCACTATGATGAAATACTGGCCTTTAAATGGTCTACACAATCCATATCGAATGGACCAATAGAAATGGTTTAAAATCGCTGGGATTTCACGATAAAAGAACAATTCCAATTTTCTATCCAATTTAGTTGTGTTCTCTTTCACCCACTAGCTAGGACTCTCCCTGGTCTTCAAATGTGACACATGACACTACATATTTTGAAACAGCCTCTAAAGCAGTGTCATTGGACAGATCAGCATGAGGAGAATATTAAGCACCACATTTAGTACAGCAGCTAACAGATGCTTGTCCGGGCTAGCTTAATGCTGAGGGACGGTGGGAGTGTTAGGTTCATCCACCCAGAGATAATTAGATTGTGCTTTCATGGACCTCCTGCCATAGATTGCTGTAGCATGATAGCAAACTCACTGACCTTGTAATGACCGGGCCAACTAGTTTAACTAGCTAAAACAAAATGGATTTCAATATAGTTTTGTACAAAAGATAGATTCAAAGAATTTAGTCTGTTTCTCAGTTTGGAGAAATAGTTTCTAGTTGAGTAATCTCTAAGAGAAACTTTCATCATCTGAGTGGATTTGTTTTAAGCTTTTTAATACTCTTCATTTATTGGGAATTAGTATTAGGCAGTTTTCTTTTAAAATGAGCCCGGTCATGCACTGTGGTGTACTGTGGTTAGATATGAAATGTAGACCAAAGGCATATAAACAGATTAGGTTTTAAAGAGTGTTGAAATCATGGTGTTTTTAAAGGTTACTTTTAAAGCTCTAAGCGTTATGAATTCACAGAACTTCGGGTTGTGATGCACTGTCTATCAGCTTTTTGTCCTACAGTAGCTCTTTTGTAGGTTCAGACCAGATGGTCTAGCCTCTGCTCCTCACACGCATCAGTGAGCGTCAATGATTCTGACGACAAGTTCACTTGTTGCCCTTCTTTGCCCTTTAGTAGATAACTACTGCATACCTGGAACACTCCACAAGACCTGCTGCATGTGGAGAAGCTTAGGCTCAGTAGTTTAGTCAATACAATAAAACTTTTGCCAGTGGCACATATCCTTACACTCGCCAAATTTTTCTGCATCTAGCACTTTAAATTCAAGAACTGACTTCTCACCTGCTGCATGACAGGTAACGTCAATGTTATCCATGTCACTTGACAGTGGATTTAATGTTGTGGCTGATTGGTGCAGTATTTTACTACTCTGCTTGTGACCTTAGTGCAACTGTCAACGCAAAGCAACCACTACAAGCATTGAGGGCTTTGAATAGAGAAGTCTGCTTAAGTTAAGAACACCTTAAGGGTAAAGGGTAATCCTTTTAGACACAGTAATGTACCTGAAGATAAAAGAGATGTCTTTCTGCCAGTCTGTGTTAGTCATGCTTACACACATTTTTGTAACATTCTTGTACTTATGGGTATTTAATCTCAATTATAACATTACTGGGAGATTTAAGTAATACAATTAAGCCATTAAAACAGAGGAAAATACTTTTTTTTTTAAATATAAAATGTAATTCTACAAAATTGTAATTTCTGGTGAGGAATAAATTAGGACACCCCAACTTTATTCCCCAGTTAAAATGGATCAAATCATTCACAAGTGTAGATGGTACAAGACCGCAAGATGGTAAAAGAAGTCTCCAAAAACCCTAAAATGTCATCACTGAACCTACAGCAGACTCTTGCGACTGTTGATGTGAAAGTGCATTCCTTTATAATCAGAAGAGACTGTACAACTTTAACTTGCATGGGAGGTGTGCAAGCAGGAAACATTAGCTGTTTAAGAGAAACATCAAGGCCAGACTGAAGTTTGCCAGAGAGAAGACAAAGACAAAGACCAGAGCTTCTGGAATAATGTTCTTTGGACAGATGAGTCTAAAACTGAATTATTTGGACACCAGAACAGAGGACATGTCTGGCATAAAAAATCTTTAATGTCTAAATGTAAAAAATATAAATACGGGTTATATGTAGAAAACTTAAGAGACATCAAAAGCTTCACTATCACATCAGGTTCTAGACTTTTAAATTTTCCACTGCTAGTCAGAAACCACATAAGCATGCCATTACTTAACAACTCCACATACTCCACACTGATGTGCGCCTCCAGCATGGCCATAAAAACCAATTGGTTTGAGTGGCATTGACTGTTATCTCAGTACACAAGCTCTGTGTGAAAGCAGCAGCGATTACCAACACTAATCTCTACAAAGCAACCAAGCCAATATCCAGAACAGACACATCGGCCTGTGTATAAAATACTAAATCAGCTTGATGTACTCAGCGTACATTTTTGTCCACAGGAAGTTTGTTGCAGTTCTTGCTGTGCTGTGGATATGGCAGAGGTTTAGGCATTGCAGTGTGAGGTCTCCTGTAGTAGAAATTGGTATTTGTTTACCTACCATCAGTCCTCCAAGCACCTGCTCCACACTGTTGGGCCAGAAGGGCAGAATGAAAACAGCCCAGCCTGGCTCCCTCACCTCCGACTGGGTGTAAAAAAAAACTGAAGCCTGTACTGCCACAATGAATTGAGGCCGATGAGTAGCACAGAACTAAGGGAGCTGCATTCATTTTCTGACTGAGAGAGAACAAGAGATTGACAGAGATACAGACCTAGGAATTCTTAAATTGTTTTTAAGGTTGTCAGGATAAAAAACTGTATTAAAAAATGGCACACCTATGACAATACAGTGATTAGAAACAAGAATGTATATAAACTAGGGCTGCAACTAACGATTAATTTAATAATCGATTAATCGATTAATCAAATAAAAAAGAAAGAAAGAAAAACATTCATTTCTAACCCTTTATTCAAAAACAGAACTACGCGACACAATGAATCGATTATGAAATTCGTTGCCAACTCTTTTAGTAATCAATTTGTTGTTGCAGCCCTATCTGTGTGTATTTGCGCATCTTGTGGTCGCGCTCCGTAGTCACGTGAGCAGCCCAACTAATCGATAATCTGCATTCGTTGACAATGAATTTCATTCGATTAGTTGTTGCAGCCCTAATATAAACCTCTATATATATATATATATGCTTGTTTCTAATCACTGTATTGTCATAGGTGTGCCATTTTTAAATAGCACACCTATATATATATATACTGTATATAAACTGTATATATACAGGTGTACAGGACTGTGCAAAGTCTGAGAAATGTGTATTTAAGTGTTGTCCCCCACTAATATTAGAATCACTACAAATAAATGATACTGTGAACATACTGCATTTGTCAGTGTTCTCCTCGTGGAAGCCAGTAATTATTTGTAGTAACTATCCAATCCCTGGTTTGGACTCAATCAGTGGTTAAATCAAGTGCTGCTGCTGAGAGAGTTTTACACTTTACATTGTGTCAAGTCATGTGTCAAGTCATGGTGCACAGACCAGAAGAAATGGTCTAAAATGACCTTTCACATTAACTTACATGGGGAGTAATGCTGTAATGTTTATTTTTGAAGATACAAGTTTTTGTTCTGACCTTGTCTTATTTGCCCATTATTGCTAGATTTAGTCCAGGTGAGTGTTTTCTTCAGAAAAGGGGAACTTCTCACAGGTAAATTAAATTAAATAAAACACAGGCCATATTGTCTTCATTACTTGCTACTATGCTACTAGCAGTCTACTATGTATTTGAATAGTGGATGCTAAAGCTCGACCCTGCCCATGTCTTACTCATGTACAAACAGCAGTAAGCTCATCATACAACCACTCACCACAGTGGAGAAGAAGGTGGGCTTGTTTATGTTATTACACTCTTTGTCCAGCAGAGGGTAGAATGGAGAGGCGGCTGTTGCTTAATTAAAACAGCGGGGTTTCAGTGTTTGGAAAAGCATCCTCTTTGTCATTTGTCCTCTTTGTATTATTGTCCCATATACAAAGACATGCAAAATATCGTTCAGTGCAGAACTGAGGGGAATGACTGCCCCTTGTTCAGAAGCTCTTTCAGCAGAAATGATTTCTTTGTTACCGAGCAGCTGTATGAAAAATAATCAGTGGTTATTTGCTGTCAGTGGGTATTGAGCACAGTTATGAAATTCTTATCAGAATCACTGTTATAAGTCCACACTGGTCAACTGGTCAACATTCACTGAGTATCACTTTCTTTCCTGCAGCACTGTTGCCGAGGGCTATAAATATGACAGTTAAATATTAATTGCGAAAGCTGGATAGTAGTGGTGTGACCTAGTTTTAGGTGTGGGAGCAGTAGGTGACTGATGATGGCTGGTAATTCTGGATCCCTTGGTTCAGTCTCTCTGCCCTCTTTCAAAAAACATGAGATCAGTTGTGCTGCTTGACTGGAGGAAGTGTGTATCATGGCTCATCTGCAGGTGAAAAACGTGGGGCTGTAAAAACTACTCTTAGCAGTTCCACTTTAAAAAACAGCTAATTAACTGATTTTATGTGTTATTATGTTATTAATGGCTTTATGTGTAAAAATGGAGCAGCTCAGATGAACAAACAGGGCAGTTTTGCAGTCTGAGCACTTCATTAGCTGATTATTGCGTCTTGGTTCGCCTCACAATATTAAGAATACAACAAATGGATTCAAAATTGTTATATTTGTGACTTCATTTGCCAAAACAGCCAGAAGTAGTTTCAAATATCTCCCAAAGAGCTCTTTTACAGTAGACAACTTTAAACTAAATATAACCGTTTCTGTGGTTTGTTCATCATAACAGTTATGGGTCAATAATAATGTGTTACTAATGTGTTTAAATAAGGAACATTGAAGCATTGGAGATACATGGATTTCTTAAGACAACGACTTATAGTCTTATATGGAGTTTTGAAAAGGTCAATATCCCAATATCATTAATAAGCCATATTATGCAGCCCTGCTTCAAGTCCATGTCTTACCTGCTGGATTTTGTTAGACTGTGAAGAAGAAAAACTGCGACGCTCGACAGCTTCCCTAAAGACCTGGCCAGCGTTTGGCTCTTTGAGACAGACACTCTGTGTTTACTGTCCTCTGGTGGGGAAGACATTAGGCAGACATGCTTAGTGCTTTGGTTATCTGGCTTTGAGACTACTGGCGATGCGGTTGGGGTGAGACACTCTAATTCTGATCCGGTAACTTGATCCCGAATGGCACGGACTGAAAACCTTGTCCTTTTCTGGAATGGGGTGATTCCAAGCATCAGAATTTACAAAATGTTTTTTTTACTGTTTTGAACAAATTGTACTTGGATGGTCGTACTCTACTGTGTAATTGTTCTTCCAGTCACATTTGGAGCCCAAAAAATCAAACCGGATTGAATCAGCTCATGGTGTGGTTATCTCTGGACATGATGCTGCTGGATAATGGGCACGTCTGGAGACTTCAGCCCAAGACGGCAGGAGATGTTTCCTCAGCCGAAAGCAATAATTAACCATTAATTAACCATCAATTTCTCCCTCTGTGCCCACCCTGCCATTTATTTAAGGGCATCTTTTCCCTTCTCTCTCTGTCTGTCTGTCTCTCTCTCTTTCTCTCTCTCTTTCTCTCTCTCTCTCTCTCTCTCTCTCTCTGTCTCTCTTTTTATCTTCTGCTTCACCCTCTCAATCTCCCTCCCACCCTCCCTACCACCCCCCACCCCCCAACACTCACCCTCCCTCCCTGTGTTTGGCTGCTAGGAAGAGCGTGCGTCTCCATCAGCACCATTTAGACTTAGAGTGGAGCGCCAGTAAGGCAGTGGAGCCAACCGTTGGCTGGTCATAACAGGTGACCAGGAAGCCAGTGCAGTGGATCTATTGATTTCCACCAAATCCTCCACTCCTCCACTTCTTCCTTAGTGTCAGTGATCTCCACGGTGACCTGTGTGAGTGTGTAGGAGCTGGAGAAAAGCAGCTGAAGTGCTGCTGGAGTGCGTTTATGCTGAGGACGTGTATCAGAACCAGATTTATCCGCTGGACGTTTGGGATTGACGGACAGTTTTCCCACAATCTGTACTTCCCTACATGTTGGACTAAAAGCGCTTGAGAGGATCTTCTGGCTAAGATGAGCGAAGAAGCCAAGGAAAAGGGCAGCAGCAAGCAAGTCCATCGCAAGAAGAAGGGCAAAAAGGTAACGTCCACCTAAAAGTCCTGGTCGCAGTAATAGAAATGTTGGAAATTAGCTACTGTCATTGTCAGCGCTCATTCATTGTTCAAGTTGTTGTCTTTAAAGCTCAGAGCTGGAGAAGCCAACAGAAGCTTTTCTTTTGTTCTGTAGCTGAGTGGAAAAGGGGTGTGTTCTCCCTGACATGGTTTTGTTTTGTGGCTGCACTTGTTCAGGGGGGAACTAGGGGTCTTCCACTGCCTCCCAATGACCCGGGATACACTCATCACTCTTTGTTCACCATCCATCTACTCAGTGGGGTCAGTTTTTATATTGCTCTGTTCAATAAAGCGCGCTTTAGAGATGTCCCCCCCTTACAACTCAAAGAGTTTTTTATTTTTTATTAATCTTGTGGCTTAATCTGCTCCACTTCAAGTGTCTGACACCTTTTTCAAAATAATGGGAGCTGAAAGTTTGGTTCCAAATCAGGCTGCAATGGCAGAGGAGTGAAAAGAATGAGACAATAGAGCTGTTTTGTTCATGTCAAGCCCTCTTCTTTTGTAAATACATCCATGCTTCTTTATCTCTCTCTCTCGCGCTCATTCTCCCTCACACAGACACACTCCGTCTCTCGCAGCCCAGGCTGTATAATCAGCTTAATTGCACCCATTCAGAAGTATTGGCAGCACAGCTTCTTGTGAGTCAGCTTTGGGAGTTGACACCGCCTGGTACTCGCTGCTTGCTCGCAACTCTGTCCTCCGCCGCTCGTTACAGAACACTCATACAGAATTCATGGAATTCCTTTTGTGTGCAACAGGCGCCATTTTCCCCTCATTTGCCTTTCTTTTGGAATAAAGTCATCCAGTTTTCTAGTAGATAACAGCGTTTGTCCGTCATGCTGGTTTAGAAACCCAGAATCTGATTTGTGTGTCCTTTTTGCGCCCTCTGTGCACTCTCCAACCTGTTGCCAAACACCCAGCGAACAAATAGTAGCTAGAAACATAGTTACACTCAGGAATCCTCCCTGCAAATTTGGACTGTAGTGTTTGCTCAGTGGCATTGCTTTGTTCATGAACATTTACTGCATAAAGTCTTCACTGTATTGCAATGTGAAGCACTAATGCATTTAGTTTTTTTGAGGAGCTTTATGCAATCATGTGTGCGGCTACTCTCAGCAAGAAGCTAGAAACCCTCAAAACATGACGACAGACGCCAGCCCCATACAGCAATTACTGACCGTCAAGGACCGTGACTGAGGAGTAAGAAAGAGGACTCTTTTGTCTCACAGTGTGTGTATTGTTGGAGCACAATAGCCACATTAGTTGCACAGCATGTCCTCTATTTTTCTCAGCTCACTCCCTGACCTGACCTGTTATTGTGAAGGAGTATTGTTTACCAGCAAGAACACTGGTTTAGAGGAGGCATCCTTAACAGCTGAATGACAGTCTGTGATATTTTACTCAGCAACATGCCATCAATTAGAGTGAGGGTAAGGACTTGAGATTGAACATTGAGATTGGAGAATTCCCCTAAAATCGGAAAGGGAATAAAGCGTAGAGATTGTAGTGGTGTTTGCGACTGCTATGGAGCTTCGATTATTAACAACATAAATTCTCTCTCTCTCTCTCTCTCTCTCTCTCTCTCTCTCTCTCTCTCTCTCTCTCTCTCTCTTTCTCTCTCTCTGTCAATTTTACTTTGGAGGTCTAATTTTAAACATAGACAGTCAACATGGCGGGCCACCCCTCCCACATGTTGATGGGGAGAAAATGGCTGCTTGGTGATGATCTAGACCATCACTTCAGAGAGAAAGAGAGAGAAAGAGAGAGAGAGTGGGAAACCCATGCATTGTTAACACCCTGAGGCGAGCTGGCACATTTCTGAGTGCATATCCTTGTGTGTGAGAGAGCCTCCCTGGTGCACGATGACCCTTGAGTACTGGTTGGCAGTGCCAATATGAAAACGTTGCCACTGATACTGTTGCTGAATTTCTAGAGATAAAAATAACTGACACTCTAGGATAGGCATTGGGAGTAGTTGGTCTACAGTGGCATCTCTGTCATCTTAATCACATTCTCAGCAGTACCAACATGTTAATGCCGTCCATTGTGTAGCAGCAAAGGATAATACACTTATTGTGGTTTATCGCAAACAGCAGAATAGTTTGCAGCCACTGTTAAAATCTTCATTATGCAGATGATGACAGAATCAAACGGTTTTAGTTTTTTATGGACTGATGTGATCCTATTGACTATTGACAGTAAATTGATGATCAGGTCTCATTTTCCAGGCTGTAATTACCAAGACATCCATGTGATCTTAATATTGGCCAGTTTCACTAGACAAATTGTATTTCATGTTCCAAACTGACCTCAGGTTAAGGCTGAACAGTGAACCATTCATATTGAATTCCAAATTTCAAAGAGTTTAATATCAATAATGAAATCTAACCATCAGCTTGTGCATGGGCGCTCTGCTACATTACATATAACACATTTAGGTCTGAAAGTGAAAAATTGCGGAAAAATATAATATAATAATATAATAATTACATTAATATTAAACATTAAACATGCAAACATTTCAATATTGTCCCCAAAATCATTCAGCCTAAATCTCAGGGGTGTTAACAGCCTGCAGCGTTCCTCGAGCTGAGGGTCGTGAGTTTAACAAGTGTTTAGATGAGATTGACACATGCTCAATGGTTACAGACCTGTGTTAATAACTGCATGGGTTCGATTCACAGAAACTGCCAGCAGACTGAAATACTGGAGATGAATTCTTTATAATACAGTATGATAAATTAAAATAAAATAACACCGCAGGGCCGGGGGTCCAGCATTTATGCGCAGTGTCTTTGAGAAATGTCTGGGTCACCAACTGAAGGAGCGCGGATAGGGGGACCTGAGACACTAGCAGGTGTGTGTAATGGCTGTAGCCATAGCAACCAAGGCCCTCCTGAGTAATAGAGAGAGAGAGAGAGAGAGAGAGAGAGAGAGAGAGAGAGAGAGAGAGAGAGAGAGAGAGAGAGAGAGAGAG